>CM069140.1:10427954-10534766 GCA_035221665.1 Okamejei kenojei | reverse complement strand
GGGTTTTCGATTTCCGTTATAGAAGCGAATTTTTCACGAAAATACTATCGACTGTGCAGGCAATTGCTTCCACTGTATTCGGTACGAAAGGAGACCACCATGCTCAATAAAACGCAGGCAGGTATTAAAACTTTATGTACTTAAAAAACGTGGATGAAACTCACCAGTTTGGAAGGGAATTGCAAAAATTTTATAATGCCAGGCTTAACATTACTTCTATCGATATGTATTACCTAACACTTATTCGGGAGCCATTCAATATTTTTTAAAGAAGGTTAATCCTTCTGTACAAATAGACCTGCTTATGCTTAGTGTTTTTCTGCAAGGAAAGAAAATGGACTTAATTGGAAACAATGACAAAATTAACTGGAAAAAGGCGTAAATAGAAAAGACTTATGAAACATAAGCATCAATTTTGTCTCAAAAATATTCGAAGAGATAAAAAAAAACAGATGTTGTAATTGCAAGAATTATGACTTGGAACCCTTACAAGGATCTAATAAGTTTGGTAGCAATACAAACTTTTCAAGATGAAACATTCATTAGATGCAAAAATAACATTATTTTCAGCAGGGTGGTTATAATGTCTAAGATTGATTTGAAGGATGTCCAATATTCTGTAGCAAATCCAATCAATGCATCAGTAGGTACTTATAAAAGCTAAAAAATGGGCTGGACAATATGGCAGTTTAAAAAGCTTTACCAAATGGATTGAGTTCGGCCCCTCCTATACTCTTTTACATAACTGTTGAAAACCAGTTTTTAAAAATCCCAATTCTACAGTAACGCACATAAACACATTGTTAATGGCATAACTGTTGATATTCTGATCATTAGTGTTACTCAAGTAGTCACCAGAATCACTCAAGTATCAAGTTAAACTAAAGCTTCAGTTATGAAAAGCGATGGTTTTTTTTTGAATTCGATCCACTAAGCCCAGCTGCAGCCATCACAATCAATTAACTTTTGGGGTTTGTAATTAACAAATGACAGATGTTAGTTTACTATGGGGGGGGGGGGGGGCCAACAGAGAAGGCTTCAATGAACTTCTTGATGACTTGATAAATTACCTCATTCACAAACCTTATCCCTCCAGCCGTAAGGGCAACAACCATTGGGAACGCTGGTAGCAGCAATTTCCGGCAGTGGAATTTGGTTCCATTAAAATTATCAAAATGTTCAAGACGGGACAAAACAGGGCTCTTAAGGAGAAGGCAGGGTCCCACTTTTGACAGGCCCTATGCAATTAACCAAAAGAATCGTGTTGGAAACACAAACAATGGTGGGTTTGAAAAGTTCCCCACATACTGCTAAGAATATACACGATTAAACAACCTGAAATGGTTTTTACCAACGGATGCTAGTGCTCTCGGATGGGGGGCTACAGAATTCGTCCACCAGTTTGTGGAGTAGATGGAAAGCTCAAGAAGAAGCGTTTTCTTCAAGTTTATGGATATTAACAATTTGTAGTTATTGTGGTGCTTTTTTATTGGACTTAAAGCATATTGGTTGTCTAAACAATGTCTAACCAATGTGTTTTTAATTACAGTTTAGACAAAAAAAACGGCCTGTTGCATACATTATAATCAAACATGGGGGGGAGTATAGTCCAGTAATCAAGTGATTGTCTGGCCATTGAGATAATGGCAATGGTGGTAATTGGGTCTCGCAAATATGGATTTCAGCAAGCTACAATCCGGGGTAAGGGAACAATGTGTTAGCAGATAAAGGTCCAGGATATTAAAGATATATACGGAATTGATGCCTTAAAGCCAGCAATTTTAAAGAATATTTAAACCAATTGGGGGTGCCAAAATTAGAAATTTTTGTTTGCATCTAGGGCTAAATCATCAGTTGCCTACCTTAATGTGTTCTTGGGAACACGATCCAGGTATGCAGAAGCAGTAGTATGCTTTTTCATTACACTGGTAAAAGAATGGTCTTTTATGCTTTTCCACCATTTGCTTTGAAATATCACGAGATGCATGAAGAAGAATAGAACAAGATTCTGCTTCTGGATTGTTGGTAGTATCCAAATAGGCCCAACCTCCAACCCTTTGGTTCCCAGAAATGCTGAATATGATTAAAAGAAACCATATAAGTCGATTTCCTAACTGTATGGATATCTTTGACTAATCCGGTAACTAAGAGATTTTACCCATTGTATTGCATATATTAAAAATTTGTTAATCTGCAGGTTTTTTGAACCAGACCACTACAGGAGCTGGGATTGTCGGACCAAAACAACTATGAAAAAAGTTATGGTTGCATCATGGCGCAATAGCACACAAAAAAGCAATATAATGACACATATTAAGAAAATGGGAAACTTTTGCACACAGTCAAATATTTCTTATGATAACTGTAAATATTGTAAATGTTTTGGAATTCCTTGCCAATTTTGCATTTTCAGCAACATTTAAGTTACAGTTGCCATATAACACTGCACGCAGTGCTTTGTCGTCCAACCTATTTTAGGGCTTATGACTGATCAGAGAACAATTGGGTTCGCATCCATTAATATCTAGATTCATGAAAGGAATCTATTTTTTTTTTTTGAATATTAATCCACCCAAAACCAAGATACACCGTGATTTGGGGATGTGAGCATTGTACCTATACGCTACTTAGACAATGGACTCCAATTGAAGGGTTGAACATTGGAAAGAATTGACATTGAAATTAGTCATGTTAATGTCCACCTGGTCTCAGCTCAAAGAGTGCAAACTTTACAAATGTTTGCGTTTTAGACTGTATGCAAGTGACTACAGATAATGTTGTGTGTCTATGTTTTTACGAGTTGATCAAACAAAGCAGAACCAGGGAGATCTGAACAAGGAAACCTTTCAAGCTTAATCATATTGATCCTACTTTGTGTTGGTTAAACATTGAACGAATATAAAAAAGTTACTGACACCCTTCGAGGAAAATGAAAAACAGCGTTAATGGTTACGCACAAAAAAAAAAAAAACCCACACACAAAAGCATCAGTTCAAACTATCCAAAATGGTTGAAAACAGGTGTTGGTTTTAGCGTGGGAGTAGACACTGATGTGTTCAAATCTCACTCCACCAGGGCGGCAGCTACGTCCGCGGCGAAGGGGCGGGACGTACCTCTCCGAGCATATTTTAAAAGTCGCAGGGGGAGTAAAGAAGAAACTTTTTCAAAGTTTCTACAATAAACCTGTTCACCACTATGACAAGCTTTGGACAACGCGGTTGTTGGGAGCACTATAATCACCTGCTTTGTTTACTATTAATTGCTATAATCAATGGAGTGTAGTCACTATCTTATCTTTTATCACTTGTAATCATTTTCCCTCAAGATATAAGGAGGGTTTATATATGGTCTTTAAAAACCATTAAAAAGTTAATTGTGAAAATGATCTAACATTAGTCTGGTTTTTTCTCATGTATGTGTTTTTACTTAGGGCCCGACTGTCGTACGGATTGATTCTACGACATAAAAAACACAGAAAGCTTTTAAAATCTTCACGTAGTCACTCACGTGACTCTTCCGAAGTAAAATAGTAAGATTATTAAACAAGAACTTACCAGTTCGAAGTTTGATTGGAATTTATTTTATTGAGGAGTTACGATGAGGGATTTACGTGCCCTCCGCTCCCAACCCTCATAAAATAAATGATCAAATGGTAGTTTATTCTGAGTCTTTTATGAGCCCTTACTATGTTACATCCGGCTTTTTGTGTTCTGTTTTTTCAGGCCGCTGCTTTGAAGTATGCCGTTGCCAGCTGAGGCGGGTAACTTCACGTAATCCCTCATCGAACTCCTCATAAAATAACGATCAAACTTCGAACTGGTACAGTTCTTGTTTAATCTTACTATTAAACTTCTACATTTTATGCTTTATCTGATGGGAAAATTGCAGAAAGACGATTTTAAAATATTACAATTTTTGTAACATTGCTACACACACACCAAAGTTCACCGGGGCCGCCGTTGCCGATCTTCACTGTCCTCCCCGGGTTCACCGACGCTGCCTGCCGCCGACCCGTGTCTCTACTCCAGCCCTCGCGGGCCTCCACCAGCGACTCCGCCATACGACCCTCACTCACCTCTCCACCGCCCACCCAACTGGGCCAGAGCCGTCACCTCACCAGCGTTCCCGGCTCAGCACCAGGCCCACAACCTCCACCATGCTGACAGCACGTGGTCTGGCTCTGCTGGGTCCTAGTGCCCCCCCCTCCCCCCTCCCTCTCTCCCCCTCCCCCTCCCCCTCCCCTACAGGGAAGCTCAGTAGTGATGGGTCTTCCCCTTCCCCCTCTTTTAACCAGGTTACCCCGACAACACACCCGCTGGTTAAAATTCCCCGCTGTATATTTTGGCTTTTTTTATACCGAGGTGCCAGAGCGGCGCTCCGGTGAGCTCCGGCAGCACGGCACCCCTAGGCATTAGTCACGTACAACCAAAGATACTAGAGAAGCAAGGTAGACCACTCGGCTAAAAAGCCGTAGTTGGTCATGGGCTCATGGGTAATTTTTTTCACGCCATTTTGGGAATCAAATATATGAGGGTTTTTTTTTTGATCGGCTTCTGCCATGGCGTCCACATCTACACACGTAGCGGGTCGTTCTGCTATAGTGCTCAAATCGCCAATGTAAGCGATTCAAGCACTTTATAGCAGTCTTTCTTCAGATTCCCCACTAAAGATGAAAGGTAAGAAAGTTAAGAAAAAAAAATTATATCTTTCTGTCGTGTGGCCCCTTGCCCGATCTCTTTCCTATAAGCTCTGATCGCGGAGCTGGGGGTCGCCAGAAGAAAGTTGCTCCGACCGCCGGCCCGCAGCCTATAACATCATGAAGCCCCGAAGGCGGCTGATTCGGGACCTCCAAGCAGCAGAGGTCCCGAATCGGCTTGTGTTTAAGCCGGTTTGAAATAGTGTTTAAAATACAGGATAAATGGTACTAAATATACACAATGTACACGGATCAATAGTGTTTAAAATACACGATAAATGGTACTAAATATACACAATGTACACGGATCAGTGGTGTTTAAAATACACGATAAATGGTATTCAATATACACAATGTACACGGATCAGTAATGTTTAAAATACATGATAAATGGTGTTGTAGGGAACAACGGCATGCCACAAGGAGCAGACATTAAAGCCTTAATTTCCTTCCCAATGTATGATGACTGTAACATATACAATTCTATTGTTATGATCCCGACAATGTATTATATTATATAAGACATTTTTTGGTACATGAGCAGGTTATTAAAAAATCTTCTTTTATAGATCTAGACTTACCACAATAATAAAGGTAGACAAAAATGCTGGAGAATTGCTCCAGCACTTTTGTCTACCCTCGATTTTCAAGCATCTGCAATTCCTTCTTAAACAATAATAAAGGTATAAATTTTTACACTGCTGTACATTTGTGGTTTTGTTCTTGTTGTAAGGCATGCATGGTATTGTAAGCTCTTCTACATTTAAGATAAAGTAGACCAAGTGCAGACCCGCTGGGTCAGTTCCCCCCAACGCGCGGTGGGTGCTGCGGCTTCACATGCACACTAACCACCCCCCACACACACGGGGGGAGGGGGAGGGGGAGGGGGAGGGGAGGGAAGAGGGGGAGGGAGAGGAGAGGGGTGGGAGAGGGTTGGGGTCTGTTTCCCCAATGCGCGGTTGCGGGGGGGGGAGGGGGCCTGCGGCGTCACAACACTCACTAACCACCCTCCCACACACACACGGGGGGGTGAGAGTAGGGGGGAGACAGGTGGAGGGGGAGGAGAGAGGGAGAAAGAGAGGGGAAGGGGGAGGGGGGGAGGGAGGGGGAAAGGGGGAGGGGGGGGGGGGGGGGGGGGGGGGATGGAGAGGGAGGTGGAGTTGGACTGGAGAGGTGGAGGGGGAGGGCGCGACCACACACAAACTAACCCCCCCCCACACACACACACACACACACACACACTAACCACCCCCCCCCCCCCAGGCACACACACTAACCACCCCCATGATATTATATTGATATTATTTATTGGCTCCTTTTACCCCATCCCTGCCCAATCTCGAGGACATCACGGCGTAAACCTCTATCGGAATATGTAAACATTTCACCGTTAGCGCGTCATGTTTTCGAGGAGATGTGAAACGTACACGAACATGACAGGATGGGGAGAAGGCAGAGGAGGGCAAGAGGGAGAGAGAGGGGAGAGGGAGGGAGGGAGGGGAGAGAGAGGGAGGGAGAGAGAGGGAGGGGGTGAAAGAGAGGGGGGGAGAGAGTTTTTAATATATAGAGATAGATAAGATAAGATTGACCTATTAGAGGAAAAATGCATCTTCAATATACATGTCTCTCCCCATCCCTGAAAACAATTGCAGTTAAGTGACATAATCCATTCTGCAGTTATGTAGTTATAATCAGATTTCTTATAAGTTAATTCTATATGTTAGTTTACTGTAATTCCAGATGTCGACAGTGGTCCAGAATACTCGTTGACAAGATCTCCTACACCGAACTACGGAGTAACTGTCAAAGAACTGCCGTCTTTGTTGTGAACACCCCGTATATCACACATAAAACTATAAATTATGTAAATTTTACCATAAATGACAGAAATAAAAAGTGTTATCCTTGTTTATGAATTTTGATGTAGAATGATTTAAAATTGAATGGATTGATGCAATATACTGCTAACCCACAAATGTTTAGTTATGAGATATTCACATTTAAAAACACACTCAGTCGCTCGGGTGGCTCCGAGCGGCCGCCAGGACTGGACAACGGAACCACAGCTAGACCCGGGGCTCGTAGGTGACCTGGGAACTGCAGCTAGTCCCGGAAGGTCCTGGCCCCTATGCAAAAAAGGCTGCAGACCCCTGGACTAAACCAACCCCTCGATCCTGTCCCGCCATCCCTTTTTCAAAATTTAGCAATTCAAATGGTGATGCGTCTTCATTGCCGGGAAATACGGTAACTCATTTCCCTCAAATATATGTTAGATTTTCCTCAAATATATGTTAAATTAAAAACAAAACTATGGTAGCAATGCACAGTATTCATGTCTAAAGCTCGCACTTCTGCATCAATGCAGGTATGTATACACTATATTTCTTTACACTAATATAGAATGAAAAAATATCTTGGCATGTGTTCATTTATATTTTATTCACAATATTCGGATTTCAGTGAGAGGTTGAATGAAAGAAAAAAAAGTTCAACAAAATTAGAGGAGATCACAAGAAACTGGAGAAATATACATATGTGTGTGTTATATATATGTATACATATATATCACATATACGCATCATATATATATATAATGAAGGGTACACAAAATGCTGGAGAAACTCAGCGGGTGCAGCAGCATCTATGGAGCGAAGGAGATAGGCAACGTTTCGGGCCAAAACGCTTCTTCAGACTGAAGATTTTAAATAAAATCCTCCCCCCCCCCCCCCCATACTCACTCATTTTAAAATCTAATTGGGACTCACGAGCTGCTGACGTCACAATCCCACATGCTGACCAATCCAAGCCGCCTCTCTTTCTCTCTTCATTTGGCAGCCCGACACTCCTCCAAACTCCCCCCTTCACCTACGTTCCCACCGCACCTCCCGCAGCTGAATCGCCCGCCCCGCCGGCCCGCCCGCTCCGGCCCACCCCACCGTTCTCAAAATGCTCTGCTGCCGATCGGGAGCAGAGATAAGGCGACGGGCGGGTGGGGTAAATGCACTGCTGATCGGGAGAAGAGATAAGGCAGAAGCCCACAGCTCCACTCGCAGGCCCGCCCGCTGACTCCAAAATGCTCTGCAGATCGGGAGAAGAGATAAGTCTTTGGCTCTCTGACTCCTCCCTGTTCTGTGTTCCTCTCTCTGAACTAGCAAGATCCTGGGGAGGTGAAGTGGGGGGATTGAGGGAGAGGGCGGAATGGGGGAGGTGAGGAGGGAGAGTGTGGGAATAGAGCGAGAGGAGTGGGGGTGATAGGGAGTGGGGAATAGATGGACTGCTCCATCCCCCTCTCCCCCTCGCTCCCCACTCTTCCCCCCTAACCCTCTCACCCTCCCTCCCTCTCTCCCTCCCCATCCCTCCTCCCCCTCCCCACTCTCCCCCCTCTCTTTCCGTACCCCTCTCCCTCTCCCTCCACACTCTGCCCGCTCTCGCCCACTACCCCATCTCCATCCTGCCCTCCCTCCTCCCCTCCCACCCCTCCCCTACCCACTTCCCTGAACCTCATCCCCTCCCCACCCTCCCTCCCCCCTCCCTTCCCCCCACCTCACACCCTCCCTTCCCCCCTCCCCCCTTCCCTTCCACCCCTCCCCCTTCCCCATTTTCAGCCCCCTCTCTCTCCCTCTCCTCCTTTCCCTCCCCTCCCATCTATCTCATCCCACCCTCACCCACTCTCCCCTCACCCACCCCTCTCTCTCCTCCTCCCCTCCACCCCCTCCCTCTGTCTCTTGCCCTTCTCTCTGCCCCTTTCTCTTTGTCTCTCACCATTCTCTCTGTGCTCTCACTCTCTACCCCCCCATCCCTCTCTCCCCATCTCTCTCCCTCTCTCTCTCTCTGTCCCCCCTCTCCCCCCTCTATCCCCCCTCTATCCCCCCTCTCTCTCCCCCTCTCTCTCTCTCTCTCTCCCCTCCCTCTCTCTCCCTTCCCCTCTCTCTCTCCCTTCCCACCTCTCTTTCTCTCTCTCTCCCTCTCCCTGTCTCACTCCTCCCCCTCTCTCTCTCCTTCCCCCTCACTCTCTCCCTCAACCCATCTCTCTCCTCCCTCCCCTCTCTCTCTTCTCTGTCTCTCCCCCTCTCTCTCCCCCTCTCACTCTCCCCCCTCCCCCTCTCTCCCCCTCCCCCTCTCTTCCCCCTCCCCCTCTCTTCCCCTCCCCCTCTCCTCCCCCTCTCTCTCTCCCACTTTCTCTCCCCTAACCCCCCCCCCCCCCGCCCTCTCCCCCTCTCTCTCTCCCACTTCCTCTCCCCTACCCCCCTGCCCTCTCCTAAACTCCCTTCCCCTCTCCCCTCCACACCCTCCCCTCCACCCATCCCCTACCCCCTTCACCCCTCCCTTCCCCCCACCTCTCCCCTCCCTTCTCCCCACCTCTCCCCCTCCCTTCCTCCCACCTCTCCTCCCTTCTCACCCCACCTCCCCCTTCCCTCCCGCCTCTCTCTCCTCCCCCCTCTCTCTCCTCCCATCTCTCTCTCCCCTCCTCCACCCCCTTCCCCTGTCTCTCGCCCTTCTGTCTCTGCCTCTCTCACTGTATCTTCCCACTATCTCTACCCTCACTCTCTATCCCCCTCTCTAGACACGCCTGTGAGTTGGGGGCTATGCGTCAGTGGCTAGGGCGGATATGGAGTAAAAGGATCTAATTAATAATATTATGCCACCCTCCACCCCACCCCCGCAAACGCGCATTGGGGGAACAGACCCAACGGGACTGCACTTGGTCTAGTATACTTTTAAAACTGTGTGTGTGTGTGTGTGTGTGTGTGTGTTTGTGTCGGATATTTGGCCTTTGATTCCTTGGTCCGCCAAAACCACACTCTGAAACTCCGAGATTTTTTTCCATTTCGCTGGACATTATACTTTTACATTCAGCCCGGCTCTCCTCCTCCCCCCTCCCTCCAACTACGCACGCGCTGCGCCTCCTGCAGCTGAACTCGCCCGCCCACCCACTCCAAACCCCCCCCCCCCCGTTCTCAAAATGCTCTGCCGATTGGGAGTAGAGATAATGTTAACATATATGAAAAATGTGCTCTAAATTGTAAAGAAGTTAATCTTAATGTCGTATTGTTACTCAGACAAACTTGATGCAGGTAGTGAATAACTGACAATGATAACAGCCAATGAGAGGTTACAATGAGAACAGCCAATGAGAGGTGCTGTTATTGTCGTGTCAAGCACATGTGTGTTAATAAAGTTTTTTATTCCAGTTTGAGGAAGACTGATGCCTCGGTGTGTTTTTACGCCTCCGGAATTATCTTCGGTCTAGCACTGGGTAGGCTGCAAGAATCGCTGCACAATTCACCTCTGCCAACAGGTTATGGGCCCAGAGTTACCTAGAGGTACCCAGAGACAGTTATCCAGGGATTTACCACCGAGAGAAACGTCGCGACGTACCGCTTGTCCGGTGAGAGTTAACATGCTATGCTAGCAGCATGAGTAGACGGAGCGTCGGGTCGAGTAGCCGCTGGTCTCGGCTAGTTTTTGACGGAGATGAAAAGAACTTTGAGCTGTGGGAGACAAAGCTTTTGGGCCATCTTCGGTTGCAAGGGCTAAAGGATACCATCTTGGAAGAGCCTACCGATGATGAAGAAGGAGACAAGGCCAAGAATGTAGAGGCAGATGCTGAGCCAATCCAGTTTCTGGATGACAAAAGTTTGTTGCTGTTAATGCGAGAAGCAGCGGACGATGGGCGGAAAGCGCTGACTATTTTGAGAGATTATTATGCGGGTAAGGGAAAGCCAAATATAATAGGCCTGTATACAGAACTGACTTCACTTCAAAAGTTGAGCAGCGAGCGTGTAAACTGAATAGAAGGGCAGAGACAGCCATCACAACATTGAGAAACGCTGGTGAGGTGTTGAGTGACGGACTGTTAGTTGCAATGATTCTGAAGGGACTGCCTGAATCTTTTAAACCATTTGCTATCCATGTCATGCAAAGTGAGCAGGCAATGCCTTTTGCCGAATTTAAAACTAAACTACGGAGCTACGAAGACTCGGAAAAGATGCGTGCAGCAGCATCCGACGACAATGTCATGAAGGCGCGTGTGCAACCGAGTGTGAGACCCGCCACGACAAGCGCAAGTGACCGGGGTGCGGAGAGCGCGGACATTGTGTGCTTCAGGTGTGGCCTAAAGGGACATATAGTCAGAGCATGTCGACGCAAGCAGTGGTGTAGTCACTGTAAAAGCACCAAACATCGGGCGGCAACCTGCAGACGGAAGCAGCGGCGGGACGACGCACGACAAGTTTCCGAGGAGACTAACAACAAGGATTATGCATTCCTGGAGAGTGAAGGGGACGCGGAGATCCAGTCAGTGCGTGGTGTCGAGTTGAAAGGGCTGACGGTTGATACGGGGGCAACTTCGCATATCATCACTGACATAGCAAGGTTCAAGAAGTTCGACGATATATTCCAGTCCGAGACACACTAACATGAGACCTCAGCACCATACTCACCACACCAGAATGGTACTGCTGAGCGAAATTGGCACACCCTGTTTGACATGGTCAGGTGTATGCTAATAGAGAGTGAGTTACCTAAACAGTTTTGGACCTATGCAGTGCAGATAGCAGCTGTAGTGAGGAACAGATGCTTGAACAAGCGCACAAAGCAGACGCCTTACTTGATGCTGACAAGAAAACGGCCCAACCTGTGTAGGATGCAAAAGTTTGGGTCAGTGTGTTATGCCTATAAACAGGACAAGAGAAAACTGGACTCAAAGTGTGAGAAGGGAATCTTTGTCGGGTACGACAAGAATAGCCCAGCTTACATGGTTTACTATCCTGACAATGGGAAAGTAAAGCAGCACAGACTGGTGAAGTTTGTGACCAAAACAATTGAAGAGCGGCAGACACAGACTGACATGACCCCCGGTGACGATGACTTTGAGGTGCAGAATAGGGCCAGTAGGATGAGAAAAAATACTGATGAAAGTCCTGGACATACTCAGGGCCAAGATCCAGTAACTAAGCCTGAGGTGAATAGCCAAGCACAGACAGGTGAAACCAAGCATGAGCCTGCACGTTACCCTTCTAGAGTGAGGAAGAAACCAGGTTACTTACGTGAATATGTAACTGGCAAGGGGAGTGATGATCATGTAATGATTAACATAGATTATTGCTACAGATTGATGTGTAACATCCCCCCAACATTCAGGGAAGCTGTAACCTCAACTAACTCAAAGGAATGGGTTAACGCAATGGATGAGGAAATGCAGTCGCTGAGAGAAAATGACACATTTACCTAACCAACTTGCCTGAGGGTAAGAAAGCAGTGGGGGGGTAGATGGGTATATGCAATCAAGAACAATGAGGATGAATCTGATAAATACAAAACAAGGTATGTAGCCAAAGGATACAGTCAAAAATTGGGTGTAGACTATGAGGAGACATTTTCTCCGACTGCTAACCTGACCAGTATCAGAGTGATGATGCATCAAGCAGCACAGGAAAACCTGATTTTACATCAGATGGATGTCAAAACTGCCTACCTACATGCACCAATAGATTGTGAGATTTACATGGAACAGCCAGAAGGTTATGATGTAAAATCCAGCGCAAATGAAAAGTCACTTTATGGGTGAAAACAGTTGGGTAGAAATTGGAACAAAATGCTACACGAGTATCTGACTGAAAATGACTTTGTTCAAAACCCAGCTGATCATTGTGTTTACTCAAAGGAAACAGAAAATGAGAAAGTGATCACGATAATATGGGTCGATGACTTAATTATTGCTGCCAGTGATGGAAAAGCGCTGAAAGCTGTGAAGGAGATGCTCGCAGCCAAATTCAAGATGAAAGACATGGGCAAACTGAAACATTTTCTTGGCATTGATTTTGACCAGAGTGAGAACTGTGTGAGAATGTCACAGAAGAAATATGTGGAGAAAATACTTGAAAAGTTTGATATGCAAGATTGTAAACCGAGGGCGACAACTTGTGACCAAAAATTGAACTACACTGATGATGCAGAACTGATGACTGATGTCAGAAAATACAGAGAGGTAGTAGGTAGCCTAATCTATCTGACTACATGCACAAGACCCGATCTCAGTTTTGTAGTAAGTAAACTGTCACAGTGCTTTACTGAGCCGACGGAAGAGCAATGGGCTACTGTAAAACATGTACTGAGATATCTGAGAGGCACAATTGAGAAAGAGTTGTGTTACAGGAAAGGTGACGACGGGAAACTGGCGTTACAAGCGTACAGTGATCCAGATTGGGCGGCTGATGTAACCGACAGGCGTAGTACAACCGGTTATTGTGTGAGCCTAAACAAAAATGGTCCTTTGATTTCATGGAAAACCAAAAAGCAGCCCACCGTTGCACTGTCAACTTGTGAGGCTGAGTATATGGCATTAGCCGCAACACTACAAGAGTGTATGTACCTAGTACAACTACTAGAAGGTATTGATGGACATCAGAACCCAACACCCAAGGTTTATGAGGATAACCAGGGTACAATTGCGTTAGCAAAGAATCCTGTAAGTAGACAGAGGTGTAAGCATGTGGGCATAAAATATCACTTTGTGAGGTCCACTGTGAATCATGGCAAAATAAACTTGGAGTATTGCCCAACAGACCAGATGGTAGCAGATGTAATGACAAAACCTGCAGCAACATTTAAGTTGATGGAGTTTGCAAAGTTTATGTTTGGAGAGTAACCATGTATGTAAAAGTCTACATGATGTAAGGTAGAAAACCTTAGGATGTTTTATTTTGAGTTAAGATAACAATGCGAGAGCAAGTGGGGGTGTTAACATATATGAAAAATGTGCTCTTAATTGTAAAGAAGTTAATTTTAATGCTGTATTGTTACTCAGACAAACTTGATGCAGATAGTGAATAACTGACAATGATAACAGCCAATGAGAGGTTACAATGAGAACAGCCAATGAGAGGTGCTGTTATTGTCATGTCAAGCACATGTGTGTTAATAAAGTATTTTACTTCGGAGTCACGTGAGTGACTACGTGAAGAAGCCCCGCCTGGCGCTGGAACGGCATGACGTCGACGCTGACGGCAGAGCATGAGCTGCAGAGGCAGCTCCTCGACAGCGGTAGGTACGGGCCCGCAGGTAAGTGCAAGGAAAAACACTTTCAGGGTCTAAAAAACTCCATGGCTGGTATTGAATACCAGGATTTAAAACTAATTTAAAAGTAAAAAATAAGTAAAAGTTAAAATAAAAGGAAATACTTTATATAAAAAACAACAGAGTTTTAAAAGAACGTCCTAAGGGGAGCGATCGGAACGGGAGATTACGGAGCCGGTTCCGATACCGGTGGCCGTCAAAATTACGTTAGGGAAACTTTTTAGTCGCTCCACAAACTTTTGGCGGGGGGGGGGGGGAATTTTTATAAAGTTAGAAAGGCCATAATTTAAAAAGTTACAATAAAAGGCCTTCAGACTAAAAAAGCTTTATGGCTTGAAAATATAATGGAAAAAAGATTCCAAAAAATAAAAATAAAATAAATAAAGAATTCAAGCCAAAAAGTGTTAAAAGGCCCAAAAAACATTCCCTAACCTACCCTAAAGGGGTTTCATATATTAAAATATATGATGAAATGTTGTGGGAATATCTACCTCAGATATGTTTGAAGGTAGTCTCCTTGAGGGAAAAACCCTTGAGGAGTAACAAGGGCAGTAAAAATAAAATGGAAAACTGACCCTAAAAATGCACTGATAGTGGTGGCTGGTCATGAAGTACCCACCACAGCACCAGTAAAAAAATATATATATATATATATATATATATATATATATATATATATATACAGGTGTAGGTACAACACCTGAATAAGAAGTGAGGCCATGGAAAATAACCATGGAAACCAAAATTAGTTGGTCTCTCACTAAAGCTGTTATGATTAAAACAGCAGAATAATAATAAAACGTTTATGTTTTATTTAAGTACACTTCAGCACAAAATATATATAGAGGTGTACTAGGTACAATACCTGAATGGATGAGTGAGGCCATGAAAAGTAAATACGGAAAAAAAAAATTTAATTGGTCTCACCAAAGCTGTTATGTGAAACAGCAGAATATGATAAAAACTTTTAAGTTTATAAAGATATCAACGGTGAATCCGTTTATGATATCCATGTCTCAATTATATGAGATATAAGGAAATACGATTTTAAAAGTATTTCAAACTGGTGCATGGCATTTCCATTCAATGGAAAACAAATAAAATATTGTGCAAATAACCAATACATTTGAAGTAAAATAAATTGCCATCAGTTTGTGGAGCTCAATGGGAAGAAATATAATATTTGGGACCAAATCTGCATTCTAGATTTGCAGATCAATACAAATCAGGTTATGTTAAACTCCTGATTATTATGGAATGAAACCTGCCTTATGATTATTCAAAATATTGATTACAAAAGAACAGACTATTGGTCTTTAAACTTTGGGGGGGAAATTAATGATCCAATGTAAAGATATTGATAATGGATCAAAACAAAGGCAGAAGTATGATAAATAAACATAATCAAACATAGCCTTATCCGAACCCATATAATTGGGAAAAGGAGGCTTGAAGTTTGTTGAAGAGGTGCAAACAACTGTTACAAAATAAATTCATGAAATCTCCGATTGTGGGGGATTACAGGTGTATTATAATCATTAATTTAATAAAACTAAGGACTACAAAAAAAAAAATTGTAGAAAGAATTGGTTCACCTGTATAAGAAAACCTAAAAATTTGATTTTAGGTTTGCACACAAAAGTAACTCCAATAAAGAAGGGGTACGTACATATATATATTATAAAATTACCTCAGTGTAAAGATGTGATGGTGTAAACCACACAAAACATCATTTTATATACACTTTCAACAGTGTAAAAACATTTTATTAAAATGGAAACATTTTCAACATTGAAATACAGTTGTTATTAACAAAGTGTTAATCAAATATTACAGATGCTTGAAATTAATTAAAATGGGTCAAGCGGTGCAAGTTAAAACATTGTCTAAAGGATTAAAAACCAGTTCAAGGCTGTTAAACAGAATACTGGAAGAACAATTGTACTGATAAAAGATCAACACTTGCACTAATGAGGACATGGTCATGGTTTATCTTGATCACATTTAAATTGGAAGGTTATAAAGAGTCAGCTGCAAATTAGTGCTGCAATTACAAGCCTGTTGAAAGGCAAGGACTTGACCCGTCACATAAAGCCTATGTTTTAGGCATGCATAAATATTCATAAATTACTATTCTGGATTTAGGAGAAATTCAGCACCATAAGAGACGGAAAATTGTTCCATGATACAAATATGTCTCATTGCTTTGTTGACATACTTTGTCCCTCCATTAGAAAAGGAGCCTAGGTAAAGAGTAAATAAAGCTCCAAAAGAAGAAATACAGAAGCTTATAAGAATATGTATGCCTTTGTGAGAGGCTTATGCAAATACCAAATGATACATTATCATTATTAAAGTAATGAAAAAAAAAAGGGGGGGTTCACAAGCTGCTTCAACTTTCAGCTTAGCAGCTGTTGCAAGCTGAAGCAAGTATTAACAGATGATGGACAGCTTCTGTGAATATTTGGGTAAGATAAGAATATTATCTATTCTTATAAAAATAATTGATACGTCTCTTGTTGGGACTATGGACAATAATACCAGGTAATTGCAAATGGATTGTCCTAAGAAATTTCTCCAAACATTTGTATTAATTATTGAAGTATAAGGAGTTATGGATTAAATATTGATTGTTCTATTATGGAAGTGTCCATGTCATATCAAGGTGAACAATACCACGGCTGTGGCATATATTAAATCACATAAGATAAGTAAAATAATAATCATGGGGTTATCTGAGTAAACAGATGTGGCATATTCTAAAATGTTTAGTCCAGCTGTTTATCTCTAAGAAAGAGACAATGTTATCGGAGACAACAAATTAAGGGGGGAAAATACATTGTCATTAATATGGATTACTTACGATTAATCTGGTCATATACAGATTAAATCACCGATCTTTCAAATGTTCTCGTGGGTAAACCAAGAACAAGAAAGGTGGATGCTTTTCTCTCAATTACATGAGGAAAAATGTTCTTTTATGTTCCTCATTTTTTGTCTGATAGGGCAGTGTCTGATGAAAATGTAGCAGGACACTGCCAGAGGCATTTTGGTGGCCCAAAACGGATCCTTCATGGTTTTCATAAATATTGAGTGATGTTGAATCACTTGTGATGATTCATAGTTGCAGTAATTTATTGTTGTACAAAGGCATCCATGACATGAAAATATGAATTGACTATCTGCAGGTTGACCAGACCATTACAACAGTTTGATGGTCAAAGAAGTCTATGAATGTTTAACTAATATAACAACATAACAATAAAATAATTATGTATAAAGAAGTGTTATACCTGCAATTTGCAGAAATAAGTTTAAAAAACAATATTTTTATAAGAAATTGGAAGTCTGTGTATACAGTAAAGTTATTTGTCATATTAGATATATGTGAGTTCCTTGTGGATTGCATTTTTTCTGAGTATCTAATTGATAGAGCCAATAATAGGGCTCAGAGTGTTTATCGTCCTATTTACGGACAAGGTTCAATCTTTGGGTGTTAATGGCGGAGTAGCAAGATGGATTCAACAGTGGCTGAATGGGAGATGTCAGAGAGTAATGGTGGATGGCTGTTTGTCAGGTTGGAAGCCGGTGACCAGTGGGGTGCCTCAGGGATCTGTGTTGGGTCCACTGTTGTTTGTCATGTACATCAATGATCTGGATGATGGGGTGGAAAATTGGATAAGTAAGTATGCAGATGATACTAAGATAGGTGGTATTGTGGATAATGAAGTAGATTCTCAAAGTCTACAGAGAGATTTGGGCCATTTGGAAAAGTGGGCTGAAAGATGGCAGATGGAGTTTAATGCTGATAAGTGTGAAGTGCTACATCTTGGCAGGACAAATCAAATTAGGACGTACATGGTAAATGGTAGGGAATTGAGGAATGCTGTGGAACAGAGGGATCTAGGAATAACTGTGCATAGTTCCCTGAAGGTGGAATCGCATGTAGATAGGGTGGTAAAGAAAGCCTTTGGTGTGCTGGCCTTTATAAATCAGAGCATTGAATATAGGAGTAGGGAAGTAATGTTAAAATTGTACAAGGCATTGGTAAGACCAATTCTGGAGTATGGTGTACAATTTTGGTCACCTAGTTATAGGAAGGATGTCAACAAAATAGAGAGAGTACAGAGGAGATTTACTAGAATGTTGCCAGGGTTCCAGCAACTATGTTACAGAGAAAGGTTGAACAAGTTAGGTCTTTATTCTTTGGAGCGCAGAAGGTTAAGGGGGGGACTTGATTGAGGTCTTTAAAATGATGAAAGGGATAGACAGAGTTGACGTGGATAAGCTTTTCCCATTGAGGGTAGGGAAGATTCAAACAAGAGGGCATGACATGAGAATTAAGGGACAGAAGTTTAGGGGTAACGTGAGGGGGAACTTCTTTACTCAGAGGGTGGTGGCTGTGTGGAATGAGCTTCCAGCAGAGGTGGTGGAGGCAGGATCGATTTTAACATTTAAAAGTAAAGTGGATAGGTATATGGACGTGAAGGGAATGGAGGGGTATGGTCTGAGTGCAGGTAGATGGGACTAGGGGAAAACAAATGGTCGGCACGGACTGGAAGGGCCGAGAGGGCCTGTCTCCGTGCTGTAATTGTTATATGGTTATATTATATGGTTATATACTAACCAAGAAATTATCGGGTTCATTCGTAATATCCCGATATGAAAAGGGATATATATGTAGATATATATATATATACATATATACATATATACATATATACATATATATATATATATATATACATATATATATATATATACATATATATACATATATATACATATATATCCCTTTTCATATCGGGATATTACTATATATATATCTATCTGTCCAAAATATCTGGAGATCAATATAGTCCTGAATTGCCTTAGGCAATGGACTCCAATTCTATCAATGATTCAAAAAAGTTAACATTGAAAGTAATAATGCTGATGACTTTAGTATCAATATAAGAGTGCAAACATTGCAAATATTACGTTATAATTGTATATGGATACAGATTACATTATCATATATGTTTATGAATTTACCAAACAAAGCAGACCAAGAAGAGCTGAAACCAAGGTAAACGTATAAGCATATCCTGTCGGCCTTAAATTGTGTGTGTGTGTGTGAACGTTGAAGTAAGTAAGAGTCTCTGTGGTGATGAGACAGCACTATTTATTACACACAAAAAAACACATTAGGTTTCAGTAAAAACTGATGGTTCTAGAGAAATGTATTCTAGATGGTTAAAAATTGAATAACACTCAGTGGAACTAGACACTGAAATGTGGAAAATCACTCTGTTAAGGAGGTAGATACATTCACAGGAATGGCACAGGATGAGCCGCTCGAGCAAAGATGCAAGGCCACAGGAGGGTGTAAAATAAATATTAAATTAAATGGAACCAGTCATGGTGTTAGGATTGGACACGGAGTGTTGGGTTCTCTATAATTGTTGCTTTGTTCATACCATCAAATTATATATATCAATTGATATTTGTGATGAACTTGCCTTTCAAATGGAAAGGGCATTACTTTTATTCTTTTATAATGTGAAATAATTTATCACATAACTTGAGGCAATGTTTGGGGGAAAAAATGTGTTATTTTGCTCATTACTGTGTTGAATGAGCCAGAGTGTCGTATGGAATGAGTCTACGACATAAAAAACACAGAAAGCTTCAAAATCTTTACGTAGTCACTCACGTGACTCCGAAGTAAAATAGTAAGATTAAACAAGAACTTACCAGTTCGAAGTTTGATCGTTATTTTATGAGGAGTAACGATGAGGGATTACGTGCCATCCACTCCCGACCCTCATAAAATAAATGATCATCTGGTAGTTCTAAATCTATGTTGAGCCTTACTATCTTACTCCGGCTATTATGTTCTGTGTTTTTCCTGCCGCTGCTTTGAAGTATGCCGTTCCAGCGCCAGGCGGGGCTTCTTCACGTAATCCCTCATCGTTACTCCTCATAAAATAACGATCAAACTTCGAACTGGTAAGTTCTCATTTAATCTTACTATTTTATTCCAGTTTGAGCAAGACTGATGCCTTGGTGTGTTTTTACTCCTCCGGAATTGTCTTCGGTCTAGCACTGGGTAGGCTGCAAGAATCTCTGCACAATTCACCTCTGCCAACAGATGAGGCGTAAGTGCCGCTGAACACACAGCTGGCGCAACTCGCGAAGCCCACCCCCACCCCTCTCTCCCTTTCCCCCTTCCCCGCTCTCCTCCCCTCCCCATCCCCCTTTCTCTCCCCCTTCCCCCCTCTGCCCCCCTTCCCCCCTCTCCTCTCCTCTCCCTTCCCAATCTCTCCACTTTCTTCCTCCCCCTCTGCCCTCCCTCTGCTTTCCCCAACCCCTCCCCCCGTCTGTGTTTGCGGGGTGGTTAGTGTGCGTGTGATGCCGCAGGCCCCCTCAGCCCCCCCCCCCCCCACGCAAAACCGCACATTGGGGAAACAGACCCCAACGGATCTGCACTTGGTCTAGTAACTATTAAAATTTGTTTTAGCCATTTGTGGATTTACTCCTCCAACCTTTGCTGTAATGGGGACATTTTTACATACTTCTGTAGAGTTTTTCCTACTCCACATTTTGTTTTCAAAATTAGAAAATGGGGTTATTAATTTCCCCACTTTTTTAGTAAAAACATCTTTTAAAAAAAAAATCAAGCTGCTGCATGAGTCACAGTACCATCTCACAGATGTCCAATCACAATGGATCTCATTTACATATGATATGACATCACAATGGGACAGGGGTGGGAGATTGGAACCTTCACATGGTCCCACTAAAATCAAGCTGCTGCATGAGTCACTGTGCCATCTCACAGATGTACAATCCCAATGGATCTCATTTACATATGATATCACAAGTTCAAGTGAGTTTATTGTCATGTGTCCCTGATAGAACAATGAAATTCTTGCTTAGCTTCAGCACAACAGAACATAGTAGGCATTGACTACAAGACAGATCAGTGTGTCCATTTACCATTATATACGTAAATACACACATGAATAAATAAACTGATAAAGTGCAAATAACAGACAATGGATTATTAATGTTCAGAGTTTTGTCCGAGCCAGGTTTAATAACCTGATGGCTGTGGGGAAGTAGCTATTCCTGAACCTGGTCGTTGCAGTCTTCAGGCTCCTGTAAGTTCTACCTGAAGGTAGCGGGGAGATGAGTGCATGGCGAGGATGGTGTGGGTCCTTGATGATACTGCCAGCTTTTTTGAGGCAGTGACTGTGATAAATCCCCTCGATGGAACGGAGGTCAGAGCCGATGATGGACTGGGCAGTGTTTACTACTTTTTGTAGTCTTTTCCTCTCCAGGGCGCTCAAGTTGCTGAACCAAGCCACGATGCAACCGGTCAGCAAGCTCTCTACTGTGCACCTGTAGAAGTTAGAGAGAGTCCTCCTTGACAAACCGACTCTCCGTAATCTTCTCAGGAAGTAGAGGTGCTGATGTGCTTTCTTGATAATTGCATCAGTGTTCTCGGACCAGGAAAGATCTTCAGAGATGTGCACGCCCAGGAATTTGAAGCTCTTGACCCTTTCAACCATCGACCCGTTGATATAAACGGGACTGTGGGTCCCCATCCTACACCTTCCAAAGTCCACAATCAGTTCAACCTTCAAGTGGTCTGGTGTGCATAATCAAATAAGATCAAATAGAGCAAATTGTCCTACCCCCCTCCCTATCTACCCCCTCCCTCTCCACCCCCCTCCTCATCTCTCCCCCTCCACCTCTTCCCCCTCCATCTCTGCCCCTCATCATCTCTCCCCTTCCACCTCTCCCCTCCTCTTCTCTCCCCCCTCCAACTCACCCTCTTCTCTCCCCCTCCTCGTTCCTCCTCCTCCCCCTCCCCTCCCACCCCCTCACTCACCCGCGCCTCTCTCTTTCCCCCCGCCCCCTTCTCCCCTCTACTCTCTCCCCCCTCTATGCTCTCTCTCCCCCTCCCTCCCTGTGCCTTTCCCCCTCTCCCCTTCTCTCTCTCTCCCCTTCTCTCCCCCCCTCCTCCCCTGCCTCCTCCTCTCTCCTCTCCCTCCTCTCTCTCCCCCCTCCCCCTCCAATCTCACTCCACCTCCCCCTCTCCCCCTCCCGTCTCCCCCCATCTCTACCACCCTCTCCTCACTCCACTCCTCTCTCCCCTCTCTGCTCACCCTTCTCTCTCCCCCATTCCCTATTCTCCTCACCCCTCCCTCATCACCCCCTCTCTCCTCACCCCTCTCCCCGTCTCCTCCCCGTCTCCTCCCCCTCTCCCCCCCCCCCCTCTCTCCCCTCCCCCCCTCCCCTCTCTGTCCCCTCCTCTGTCTCCCCTCCTCTGTCTCCCTCTCCTCTGTCTCCCCCTCCTCTCTCCTCCTCAAATAATTGCATAATTATTTAAAAATTTTGCGCTTATTTGATCTGGTGATTTAGACATCTGAAATTGCTTTTCTTTCATTTATATTAAACAATTAATTTTTACAAAATTGCTTATTTTTGAATTTTTTTAAATCCCCACTGCTCTCTCTTCTCTTTTTTTACAAACTTAACCGTTCTTTTCAGTTTTCCACAGCTGCTTTTCTGCCCCAGCTCTCTCTGTCTCTCTCTCTACCCGCCACTTCACTATTCTTCCCGCTTCATCCTCCCCAAAGCCAGACAGAGGTGGCCCGCGTCTATACCCCAGTGCTCTCTCTCTCCGCTTCAACTGTTTGCTCAGCCAGTGGTCTACCGAGCTGCTGAGCCTGGTTTCCGTTCGCAGTCCACGGCGTCTCCCTCTCCCCCCCCCCGTTCCCCATCTCACCTGCCTCCTCTCTCTTCCCCTCCACTCTCTTCCCCTCCACTCTCTTCCCCTCCACTCTCTTCCCCTCCACTCTGTCTCCCTCTCCCCACTCTCTCCCTCCTTCCCTCTTCCTCTCCCCATCCACCCTTTTCCCTCCCCATCTTCCCCCCTGTGTGTGTGGGGGGTGGTAAGTGTGCATGTGAAGCCGCAGCACCCCCCCCCCCCCACCGTCGCATTAGGGGAACAGACCCAGCAGGTCTGCACTCGGTCTAGTAATATATAAATATAGGCAAATATATTGGCTTATGGCTTATTTTCCTTATATCTTATAGGCTAAAAAAAGGCAAATATAATTGCCTTTATGGCTTATGTACATCATGAGAATGGCTTTAAATCAAAGTTGCTTCTGATCCATGAGGAACTTTGAAATCTATTCTTGCCACTCACACACAGAAACACACACATACCGTTTTCCCACAACATTGATTAAACCAAAGATCATAGAATGCATATGGTCCAGAGACCTTTCATTGCGCATTGTCGCTCATTTTACGCAAGTATCCCTTTTCAATTAAAAAAAAAGAAGCACCTTATTTATTATAAACAAAGATAATAATGGTCTATCAAAGAAGGCTAAGAGACCAAGATAAACTGCAAAATCCAATGGACTGACGTGGGATTAAACTGCGAGAGGCATAACGGAGGTCGGGGTCTTATTCCTAAAATGGTGGAAGTGACGTTCCGTTGCATACTACACCTCAGTCCATTCGTAGGAGTGGTCTATCTTGCTCCTATAGTATCTTTGCGTACAACTAACGGCAACCTGAGACTTTAAACTAGACCGTTTGGGGGAGGGACTCAAATAGAGAAGGCAAGTAGTCCGTTTGTGAGGCAGGAGGCAGAGAAGAGAAACAGTCAGATGCAACACATAGGGAGGAAAGAAGAAAAAAATAACAAACGGAGAATAAGAAGTGGAGGGTTTCTTAAATGTGTGAGCAGAGAGACAGAGGGGTGTAAAATGAGGATAGGAGCAATAGGTAGCAAGGTGAAAAGTGGCAGGCAGACAAATCCAGGGCAAAAATCTAAAAGGGCCACTTTTCAACATAATTGTAAAAGGACCAAGAGTGTTGTAAAAATAAGCCTGAAGGCTTTGTGTCTCAATGCGAGGAGCATTCGTAATAAGGTGGATGAGTTGAATGTGCAGATAGCTATTAATAATTATGATATGGTTGTGATCACGGAGACATGGCTCCAGGGTGACCAAGGCTGGGAGCTGAACATCCAGGGATATTCAATATTCAGGAGGGATAGACAGAGAGGAAAAGGCGGTGAGGTAGCGTTGCTGGTTAGAGAGGAGATTAACGCAATAGAAAGGAATGACATTAGCTTGGAGGATGTGGAATCGATATCGGTGGAGCTGCGAAACACTAAGCGGCAGAAAACGCTAGTGGGTATGGTGTACAGGCCACCTAACAGTAGTTGTGGAGTTGGGGATGGCATCAAACAGGAAATTAGAAATGCGTGCAATGAAGGTAAAACAGTTATAATGGGTGACTTCAATCTACATATAGATTGGGTGAATCAAATTGGCAGGGGTGCTGAGGAAGAGGATTTCTTGGAATGTATGCGGGATAGTTTTCTAAACCAACATGTGGAGGAACCAACGAGAGAGCAGGCTATTCTAGACTGGATATTGAGTAATGAGGAAGGGTTAGTTGGCAGACTTGTTGTACGTGGTCCCTTGGGCAAGAGTGACCATAATATGGTGGAGTTCTTCATTAGGATGGAGAGTGACATTGTTAATTCAGAAACACGGGTCCTGAACTTAAAGAAAGGTAACTTTGAGGGTATGAGACGTGAATTGGCCAAGATGGACTGGCAATTGATTCTTGAAAGGTTGACGGTGGATATGCAATGGAAGGCATTTAAAGACTGCATGGATGAACTACGACAATTGTTCATCCCAGTATGGCAATAGAATAAATCAGGGAAGGTGGCGCATCCGTGGATAACGAAGGAAATCAGGGATAGTATCAAAGAAAAAGATGAAGCATACAAATTAGCCAGAAAAGGCTGCCTACCAGGGGACTGGGAGAAATTCAGAGACCAACAGAGGAGGACAAAGGGCTTAATTAGGAAAGGGAAAATGGAGTATAAAAGAAAACTGGCAGGAAACATAAAAACTGACTGCAAAAGTTTTTATCGATATGTGAAGCGCAAAAGATGAGTTAAAACAAATGTAGGTCCCTTGCAGTCAGAAACGGGTGAATTGATCATGGGGAACAAGGACATGGCAGACCAATTGAATAACTACTTTGGTTCTGTCTTCACTAAGGAAGACATAAATAATTTGCCGGAAATAGCAGGGGATCACGGGTCAAATGAGATGGAGGAAATGAGTGAAATCCAGGTTAGCCGGAAAGTGGTGTTAGGTAAATTGAATGGATTAAAGGCCGATAAATCCCCAGGGCCAGATAGGCTGCATCCCAGGGTACTTAAGGAAGTAGCCCCAGAAATAGCAGATGCCTTAGTGATAATTTTTCAAAACTCTTTAGATTCTGGAGTAGTTCCTGAGGATTGGAGGGTAGCTAATGTAACCCCACTTTTTAAAAAGGGAGGGAGAGAGAAAACGAGGAATTACAGACCAGTTAGTCTAACATCGGTAGTGGGGAAACTGCTAAAGTCAGTTATTAAAGATGGGATAGCAGCGCATTTGGAAAGTGGTGAAATCATTGGACAAAGTCAGCATGGATTTACGAAGGGTAAATCATGTCTGACAAATCTTATTGATTTTTTTGAGGATGTAACTAGTAGAGTGGATAAGGGAGAAGCAGTGGATGTGTTATATCTGGACTTTCAGAAGGCTTTCGACAAGGTCCCACACAAGAGATTGGTATACAAACTTAAAGCACACAGTATTGGTGGTTCAGTATTGATGTGGATAGAGAACTGGCTGGCAGACAGGAAGCAAAGAGTAGGAGTGAACGGGTCCTTTTCAGGATGGCAGGCAGTGACTAGTGGGGTGCCGCAAGCTCAGTGCTGGGACCCCAGCTATTTTAAAATATACATTAATGATTTGGACAAGGGAATTAAATGCAACATCTCGAAGTTTGCGGATGACACGAAGCTGGGGGGCAGTGTTAGCTGTGAGGAGGATGCAGGATGACTTGGATAGACTGGGTGAGTGGTCAAATGCATGGCAGATGCAGTATAATGTGGATAAATGTGAGGTTATCCACTTCGGTGGCAAAAACAGGAAGGTAGACTATTATTTGAATGGTGACCGATTAGGAAAAGGGGAGATGCAGCGAGACCTGGGTGTCATGGTACACCAGTCATTGAAAGTAGGCATGCAGGTGCAGCAGGCTGTGAAGAAAGCGAATGGTATGTTGGCATTCATAGCAAAAGGATTTGAGTACAAGAGCAGGGAGGTTCTACTGCAGTTGTACGGGGTCTTGGTGAGGCCACACCTGGAGTATTGCGTACAGTTTTGGTCTCCTAATCTGAGGAAAGACATTCTTGCCATAGAGGGAGTGCAGAGAAGGTTCACCAGACTGATTCCTGGGATGGCACGACTTCCATATGAAGAAAGACTGGATAGACTCAGCTTGTACTCGCTGGAATTTAGAAGATTGAGGGTGATCTCATAGAGACTTACAAAATTCTTAAGGGGTTGGACAGGCTAGATGCAGGAAGATTGTTCCCAATGTTGGGGAAGTCCAGGACAAGGGGTCACGGTTTAAGGATAAGGGGGAAGTCTTTTAGGACCGAGATGAGAAAATCGTTTTTCACACAGAGAGTGGTGAATCTGTGGAATTCTCTGCCACAGAAGGTAGTTGACGCCAGTTCGTTGGCCATATTTAAGAGGGAGTTGGATGTGGCCCTTGTGGCTGAAGGGATCAGGGGGTATGGCGAGAAGGCAGGTACAGGATACTGAGTTGGATGATCAGCCATGATCATATTGAATGGCAGTGCAGGCTCGAAGGGCCGAATGGCCTGCTCCTGCACCTAATTTCTATGTTTCTATGTTTCGCAATCCTCAATTTGATAGCCTACGGCAAACTGACGTGTAAGTTCCCGCGCTACCACATAACCCGCTAAATAGCCCTCTGCACGGAACGTGTTAAGAGCTTGCTGCGGGCCAGAATAAATCTCGTGGCCCGGATGTGGCCCGCGGACCATAGTTAGGAGAACCCTGCTCTAATATAGAATAGAATACTTTATTGTCTTAAGTCACTGAAATTCTTTGCTTGAATACCACGCTACCCTATATCGCTAGGATTACTCACCACCTTACTCACCGTTCTCCTCTGCTCCAAGCCACCAAGTTTTGTTCCGATCGGTGGAAGATTACAAAAGTTATGAAGGTTTAATAAATCGTGAGATCAGCAGATTGGTCTTCTCGCCTGTCAGTCACCATGAAAGTAATCCCCCTTCCGGCACCCGCTGGAGAATAAAATCCCCGGAGGCGGGGCTGAGTCCACAAACTGTGCGGAGAAGAACGACCAGCGAAGCGACCAGCGCCCACTGTGAGTCCCCATCGCACCCCAAACCCCTTCCCTTCTGGTCCCCCTCACTGGCTCCTGCCCTCCTCCCCCGTAATACCACACTCTCCCCAAGACTCTTCCACGTCTTTTCTCCGAGCTCTCTCCCACCCTGCCCACACACCCCCCCCCCCCCCCCCCCCCCCCCCCCACACACAACCCACGCGGTCAGGGGAAGAACATACAAACTCCATACAGGCAGCACCTGTGGTCAGGATTGAACCCGGGTCTCTGGCATTGTAAGGCAGCAACTCCACCTCTGCGCCACTGTCCCGACCCAACACAGTTTCTCCAGCACTTTGGGTCCATTTTTGTAAACCAGCATCTGCAGTTCCTTGTTTTAACCTTTAAACATAAACTCTCTGGTTTTAGAATCCTTTTCCCTAGGGGGAGAAAGAGTTATAAAATGGTTTAAATTCTGTGTACAGGTTTGGGAATGTGCAGGTTTGGGAATTAGCCGTTAATGAGGGGGTTCCAGAGTGAGCTTTAAATGCGATTGGTATGTAAGACAATCGCTCTCCTTTAAAAGGAGAGGCTATTTGAGACTCCGAAAATCACTTCCTGGGTCACTTAGTTAAACTGAAAGTAAAGAACAATTGGGTTTGGGTGGGTGGGGAGGGGGTTGGAGAAAGGCGAATGAGAAAGAGATGAATGCTGTGTAGAGCTGGAACACGGGTCCCATTTTATCCCCGGAGCTACAAGGGAGAAGGTCCGAGGTCGGGATCGAACCCAGGTCGCCGTCGCCCCAAGACGGCAGCTCTACCGTTCTGCGCCGCGGTGCAAGACCCCGGTGGAGCGACGGTTCCAGGGGGACGAGCGCCTCGCCTGCAAGCAATAAATGCAACCGGTAAGGAGTGGGTGTAATTAGTTTTAAGGCGGATTCTCCACTGCAGATTAAATGCATGTGTGGTTTTTTTAAGCAATCCTGTTTTCTTTTCCTCCTGCACGCGAAAGAAGTGTTTGGTTCGGAGGAGGTCGATGTTTGAAATGACCATTGAAGCGGGTCTGTTGAGACCCCACTCTGGGCCGTGGGAGCTTCTGGCTGGAGATCCGACTGACATCCCAGTCAGTGACTCTGGCCGCGCTCACAGTGGAGCAGGGGACTGAGTCAATGAGACGGGGCTGTAACCAGGGACTGCCAAAGAAGGTCACAAAAAATCATAATCCCTCCTCACCTGGGTCTGGAGCTAATCTGGACCTGACTGGGCCCTGACATTCACGGTTAGGAAGGGTTTAAAGGGCTTTTGGGCCAAATGCAGGCAAATGGGACCCAGCCTAGAATAGGAGCCTGCCCGGAATTTCACACAAAGGTGGCGGGAGTATGAAAGGAGCTGTACAAATATAGACTTTGGACTTTAGCGATTCAGTGCTGAATCAGGCACTTCGGCCCATCGAGACCATGCCGACCAGCTAGTACACTAGCACTATCCTACACACTAGGGATAATTTTACAACTTACTAAAGCCAATTAACCTACAAACCTGTTGGTCTTTGGAGGGTGGGAGGAAACCAGGGCACCCGAAGAAAACCCACGCGGTCACAGGGAGAACGAACCAACTCTGTGCAGCCAACACCTGTGGTCAGGATGGAACCTGTGTTTCTGGCGCAGTGAGGCAGCAACTCTACCGCTGCGTCACTGTCTGCCCGTATAGTTTAGTTTAGAGATACAGCGCGGATCAGGCCCTTCCACCCACCGGGTCCTCGCCGTCCACGATCCCCGCATATTATCACTATCCTACACCTACTAGGGACAATTTTTACATTTACCAAGCCAATTAACCTACAAACCTATACGTTTTTGGAGTGGAAAGGCTATATGAAGAATATAGTGAATGTGGTTGACCAGTATATTGTCATATTGCTAAATTAAGTTGAGTTGCTGGCTCTTTCCTTTGACAGGTGAAAATGCCCAAGCGAGTCGCTATCATAGGTGCTGGAGCCAGCGGGCTACCATGTATCAAATGCTGTTTGGATGAAGACTTGGAGCCTGTATGTTTTGAACGGACCGATGACATCGGAGGGCTGTGGAACTTTCAGGTACGTTCTGGTGTTTTATGGAGTTCTGTTCCGTGTTCCAATCCTAGCCCTCGCATTAGGAAGTTCGGCATGTCCCCAACAACCCTCACCAACTTCTACCGATGTGCCGTAGAAAGCATTTTGTCGGGATGCATCACGGCAAGGTTTGGGAACAGCTCCATCCAAGACCGCGAGAAACTGCAGAGAGTTGCGGACACAGCCCAGACCATCAACCTCCCTTCCATTGACTCCATTTACATCTCACGCTGCCTCGGCAAGGCCAGCAGCATAATCAAGGACGAGTCGCACCCCGGCCACTCTCTCTTCTCCCCGCTCCCATCAGGCAAGAGGTACAGAAGTGTGAAAGCGCACACCTCCAGATTCAGGGACAGTTTCTTCCCAGCTGTTATCAGGCAACTGAACCATCCTACCAACAACTAGAGAATGGGCCTGAGCTACTATCTACCTCATTGAAGACCTGTAATCAGACTTTAACCGACTTTATTTTGCACTGAACATTATTCCCTTTATCATGTATCTGTACACAGTGGATGGCTCAATTGTAATCATGTAGAGTCTTTCCGCGGACTGGGTAGGATGCAATAGAAGCTTTGCACTGTACCTCGGTACACGTGACAATAAACTAAGCTGAAGATAGACGCAAAAAACTGGAGTAACTCAGCGGGACAGGCAGTATCTCTGGAGAGAAGGAATGGGTGACATTTCGGGTCGAGACCCTTCTTCAGATATGGTCAAGATACTCCAGCTTTTTGTGCCTATCTTCGGTTTAAACCTGCATCTGCAGTTCCTTCTTACACAATAAACTAAACTAAACAATGAAAACCAGAAAATACTCAGCAGGTCCGGGAGCATCTGCGGAGAGACTTTTCTGGTCTGGCACCCTTTGGCGGAACTGGGAAAATCTGTGGATCCCATCAGTTAAACCCTCTTTGTACTAAGCTGAGGGATAACAGAACTATAGTGAATGGGTGATCGATGGTCTCTGTGGACTCGGTGGGCTGAAGGTCCTGTTTCCATGCTGTAACTCTAAACTACACTAAAGACTTACTGATAAAGGGTGTCGGCTTGAATCTTTAGCTCAACTTCTCTTTCCACAGCCTGACCTGCTGAGTCTTTACAACAGTCTCTGTTTTTACAGTGTATTTGATCTCCATCATTTGCCCTTATTTCCTACGCCAAGATCATTTAAAAATGGATTTAACATCAACAAAATAATATTTTTACCTATATATACTTTTGCACATATTGGCTACCCAATAACAAACCTAATGTGTCCCAACAATATTTTTCCCAAAATAAACTTTATTCAGAATAAATATATATACAAAACAATTACTGTGCAAAAACCCTTCAGACATTCTCAGTGTCTAGTCTATACATTAATTAGTGTCGCACTCAGTTGTGTTCGCACCTATCTTTAAGCAAAATAGCACGGTGGTGCAGCGGTAGAGTTGCTGCCTCACAGCGCCAGAAACCCGGGTTCTATCCTGACTACGGGTGCTTGTCTGTACGGAGTTTGTACGTTCTCCCCGTGACCTGCGTGGGTTTTCTCTGAGATCTTCGGTTTCATCCCACACTCCAAGGACATACAGGTTTGTAGGTTAATTGGCTTAGTGTAAATGTAAAATTGTCCTTTGTGTGTGGGTGGGGTAATGTTAATGTACGGGGATCGCTGGTCGGCACCGATCAGTGGGCCGAAGGGCCTGTTTCCGTGCTGTATCTCTAAATTAAACTTCCGTGCTGTATCTCTAAACTAAACTAAACCTTGGCTATCGCCACTGTGTATTACTACAAGTCAGACCTCAAATAATCTGATCATTGTGGATCTGAGGAATTGGAGCATTGGTTGTCCTTTACTTGTGATCGAACCATAAGGAGCTTCTGCACAAACTCACAGTCTTGAAAAGAAGCAACTTGTTGGTGACTTTACTGAGATACATCAAGCTGTGGACACTTTGGAGGAGTGTTTTGAGAGTTGGGGAGGAGCTCTATGGAAATTTAGCATTAGATTGCTAATAAAGGAGGACGTCCAGTGGCGCCATGATGCACTGAACAGGCGCAGCATTTAGCGCCGCTCCCGAAATTAGCGATAATTTGCGTAAAAAGCCGGTTTGGAAGACGGGACCGATTTAAAAATACTTACTGGAGCTGCCTGACGTCGCGCTGGTGATGTCATCAGAAATTGCCGCAAAAATAACGGTGGTTTAAGGCACTTTTAAATGAAAAAAGTGATTCCTTCCCAAAGCCCTCAAAGATCTGTCACAAAACATCTTTTGAAAAATCAGCAAACATCTGAAGAATTAACCTCTGAATTAGCCTCTGAAATGGCTACAAGGGCAAAGACTGAAATGGCTACAAGGGACAAAGAGCTGGAAGAAATAAAGCAGTCGTTAAGAGATTTAAGTGGTGAGATTGCTTTGAAAATAAAAGTATGCTGGAGAACTTTAAACTTGGGAATCAGAAAATTATTGACTCAACTGGTAATTTAATAAACGAATTGATGACGTGGAAGGTGAATTAACTGTGAAAATTGATCAGGTGGAAAAAGATTGCAAGGAGAAGTTTGACTGTTCTCCAAACTACTACTGCATATCAGATTGCTATGAAAGATATGGAAGCATCTATGTTACAAATGTCTGAAGATATGCAGAGAATGAAGAAAGATCAGGAGCGCGTCTTGGGGCAATTGGATAAAATGACTGATAATTGCCTTGATTTGGAAGCACGTTCAAGACTGCAGAATTTAAGAATAGTTGGAGTGACAGAGGGAAAGGAGGGGAATGGTCCTCGTGAGTTCGCTGCCAACTTACTTAAACAAGTATTCAACCTGCCTGTCGAACCGAAAATAGAAGTGGCACATCGGGTGCGAAGAGCACAATCAAGGCCAGGAGCCCCCCCCCCCCAAGTGAAATCAGATCAAAGTGAAATTTCGTGACATTTCAGCTTTGGAAAATATTACGGAAAAAAATCCAATACGGAAAGAATATGATGTCTGGGGATGATACTATTAAACTATTCAGAGATTATCCTAACGAAATTGCCAAAAAACGAGAAATTGGATAGGTCAAACATATCAGTCTTCATATATCTCTAAATCTAGAGGTACGGCAATTATTATTCGTAAAGGTATACCATTTAAATCAAAGAATATCATAACAGATAAAGAAGGGAGATATCTCATAGTTACCGGAGAGATCCACTCTACCCCAATCACCACGGTAAATATTTATGCGCCTAATTTTGATAATCCCCAATTTTTTTAAATAAAATCCTGAATTTAATTTCAGTTTAATTATCAAAATGTGATAATTTGGGGAGACTTTAATTGCGTTTTAGATCCGTACCTGGACAAATCCACACAACAAAAGAGGGGTAACAAAAAATCTAAAACTAGTGGACTCCTAAATACATACATAAAAAAACACAAATATAACAGATGTTTGGAGGATCGCAAAACCAGCTGAAAGGGAATACTCATTTTACTCAACAGTACACAAAACTTATTCACGTATTGACTATTTTTTAGTGGACACAAAATTAATTCCTTACACAATGAACCCAAAATATCATAACAGCATCATTTCTGATCACTCCCCTTTAGCTTTTTTTTTTAAACTTGAAGGAATGCCTAATAAAAAATCGTTTTGGAGGTTTAATCCTCAAATCCTAAATGCTCCACAAGGTGGTATATATTTAAAACAACAGATGGAACTTTTTTTTTAGATCAATGACACCCCAGATATTTCACTTTTCAAGGAATCTTTTAAAGTATTTATCAGAGGATCTATAATTTCATATCAAGCTTTACAAAATAAAAAGAACAAGAATGAACAAATGCAGTTAGAAGAACAAATTTGACAATTGGACCTAGATAATGCTAAAGAGCCAACTATAGATAAACATAATAAAATAACAATATTGAAATTCAAATTAAATAGAATATTATCTGCAAAAGTTATAAGAATATTTCAAATTACAAAACAGGAAAATTTTGAATTTGGTGATAAACCACATAAACGTTTGGCACGTCAACTGAAAAATGGGAAAAAGATCATACGATTTTAAAGATTGTCAGATAAAGGTGAATTGTTAACATTACCTAATGATATTAATAAAAGATTTGTTCAATTTTATCAAAATGTATGTACATCTAAAACGTCAGCAGATAGTACTAAAGTTATAGAGTTCTTGGATAACTGTACTCCCAAAACATAATCTGCTCGAACAAGAGGAATTAGGAGCACAGGTCTCAATTAAGGAAATAGAAGAAACAATAAACTCATTGAAGAATGGAAAAACACCAGGACCGGATGGATTTAGCAATGAATTTTATAAATTATTTTATGAGATAATTTCACCACGTTTACATAAAATGGATACATATGCTTTCAAAGAACAAACATTACCAGAAACATTAGCGGAATCAACGATTACACTTATACCAAAATAAGATAAAGATTTAGAAGACCCTGGCTCATACAGAGCCATTGCACTGTTAAATACAGATCAAAAAATATTAGCAAAAACATTAGCAAGAAGGTTAAGTAAATATGTTAGCAAATTAATAAATGCGGATCAAACGGGGTTTATACCCAAGAGATACTCATGCAATAATTTGAGACGTCTGTTTAATATAATGCATTCATATAAAACTGAAGAACAAGACTTATCAATTATTTCATTGGACGCAGAAAAAGCACTCGATTAAGTAGAATGGGACTACCTTGTTAAAGTATTGCAAACATTTCAAATGGGAGAGAATTTTATCTCATGGGTAAAACTATTATATGACAGGCCCACTGCCAGAATATTAACTAATAACATGTTGTCTCTCAAATTTCAATTATCCAGGGGCAATAGACAGGGATGCTCACTATCACCTCTGCTATTTGCTCTTCTAATAGTAAGATTAAACGAGAACTTACCAGTTCGAAGTTTGATCGTTATTTTATGAGGAGTTACGATGAGGGATTACGTGAAGAACCCGCCTCACGCTGGCAAACGGCATACTTCAAAGCAGCGGCATGAAAAACACAGAACACCAAATAGCCGAAGTAACATAGTAAGGCTCATAATAGACTTAGAACTACCAGATTGATCATTTATTTTATGAGGGTGGGAGTGGAGGGCACGTAATCCCTCATCGTACCTCCTCATAAAATAACGATCAAACTTCGAACTGGTAAGTTCTCGTTTAATCTTACTATTTTACTTCGGAGTCACGTGAGTGACTACGTGAAGATTTTAAAGCTTTCTGTGTTTTTTATGTCGTAGAATTAATCAATACGACAGTCCGGCTAAGTAAATACATACATGAGAAACCAGACTAATATTAGTTCTTTCCATAATTAACTTTTTAATGGTTTAAAGAACATATAATAACCCTCCTTATATCCGAGGGAATGATTACAAGTGATAAAAGATATAAGTGACTACATAACTTGGTTATAGTAATCAATAGTATACAAAGCAGGTAATTATATTGATCCCAACACCGCGTGGCCAAAACTTGTCATAGTGTGAACAGGTTTATTGTAGAACTTTGAAAAAGTTTCTTCTTTACTCCACCCTGCGATTTTTAAAATATGCTCGAGTGGTACGTCCCGCACCTTCGCCGCGGACGTAGCTGCAGCCCTGGTGGAGTGAGATTTGAACACATCAGTGTCTACTCCTGCTAACAGCAACACCTGTTTCAACCATTTTGAGATAGTTTGAACTGAAGCTTTTGTGTGTGGCTTTTTATGCGTAATCATCAACGTTTTTTCATTTCCTCGAAGAGTTTCAGTAACTTTAACATATTGATTCAAATGTTTAACCACACACAAAGTAGGATCAAATAGGATAAGCTTGAAAGGTTACCTTAGCTCCAGATCTCCCTGGTCTGCTTTGTTTGATCAGATCGTAAACATAGAACACAATGTTATCTGTAGTCACATGCATACAGTCTAAACACAACATTTGTAAAGTTTGCACTCTTTGAGCTGAAACCAATGATATTAACATTATTAATTTGAATGTTAATCTTTCCAATGACAATCCTTCAATTGGAGTCCACTGTCTAAGTAAGGTAAGTACAATGCTCACATCCCAAATCTCTGTGTATCTAGGTTTGGGTATATTAAAGATTCCTTTCATGAATCTAGATATTAGTGGATGTGATCCAATTGATTTCTGGTCAGACATAAGTCCTAAATAAGATGATAAGGCACTGCGTGCAGTGTTAGTGGCACTGTAACTTAAATGTTGTTAAAAATGCAATTTAGCAAGGAGCTCCAATACATTTTCCATGCAATATCACAGTATCACAATATCAAACATGCAATATTCACCGTATCATAAGAAATATTTGACTGTGTGCAAAATTCTTCCCATTTCTTAATATGTGTCATATATTGTTTTTGTGTGTTATCTCGCCATGATGCGACTATAACCTCCATAGTTTTGTCCGACAATCCCAGCTCCTGTAGTGGTCTGGTCAAAACCTGCAGATTAATAAATTCATATATGCATATAATGTATAAATTTCTTTGGTTACTGGATTAATCAAAATATCACTACAGTTAGGAATTGACATATATGGTTCTTTAATCATATTCAGCATTAATGGGAACCAAGGTTGTGTTGGCCAATTTGGAACTACCAACAATCCTGTGGCAGAATCTTGTTCTATTTCCTTCAGACATTGCTGAACCAAAGCAAAAGGTGGAAAAGCATAAAAGAACATATTCCCCCAGTTCAATGAAAAAGCATCTACTGCTACTGCATCTGGATCGTGTTCCCAAGACACATATTTAGGATTGGATATGCTGGATTAAGCATCCATTCTGTGTTATCTTTAAATATCCTTGATCTTTTATCTGCCACCACATTGTCTTTACCTGGAATGTAGTTTGCTGAAATCCAAATTTGGCGATCAATACACCATTGCCATATTTCATTGACCAGACAATCACATGATACTGATCTGACTCCCCCATGTGATTAATATATGCAACAGCCGTTTTATTGTCTAACTGTATTAATACATGTAGACCCTTTTTTGAACAGCAATATGCTTTTAGACCATAGAAAGCACCCAATAACTCTAAATAGTTAATACCATAAGTTTGAAGAAAACGTTTCTTCTTGGACTTCCCATCTACCTCCACAACTGGAGGATGAATCTGTTACCCCCCCCCCCCCCCCCCCCCCCCATCCCCCCCCCATCCGAGAGCATTAGCATCTATTTATGAACAATTTCAGGCTGTTTAATCAGAATGTTTTTAGCAGCTTGTGGGATATTTTTAACCCACCATGGTAATTCCAACAAAACTTCTTTTGTTAATTACATAGGCCTATCAAAGTGGCCTGCCCTCTCTTTGAGAGCTCTTATTTTGTCCCTTTGAAGATTTTGATAATGTAATGAACCAAATTCTACTGCAGGAAATGCTGCTACTAGTTTACCAATAGTTTTTTCGCTACTTTTCGGATGGAAGGATAAGTTTGTGAATGAGATTATTACAAGTCACCAAAAATCATCAACTTTATCTTTGTTGGTAAAGTATTAACATAGTTTCTGAGTTAATTACAAACTCCAAATAGTTAATTGATTGTGCTGGCTGCAGCTGGAATTTAATTGGATGAATCAAGAACCCTAGCTTTAACAAAGCTTTTGTACTGAAACTAAATCTCAGCTGACTCTTGATTGCCATAAATGATTAGAATGTCATCGAGATAAGCCATAATGATGTGTTTTTGTACTCTTAATTGGGCTAAAACTGGTTTCAACAGTTTAGTAAAGAGCCTGGAAGCTGAACTCAATCCATTTGGCAAAGCTTTAAACTGCCATAATTGTCTCAGCCAATTAAATTTTAAGTACCTCCAGAAACTGATGTATTGGTACAGAATAATAGGCGTTTTTTCAAATCAATCGTAGCCATATAACAACCTGCTGATATTAAATATCTTGCAGTATTAAAATGTTTTTCCATTTAAAAAAATTTGTATTCTACCACTTATTTAGATCTGTAAGGTCCAGAATAATTCTGCAATCACCATTTTTTTATGTCTTTTGAAATATCTTAGACACAATTGATGCTCGTGTTCATAAGTTTTTTCAATAACCCCTTTTCAGATAATTTGTCAATTTCCGCATTAATCTCTGCTTTTCCAATTGCAGTAAACACGAAAGCATAGGCAGGTTTATCTGTACTGGAGGATTAACTCCCTTCTTTAAATGTAATAGTGGCTCCTGAAACTGCTTGTAAAAAATAAACCGATCAGAAATAATAGTAAGCCAGTCTTTATAAAAACTTTTGTAATCTCCCTCCAACTGGAGATTAATCCGCAGTTTCTTTAAAGATAGAACAAGTCTTTAATACCTCTCCATATGAGCGTGGTGGTCTCCTTTTCCCCGAATACGGGTAAGTATTGGGCTGTGCAGTACAATAATATTTCCTTGACATATTTCTGCCTTTATTTCCAAAATCAAATCCCCTTCTGGGCGAAAAAATACCTTTTTTGTCCTAAGACGAAGGTTTCATGCAGTTAAAATTTTTTAGCTTCTTCATCCAATTTTTAATAATTTAGGCAGATTTACTCCAAACAGATAACCAGGAGCTTGAACACCACTTGCTCGAACCACACAAGCTTGCAAACCTTGGGTGAAATATGGGCCGAATAGCCATTTTCCTCATACAATAATTTCATAGAAAGAATTTGCACAATAGGCCCTCTTTTTTAAACTTATCCATCTCCCCAAAAGCCATAATGGCAGCAGAATAATTTGTGAGGATTTTTGAACCTCACTTCTTGAGCTCTCATATTTGGGGTCATGGATGCCCATATCAACGGATAAACCGTAGGCACTTTCAATGAGGCACAATTTCCTGTGCGTTTATAATTCTGATGTTTCAATCATCACAGAATCATGAAGTTGGTGAGATACCATATATTAATGTTGGCAGCTAGGTTTTCTTCCATAGCCTCACCACTTCCTTCATATATAGCAAATTCTTTTGCTATCTCAGGCACATTTGGCCTTTCTTTTATTTTGTGGTGTGTTTTCAAATGCAAATCACCATCAGCAGGGTCTGCCTTCTGCAGCCCTAAATCAATTGGGATTTCATCCCATGAGACTTCCTTCAGCCCAAATCCTGGGTCCGGAGTTCCAACTCCCAATTAGGCCCACAGCCATATCAGAATAATTAAACCCCTCAGGGCTTTTTTTGGGAACCTTCTGGGTACTGTGACCCTAGTCTCATAATTTTTTGGAGAACTTTCTCCATATGCTCCATTATTAGTTCCATATAGTTTAATTATCTGGAGGACTTTCAGTATCAGAGTCATCAGAACCACGGGCCTCTCAGATTTCTTTTACATTTTTAGGAGCATTTCTCTCCGTGGTTATAACTTCTGGAGAATCTAGAACTCACTAAACGGGTATATCAGCGGCCACCGGTATCGGAACCGGATCCGCACTAGCTTTTTTTCCCGTATTTTTATTTTCACCCCGGGAAGCTCTTTTTTACCGCGAATTTTCTTTGCCGATTTCTCCATTTCTTTCATTTAATCTGTGCTAAACAGCACTTTAACGTGACTCTGACTTTTTATTTTACTTTATTTTTACTGCTGGACCCACCCAGCGTACGCTAAAAAACATCCCGACTTTGCTGCACTTACCTGCGGGGCCGTTCCGACCGCTGCGAGGAGCTGCTCCTTACTGCAGCTCCTCCTTCCGCCGTCAGCGTCGACGTAATGCCGTTTGCCAGCGTGAGGCGGGTTCTTCACGTAGTCACTCACGTGACTCCGAAGTAAAATAGAACCTCTAGCTGAAAGCATTAGAACACATCCGAATATCCAAGGTTATAATACAAAATACTCAAATAACAAAATATCATTATACGCAGATGATGTACTACTGTATATTACAAAATCACAAATCAGTATACCAAATATATTAAATCTAATAGTGGAATTTGGATCCTTTTCAAGATACAGAATAAATTGGAATAAAAGTAAAATTATGACGATAAAACCTCAAGACTCGACACACCTGTTAAAATTCCCTTTTAAAATTGCAACAGAAAAATTTAAATATTTGGGAATCGAAATCACCAGAAAATATAAATATTTATTTAATGCAAACTATATGCCCCTACTTACTAAATTAAACGCCCTGATTAAATTTTGGAAAACTCTTCCGATGTCTTTAATAGGCCGAATAAATGCTATAAAAATGATCTTCTTACCACAAATGTTATATTTATTCCAATCAATACCAATATACTTACCTAAAAGTTTTTTTTTTTAACTTTAAGCGGTTTCTAATATGTGTTCGAGTGGTACGTCCTGTAACTTCACCGCGGATGTAGCTGCTGCCCTGGTGGAGTGAGATTTGAACACATCAGTGTCTACCCCTGCTAAAAGTAACACCTGTTTTAACCACCTTGAAATTGTTTGCACTGAAGCTTTTGTGTGTGGTTTCTTATGCGTAATCATTAATGTTTTTTCATCACCACGAAGAGTTTTGGTAACTTTTACATATTGATTCAAATGTTTAACTACACACAACGTTGGATCAATAGGGTAAGCTTGAAACATTACCTTTGCTCCAGTTCTCCCTGGCCTGCTTTGTTTGATCAGATCATAAACATAGAACACAATGTTATCTGCAGCCACATGCATACAGTCTAAACGTAGCATTTGTAATGTTTGCACCCTTTGAGCTGAAACCAATGCCATTAACATTACTAATTTAAATGTTAACTTTTCCAATGACAAAACTTCGATTGGAGTCCATTGCCTAAGTAAAGTAAGTACAATGCTGACATCCCAAATTTCTGTACATCTTGGTTTGGGTGGATTTTTGTTAAAGATTCCTTTCATAAATCTGGATATTAATGGATGTGATCCAATTGATTTCTGGTCAGAGATTTGTCCTAAATAAGATGATAAGGGACTACGTGCACTATTAATGACACTATAACTTAAGTGCTGTTCAAAATGCAACTCGGCAAGGAACTCCAATATGTTTTCAATGTTCACAGTATGATAGGATATATTTGATTGTCTACAAAAATTTTCCCATTTCTTTATATGTGTCATATATTGTCTCTGAGTGCTATCTCGCCATGATGCGACTATAATATCCATAGTTCTATCCAACAATCCAAGCTCTTGTAGTGGTCTGGTCAAAACCTGCAGATTAACAAATTCATATAAGCATGTAATGGATGAATTTCTTTGGTTACTCGTTTTATCAATAAATCACTGCTGCTAGGAATTGACATATATGGTTCTTTAATCATATTTAACATCAATGGGAACCATGGTTGTGTCGGCCAATTTGGAATCACCAATAATCCTGTGGCAGAATCTTGTTCTATTTTCTTCAGACATTGCTGAACCAGAGCAAATGGCGGAAAGGCATAAAAGAACATATTCCCCCAATGTAATGAAAAAGCATCTACTGCTACTGCATCTGGATCTGGTTCCCAAGACACATATTTAGGCAATTGATGATTTAATCTTGGTGCAAACAGATCAATGTCTGGTAACCCATATTGAATCACAATTTTACTGAAAATTACTGGCTTCAACATCCATTCTGTGTTGTCTTTAAACATCCTTAATCTACTGTCTGCCACCACATTGTCTTTACCTGGGATGTAATTTGCCGAAATCCAAATTTGGTGCTTAATACAACACTGCCATATCTGATTGACCAAACAATCACATGATACTGATCTGACTCCACCCATGTGATTAATATATGCAACAGCTGTTTTATTGTCTAATTGTATCAGTACATGCAGATTCTTTTTTGTGGAACAATAGGCTTTTAACCCATAAAATGCTCCCAATAATTCTAAATAGTTAATACCATATGTTTGGAGAAACATTTCCTCTTGGACAGTCCATCTGCCCCCACAGCTGGTAAATGAATCTGTCGCCCCCCCATCCGAGAGCACTAGCATCTGTTTGTAAAATTACTTCAGGCTGTTGTATCAGAATGTTTTTAGCAGCTTGTGGGACATTTTCAATCCACCATTGTAATTCCAATAAAGCTTATTTTGTTAATTGCATAGGCCTATCAAAATGGCCTGCTCTCTTTTATTTTGTTGCTTTGAAGGTTTTGGTAATGTAATGGACCAAATTCTACTGCAGAAAATGCTGCTACTAATTTACCAATACCCTTTGCTAATTCTCGGATGGAGGGATAAGGTTTGTGAATGAGACCCCTACAGGTCATTAAAATATCATCAATCTTATCTGTTGGCAAAGTTACTAACATAGTAACTGAGTTAATCACAAACCCCAAATAGTTAATTGACTGTGCTGGCTGCAGCTGGGACTTAATTGGATGAATCAAGAAACCTAACTTCTCAAATAAAGTTTTAGTTGCTGAAACTGATTTTTCAGCTGATTCCCGATTACTATTGATGATTAAAATGTCATCCAGATAAGCCATAATGATGTGCTTTTGTGCTCTTAATTGTGCTAAAGCTGGTTTCAACAGCTTTGTAAAGAGCCTGGGAGCTGAACTTAACCCATTTGGTAAAGCTTTGAATTGCCACAGCTGTCCCAGCCAATTAAATTTTAAATACCTTCGAAAGAACTGATGTATCGGTACTGAATAGTACGCATCCTTTAAATCAATTGTAGCCATACAACAACCTGCTGATATCAAATGTCTTGTAGTGTTGAATGTTTCCATCTTAAAATGTTTGTACTCGACAAATTTATTAAAGTTTGTAAGGTCCAGAATAATTCTGCAACCACCATCTTTTTTACTTCTTGGAAATATATTTGACACAAATTGATGTTTATGTTCAACAATTTTTTCAATAACACCTTTTTTAAACAATTTGTCAATTTCCACATTAATTTCTGCCTCTTCAATTGCAGAAAACGTGAAACCATAAGCAGGTTTATTTTGTACCGGAGAGTTAACACCTTCTTTAAATGTAATAGTAGCTCCTGAAACTGTTTGTAAAATAAACCGATCAGATGTGATGGCAAGCTATTCATCATAAAACATTTGTAATCTCCCTCCAACTGGAGATTTGTCCACAGTTTCTTTAAGAATAGAATAAATTTTTTGTACGTCTCCATATGAACGTGGTGGTCTCCTTCTCCCCGTATACGGGTGAACATTAGGCTGTGTCGGATGGTAATATTTTCTTATCATATTCCTGCCTCTGTTTCCAAAATCAAATCCCCTTCTTGACGAAAAATACCTTTTTTGTCCAAAAACGAAAGGTCTCATGTGGCTAATAGATTTAGCCTCTTCATCCATTTCTCTTATTTGCTTAGGCAGGTTCTCTCCAAATAGATAACCAGGAGCCTTGAACACCACTTGATCGACACAGACCTGCAAACCTTGGATGAAATATGGGCCGAATCGCAATTTTCCTCATACAATTAATTTCATAGAAGGAATTGCACAATAAGCCCAAAGTATCTTTTTGGATTTTATCCATTTCCGACCCCTCCATTTGCCTTCCAAAAGCAGTAATGGCAGCTGAAATCAATTTGAGGATTCTTTGAAATCTTATTTCTTGTCCTCTCATGCCTGGAGTCACAGGCGTCCATATAGACGGATTAACCGTAGGTACCTTCAATGAGGTGCAATTTTCCGGTGTTTTATATAATTCTGCTGTTTCAATCATCACAGAATCTTGAAGTTGGTGAGATACCATATAATTAATACTGGCAGCTAGGTTTTCTTCCATAGCCTCACCACTTCCTTCAGGTATAGCAAAATCTTTTGCCATATCTGGCGCATCTGGCTTCATCTTTTATATTCGTGGTGTGCACTCATAATCCACATCACCACTTGCAGGGTCTGTCTTTTGCAGCCCTGATACACTTGGAATTATATCCAATGAGACTTCCTCCGCCCTTAATCCTGGGTCTGGAGTTTCAAATTCCCAATTTGGCACACAGCCATATTCTGTATATTCAAACCCCTCGGGGTCATTTTGGGAAACTTCTGGGTACTGTGACCCTTGTCTCATTATATTTTGAAGTACTTTCTCCATATGTTCCATTTTTAGCCATATAGCTTTATTATCCGGAGGACTTTCATTATCAGAGTCATTATCAGAAACCACGGGCCTCATGGATTTCTTTTTACTTTTTCTAGGAACATTTTCCTCCGTGGTCTGCATTTCTGGAGAAATTATAGTCTCACTAACGGGTGAATCAGCGGCCACCGGTATCGGAACCGGATCCGCACTAAACTCTTGTCCTGACTCTTTAGCTTCACCCCGGGACGATCTTTTTACCCGCTAAATTTTTCTTTGAGACTTCTCCATTTTCTTTTTTATTATCTGGCTAAATCAGTACGCCAGCATGACTCTGATTTTAAATTTTACTTTCTCTTTTTCTGGTTCTACCAGCGTAACGTCTTTTTTAGAACGTCCCCTATTTTCCTTGCACTTACCTGCGGGTCCGTTCCGGCCGCTGCGAGGAGCTGCGCTCTGCTGCTCTTGCTTCTGCCGTCAGCGTCGACGTAATGCCGTTCTAGCGCTAGGCAGGGCTTCTTCACGTAGTCACTCACGTGACTCCGAAGTAAAATCTGTTTTACAAGGTATTCATGACATACCTTTTCATTTAAGATTTGAGGGTAAGTCTCCATTGTGTCTGTTTCTCGGTCATTCCGTTTAGTTATTCATAAATGTTAGTGGAGCATGGTTCGAGATTATAATATGATATTGCGAGTTGTAGGTGAGTGGAATAAGTTTAGAATCTACTAAGAAATAGTCTATCCTTGAATAAGTTTTATGCACCGGTGAATAAAATGAATATTCTCGTCCGGATGGATTTTCAATTCTCCAGCCATCCTTGATGTTGGTAGTATTAATACGTGAATTTAGAAATTCACTTGATTGAGATTTTAATTTTCTTTGAGTTGATGATCTAAATAAGAATCTAGTGTACAATTTAAGTCTCCACCAATTATTAAGTTGTGTGCATTCCGGGATTGTATTGAATATTCTCTTAAAAAACAATTACCAACATACTAAACAATTGTTGTTTGAATTTGGAGACAAACCACAAAAACTATTGGCTCAACAATTAAGGAAAATTGAAGCTGAAAAAATTATACATAGGATTAAATCACAAAACGGTGAATTATTAATACAACCCAAGGATATTAATGAAAGATTTATGCAATATTATAAAAATTTGTATACTGGTAACACGACAGTAAATAAAACAGAAATAGATGCCTTTTTAAATGTATGTAACTTAAAAGAATTAGATTTACAAAATAGAGAACTATTAAATGCCGATATTTCAATAAAAGAAATCCAAGAATCTATTAAATCTTTAAAAAATGGTAAAACTCCAGGACCAGATGGTATAGGCTCGGAATTTTATAAAATTTTTCATGACCAAATGGTCCCATATTTAAAATCATTATATGAACAGATATATACACAAGAGAAATTACCAGATACATTGAACGAATCTATTATAACACTTATACCCAAAATAAATAAAGATTTGGATGACCCAGGATCATATAGAGCAATTGCTTTATTAAATACGGATCAAAAAATTTTAACAAAGATTCTTGCACAAAGATTAAGCAAAATTGTTAACGAATTAATTCATCCTGATCAAACAGGATTTATACCTAAAAGATATTCTTCATATAATCTAAGACGGTTATTTAATATCATATATTCGAAAAGAAGTGATAAAAAAGACTTAGTAGTCATCTCGTTGGATGCAGAAAAAGCTTTTGACCAGGTGGAATGGCCTTATCTATTTTCGGTGATGGAAGCCTTTAAGCTTGGTGATAAGTTTACTACTTGGATTAAATTATTATATGCAAACCCAACAGCTAGAATAATAACAAACCATATGTTATCAACTAAGTTTAGTTTATCTCGAGGTTGTAGACAAGGCTGTCCTTTATCACCTTTACTGTTTGCGTTAGCAATCGAACCTCTTGCTCAAAAGGTAAGATTGCACCCGGAAATATATGGATATGATACTAAAGATACTAAGAATAAAATCTCGTTATATGCGGACGATATATTACTTTATATTACTAAACCGGAAATAAGTATCCGTAATTTGTTAAAACTAATAACGGAATTTGGTTTAATTTCAGGATACAGTATCAATTGGAATAAAAGTGAACTTATGCCAATAACCATGAATAACTTACAGATATTACAACAATTTCCTTTTAAGATAACAAATGAAAATATTAAATATCTTGGTATTTTTGTTACAAAAAGATTTGACTCTTTATTTAAGTCTAATTTCCCGTTATTATTGAATAAATTAAATAAAAATATCTTATACTGGAAAAGCTTACCTATCTCAATGTTAGGTAAAATAAACGCAATAAAAATGATTTTCCTCCCACAATTATTATATTTATTTCAATCAATCCTGATATATCTCTCTAAAATTTTTTTTTAAAAAGTAGATTCAATAGTCACTAACTTTATCTGGGATTATAAGAATCATAGAATAAATAAAAAACATTTATGTAAAGCTAAAATAAACGGGGGTTTAGCTTTACCAAATTTTATGTTTTATTATTGGGCAGTTAATATTAAAAATATGAATTTCTGGTTAGGAGAAACAGATAATAAACCAAATTGGTTAAAAATGGAAAGAGAAGACTGTTTTCCATTTGAAATTAGCTCTATAATATTTGCTAATATTAATGTACCTAAGAAAATTTATAGTGAAAATTTGATAATAGAAAGTGGAATACGTATTTGGAAACAAATAAAGAAAACACTAAAACTAAAATTTATACCGCTAGGTCTTACAATTGCCAACAATTTTACGTTTAAACCGTCAACGATGGATAAGGCTTTTTATACAATGGAAAAATAAAGGAATTTTAAATATAGGGGATCTTTATAAGGAAAATTCTTTTCTTTCATTTCAAGAATTACAACAAACTTACGGGCTTCATAATAATGAATATTTCAGATATTTACAAATCAGAAACTATATCTCTGCAAATACACAAGAACTCAGAAATAGAAAGAGTGAAATTTTAGATGAATGCTTGAATAAACATCCAAATACAGAAAAAATGATATCATACATTTACAATATTTTGTTGGAAAGTGATATTCCATCATCGGAAATACATAGACAGCGTTGGGAAAATGAATTAAGTCAAATAATAAGCCCAGAAATATGGGAAGAAAGCTTACAACACATACATTACTGTTCGTTAAATGCTAAACATGCTCTTATACAGTTTAAAATTTTACATAGATTACATTATTCTAAATCTAAATTACATAATATATTTCCAAAATTATCACCTATATGTGATAAATGTCAAATCTTAGAAGCAACTTTGTCACATTCATTTACTAATTGTACGAAGATTCTAGAATATTGGAATGAAATATTTAAGATAGTCTCGAATGTTATTAATATTAGTATGATTCCTGACCCAAAGTTAATCATACTTGGAATACCGGAAACGGAACAAATAATTACAAGGAATCAAAGAACTTTTATCGACTATTCTTTAATAATTGGGAAAAAATTAATATTAAAATTTTGGAAAGGCCCTGTATCCCCAACAATTAAAATGTGGAATACAGAAATGACGGAGACACTTCACTTGGAGAGATTGAGACTTGTCCTTATGGACAGGTTAGATCTCTTCAAAGGGATATGGTCTCCCTATATTAAATATCTACAGGGTCACAATGGTTCGGCACAGGGACTTGACTGAGGCCTGAATATCTGAATGGATGAAGAAATACATATAATAAATCATGAATGTATCTCCAAGAATGGATTATTTAGTAATACTTCAATCTCCATCAAACTTCTCACATTTTCTTTTCTATTTTCTATTCTCTTTCCCTATCTTCCTATCTTTAATTAAGGAAAAAAATATAGAAACATATTATATAAATTTTTAATATGTACACACTTATTTTTATTCGTATGAAAAGATTATAGATGTCTTAAATTTGTAATTATATAAAAATTATGCATTTTCAACTATACAATAATTTTGAAATATAAAGTTAACAATAATACAAACATTCTTAATATTTTGATAACATTATGAATATCATAAAACTTTGTTTAAGATTGGGTATTATGTAGTTATATTAGCGGGGATTTGTATTTGGTAATTAGAAGAATATCTATGATATGAGAAATCTGAGTATATTGCTTATTTTAGGAATATACTACATATACTCCCAATTATATAAAATAAATAACCACGAAATGTATAATGGATAATATTACAATTAACATAAACAGTATCAATCGATAATTAATATTATATAATTTTGTATATTATACAACTCTCACTGTCGTATAAGAGTGTACTCGGTATATATTGTTTCTACAATAAAAAAATTTAAAAAAAAAAAAAAAAAAAAAAAACAATGGGCTATCAAAATTTGGTCCATATACAGTAAGAAGCATCACTTTTTTTGAGTATAACTCACCTACTAATACAATATATCTGCCGTCAATATCTTCTATAGTTGATATATGTTTAAAAGGTATACCTTTACGGATTATTATTGCAACCCCTCTAGATTTATGTGAGAATGAAGAGTGATACATTTTAGCAATCCATTTTGCTTTCAATCTGTGTTGCGCTTCCTTTTTAAGATGTGTTTCCTGGAGGAATATTATATCTATTTTAAATGAGCTAATACTTTACCTCTCTTGATGGGTTCATTAATTCCCTTAACATTCCAACTACAGAATGTAATTCCTTCACCCCCAGTTTTCATATTTACATCTTGCATCTTATGATCAAGGTGGTCTATGATGGAGCAAATGGTTCAGCACATTAAACCCTACCTTACACCCGAACATCAGATAGATGAGTTTTAGATCTCGTAGATTTCCCTCTCGGACATATCTCCTTAAATAAAACTTATAATTCCATTCAAAATAAAAATTATGATATAATATGAAATAGAAAAAGTAAAAAAGAACTATATTAGTAAAGTGTAAAAGAAAGAAAAACATTACATCCATAGTTGGTGCAGTTAGTGATAGCCATCCTAATGTGGCTATACATCTAAGGACTTCCATAGCTTTTGGTTAAAAAAATATTACTAGTTCCGTACTTTCCTTAAAAGAAAAGTTTCAATTTCAATAAAAACAATATATGGGGGAGGGGAAACAATAGTTATATTCCATTAATGGAATAATTATTAGTCTCAAAGTGAAATATTAATCTCGTATAACAAAAATATTAGTTAAAGATTAATCAAAAGTATCAAAGAAAAAAACCTCCGAAATTGTTATTAATAAATTGCCTGAATCACACATTACTTATAATTCATCATTTTAGCTAATTCTAAGTTGATCCAGTTAACAATAATTGTTAATAATTAGTAATCATGATTAGAAGTAATTAGTAATAAGCAAGATAACTACTCAATTCTCATTCTAAATTCTAGACAGTCCTTAAGTATAACAATTTAAAGTTCTATTTTTTCTCAGTAGAGTAACAATATCTGGTATCATCAGGTGTATGTTGAGTGTTGAGTGTTATTCAATCCTTAGTCTCACCCTCGCTCTCGATGTTCTGAGCAAATTCAAGGGCGTCTGTGTGTTTGATGAAGAAATATTCCTTCTTGTCGTAGGAGATTCTCAGTGTTGCGGGGTACATCAGTCCACATCTCAGATTTTTTATATTCCTAAGTATTCTTCTTGTTTCTGTAAACAGTGCTCTTTTCCTGGCGACCTCCACAGGATAATCTCGAAATATACTGATCTTATCTCCTTCAAATACGAGATTTCTGCTGCGAACAATTTTTTTCATCATATCATCCAAAACATGATCATATTGCACCTTCACTATCAGTTGTCTTTGGGGGGGGGGGGGGGGGGGGGTGCATCCGTCCTTGGATGGCGTCTCAATACTCTGTGTGCCCGAGCAAGTAAAGGTGCTTGATCCAGATTTTAAACTTTTTTCAGTAGATCGGCGGCAAATTCACGGGGTCACGGTTCCCCTCTTTGCCTTCCCGAATGCCCACAATTCTTAGATTCTGGCATCTCTGGCGTCCCTCCAAGTCAATACATTTGTCAGTTATTTTAAGCAATAAGTCTGATAAACGCTTGTTCTCGGAGAGAAGCTTTCTTGTAGCTTTAGAGCTTGTTTCAGCAATTTCCTCTAATTCAATTACAGTTTTCTGTTGTTGATCTAGTGCCTGAGAAATGGGTTCCAACTTTGAATTAAATCTGGATTCCATCAAATTCAATTTAGCATTTACCTCTTTAATCTTTTGATTAAAATTTTCTTCCATGTTTGTCCTCCAGGTATCCAGTACATCCTGTACAAAGGCTAAGATGTCTTCTTTAATTTCTTTTTAAATGTTTTAAAATTCTTCCTTGAAGTTCTGTTTGAGTTTTTTTCAATTCTTCCATTACGTTTGCGACTTCCTGTGCGAGGAAACTTTTTAGTTCTTCTAATCTGTTTTTTATTCTTCTTTGAGATCTCTTCTTGGGACGAAGTTAAAACTGAGCCCGAGGCTTCAGTCGGGCCTACTTCTTTGCCCTTACCGGCTTTTCTCGGCTTGCGGGGGTGGGGGGGGGGGGGTATGTTGTGTAGACATACCGCCGGTGTCGCGCGCCTGATGACGTCACACGCTTACTGCAAGCAGTCGGTACCGTTGTACTGAAGGTAAGTCCTGATCTTTTCCCCCGTTTTTAATCGGATTTTTGCGGAGCTAATCGGCGCGTGTCTCCCTTACTCCTTAGCGCCGCCGGAAGTCCAGAATACCAAAATTTGACTCCAGACCTACTATGAATAGAAAGGCGGACTCAACTAATTTAATGTCATACTTGTATAATATCATCCTAAATATAGAAATACCATCATCCGATAGAATTAGAAGAGATTGGGAACAAGAACGAGCTATAAAAATCTCGAAAGAGAGTTGGGATAAACACTTGCTATATGTGCACAATTGCTCGATCAATGTAAGACATATTCTAATCCAATTTAAAACCCAACACAGATTATATTATCCAAAATCTAAAATAAGTAAAACATTTTCAAATGTCTCCCCCATTTGTGATAAATGGCTATCCCAAGAAGCAACTATAGCATATTTCTTTGTTTTTTGTATAAAAATCCAAAAATTTTGGAATGAAATCTTTGAAATTTTTACAAAATTATTTAAAATAAAACTGAAACCAAACGCAGAATTGATTATTTTTGGAACAATGGAAGTCAGCTTTGAGCTGCCTTCGTTCCAAAAGAGCTTCCTTAACTATGGCTTAATAATGGCAAAAAAACTCATACTTAAATTCTGAAAAAACGCTCCCACAACAACGGTAAAAATGTGGATTTCAAATATGTCCGAAATGTTACACCTCGAAGATATGAGATTCCTCCTAGCAGGCAAATCAGAACATTTCCAAAAGATTTGGTCTCCATTTATCGACTTAGGATGCAACATAACTTTGAAAATAAACGGTTTCAGGACCTGGTGAGGGGTGTGTAAAGATACGAAGTAGGTACATCCCTTTTACCTTATTTTACTTTCTTATATTTTCTTTTTTCTACTTTTCTCTTTTTTATTTTTTTTAAATATTCTTTCTCGTGTTCTACATTTCTACGGGTTTTTCCTGATCACCTTTTCACGCACTTACTATCTTATCTAACTTTCTCTATTTTTCTTCTTCTTAAAGTTTAAAACAAGAAGTGGTATACGAAATGTATTATGTTATTTTTCGTTTATATTACTGTAATGTACATTACTTCTAATAAATAAAATAAAAAAATTAAAAAAGATTGCTAATAAAGTAATTCTACTTATTTTACTCAGGAGAAAATAACCGATGGGAGGCCCAGCATTTATAAATCATTGGTCATCAATACATCCAAAGAGATGATGTGTTACAGTGATTTTCCAATTCCAGAAGAATATCCAAATTACATGCACAACTCCAAGATTATGGACTATTTCCGTCTTTATGCCGCGAATTTCGACCTGGTGAAGTATATACGATTTCAGGTGAGGCTTTAGATCTTGAAAATATGACACAATGTGACGGGTGAACTCACAATGAACTCAGCGGGTCAAGTGGAATCTCCAGAGAACATGGATAGGTGACATTTCAAGTTGGGACCTTTCTTCAGACTACATTTCGAGTTGGGACACTTCTTCACCCCTGGCAGCTTGGAACATAAAAGAAAACCAAATACAAATACTGAAAATGTTTTTTTTTAAAGACACAAACTAATGGAATAGCTCAACAAGTCAGGCAGCATCTCTGGAGAACACGGATAGGTGACGTTTCAGGTCAGGACCCTTTTTCAGAATGATCAACAGATCTGAATTGTCATCTATCCATGTTCTCCAGAAAAGCTGCCTGATCTGCTAAGTTACTCCAGCACTTTATGTGTGTGTGTGTTTTGTAAACCAGCATCTGCAGTTCCTTGTTTTGGCTGATGGGTCATCAAACTAATTTACAAAAAGTGGAAAAAGGAAGTAATATTATTTAACTATAAAGTATATAAAAATCTCCACCTGAGTGCATCTTGACCCCATTTGTGAAAATTCTACGTTGAATAGGTTTGACATTGACTGTCTAACCATTTTCCCCCTCGGTCCCTCTAGACCAGTGTCTGCAGTGTTACAAAGCGGGTGGATTTCTCTTCCACCGGGCAGTGGGACGTTGTGACGAAGGATGTCGAGGGAAACTTGGAAACTACGACCTTCGATGCTGTTTTAGTCTGTACTGGTCATCACACCAACCCTCACTTGCCTCTGGATTCATTTCCTGGTGAGTAACATGGTGACATTCATCAGATAAAGCGCAAGCTGTCGGCATTCCCTTCCATTGACCTCATCTACACCCCCACGCTGCCTCAGCAAGGCCACCAGCATAATCGAGGACCAGTCTCACCCTGGCCACTCCCTCTTCTCCCCTCTCCCATTAGGCAAAAGGTACAGAAGGCTGAAAACGCACACCTCCAGATTCAGGGACAGTTTCTTCCCAGCTGTTATCAGGCAACTGAATCACCCTATCACCAACTTGAGAGTGGAGACCCTCGAACTTTGACCGGATTTTACTGGACTTTGCCTTGCGCTAAACGTTATTCCCTTTATCATGTATCTGCACATTGTGGACGGCTCGATTGTAATCATGTATTGTCTTTCCGCTGACTGGATAGCACGCGACAAAAGCTTTTCACTGTAGCTCCGTGCACGTGACACAATAAACTAAACTGTAAACAGGATGTCTGAATACTGAAAGCAGATTTTCTTCTATGCGTTGTGAAGTTCTGTACAAGGCAAGTTGCAAGCCATGAATAAGAAGTATTTCCAGTTGTACAATGCTTTAGAAAAGAAGCCTCTGCAACCCAGTATTTTTTTCTCGTTTGTTGCAGCTATACAGCTGCTAATCTGTGATAAACAGTGTCACTCAAACAACAATGTTATAATGACCAAACCTTTATAGCTTAGAAGATAGACATGAAAAGTCAGAGTAACTCAGCGGGACAGACGCATACCTGCCAACTAGATTTTATCGTATTTGCTCCGATTTTTAAGTTAAAGTGTGAAAAATCGGAACAGTACGATTTTAAAATGAGGGAAAAAAACCACTAATCAACTGCTGTCTCTAAGGGGGTTGCGTCCAATCAACGACCAGCTTCCCTTAAAATTCCCGTCCAATCAGCCGCTGTCACCAAGGGCATTGTATCCAATCACATAATGCACATATGCATAATAAATATTTATCTTTTGGTGGTTATGCTAGAGAGAGAGAGAGAGAGAGAGAGAGAGAGAGAATTACTTCCAATGATAAACTTCTGGACAAATGCAAGAAAGCAGCTATGACATATAATACACAATAAACTGTATTAAAAATACACAATAAACAAGTTATGCATTCATGTACTCTTACATGGGTATGACCGCACATAAAAAAATAAAAAATAAAATGTGCAAAATGGCACCGTGTAAAAATACCAATTTCCTCAACAAAATACTGATTTTCAGGTACTAGAATACTGAAATGCTCTGACAAAACTTAGCAATTGAATATATCGCGATGTCGGCAAACTACTAAAATAAATCTTAAAATCCAGGAGCTAAGGCGGGCCCCTGGACCCCACCCGTAATGGGCGAGCGACTTTGCCGCTTGCACTCCGTCAACCTGCGCACTCAGAGAAAGATTTTTCATTTTCAAATGTTGGCAGGTATGCAGAAGGGATCACTTCAGAAAAGGAAGAAGTGACGTTTCATATCGTGACCCTTCTTCCGACTGGAAAGTACAACAAAGAAACAGGCCCTTTGGCTCACAGTGCTTGAGCCAAATGTGATGCAAAGTTAAACTAATCTCCTCTGCCCGCATGTGATCCATGTCCCTCCATTCCCTACGTATCTATGTGCCTATCTAACTGCTTCATGCACAGAAGTTGTAGATGTAGCCCAGTCCATTACACAGACCAGACTCCTCACCATTGACTCCATCGACACTTCACGCTGCCTCGAAAAAACCGCCATCATAATCAAAGACTTGTCCTACCCTGGTCATTCTTTCTTCTCCTTGCTCCCATAAGGCAGAAGGTACAAAGGTTTAAAAATGCACACCACCAGATTCAGGGCCAGCTTCTTCCCCTCTGTTATCAGGCTTCTGAACATCCCACAGCTAGTGTTGTACTGTCCGATTCAGCTCTACCTCATTGCGGACATTGGACTTTCTCTCTGGAACTGATGCGCTACAATGCTGAGAACTATATGTTGCGCTCTGTATCTTCCCCTTTGTTCTACCTGTTGTGCTTGAGTTTGTCATGAATGTATTATCTGATCTGGTTGGATAGCATCCAACACAAAGTTGTTCACTGTATCTCAGTACACGTCACAATAATAAACCTAAAGCTACGTGGTTGAGGGCAGCAGCACAGAGCGGCGGTGGAAGGAGTCAACCAGGCCAGGCCGATCCCAATATCCATCAACCCAGTGCCGCCAGGACACCGGGCAGACATTTTACAGACTTGGAAGCTGCAAGATGGCGGCGGAACGTGGCGACTCTCTGCGCACTGTTCCAGAAGAGGATCTATTGTACTCATGTACAGTATGATTTAACTGGACAGCATGCAGAAGTAGCTTCTCCCTGTATCTCTGTACACATGATGGTAAAGACAGACACCATTGAACCATTATGTTAAGTTTATTTGCTGTGATTGGGGTTGTATACTCGCCAAGCAAAATGCATCTCCATTTGTCTCTTGCTTATATCCCCAGGTATAGAGAAATTCAGGGGTCAATATATGCACAGCAAGGATTATAAACAGCCGATGATATTTGAAGGGAAAAGAGTGGTAGTCATTGGTATCGGAAATTCAGGGGGTGATCTTGCAGTTGAAATCAGTCAACATGCTAAACAGGTAAGGAGCAACACAGACAAAATAATGTCAATTCACTGTATGCACTGAGTGTGTTTCAAGTAAAAACTTACCCACCTTTCTGGTTCTGGTAACTCGTTTGGTTTCAGGCCTGATCTGTAATAAAATGTTACAAAAACATCTCTTTGCCATCACCCCTGCTTCCTTGGGAACGCAGACAACATAATCCAAGAACTTTTCCCACCCCCGCATATTCCTCCTCCTCCTCTCTCACTCCCGTCCGGCAGAAGATACACAAGCTTGAACGCGCGCAACACCAGACTCAGGGACAGCTTCTTCCCCGCTGTTTTCAGACTTCTGAAACGGCCTTCCATGAACAGAAACGGAACCATCCTATCACCACTACACCGGTCCTAACCTTACCATCTACCTCATTGGAGACCCTCAGACTTCACTGGACTTTATCTTGCATTACACGTAGTTCCTTTTATCCTGTATCTGTGCACTGTGGATGGCTCAATTGTAATCATATACAAGTCCATAGGTTCTAGTGGCAGAATTAGGCCATTTGGCCCATCAAGTCTACTCCGCCATTCTCTCCCAATCCCATTCTCCTGCCTTCTCCCCATAACTCCTGACACCCTTACTAATCAAGTAAAAGGCACTGCAAATGGTTGTTTGGGGGTTTTGGGTTGAAATAAAAGGCACTGCACATGGTTGTTTGGGGGTTTTGGGTTGAAGTAAAAGGCACTGCAAATGGTTGTTTGGGGGTTTTGGGTTGAGGTAAAAAGCACTGCAAATGGTTGTTTGGCTAAACTTGACAACTTTCTGTTTGCACTGTATATTGATTTTAGATAAAACACTACCACTTACGGCTGTGATTTTTGGCCATCTTACTGAGTCCCCCTCCGCTCATCAGGTGCAGAGGATTCTTCTCATCAATGAAAATTAAAAGTGTTATTAGTGTTTAAAAAATGTTGAGAATCTCTCTCCTGTCAATCACGCCATGAAGGCCACACCTTTTCCGGTGGGAGAGGGAGGAATTATAAAACCCGGAAGTGTGGGTATGGCTCAGTCTCTGCATGATAGGGGAGGGAGAGGTCACGACTCTGTCTGAGCTGTGAATCAACTGGACACACTGAATGTCTACTAAACTGTGAGTGTGGCATTTTATGTGGTTTTATGGTGGTTTCACCCTGCTTGAAATGGTATGAAACTGCATTTGAATGTGGTGGCCTTGCACCCTGCATGAAATGGTATGAAACTGCATTTGAATTTGGTGGCCTTGCACCCTGCTTGAAGTGGTATGAAACTGCACTTGAATTTGGTGGCCTTGCATCCTGCTTGAAGTGGTATGAAACTGGACTTGAATTTGGTGGCCTTGTATCCAGCTTCAAGTGGTATAAAACTGCACTTGAATTTGGTGGCCTTGCAGCTTGCTTGAAGTGGTTGAAAAGTGCACTTGAATTTGATTGCCTTGCACTCTGCTTGAAGTGGTAGGAAACTGCACTTGAATTCGGTGGCCTTGCACCCTGCTTGAAGTGGTAGGAAACTGAACCTGAATTTGGTGGCCTTGCACCCTGCTTGAAGTGGTATGAAACTGCACTTGAATTTGGTGGCCTTGCACCCTGCTTGAAGTGGTAAGAAACTGCACTTGGATTTGGTGGCCTTGCACCCTGCTTGCAATGGTAGGAAAATGGATTTGAATTTGGTGTCCTTGCACCCTGCGTGAAATGGAATTTCAAGGAATAGCTGCGAGTCAACTGCCAGCCCGCCAGCCGTGAGTGAGCTGCCAACACATCAGGCTTGAGGGACTGAGCTGCCACCCCAAGAATCCATTTGGCCCACAATGTCCATACTAGCCCTCTGGAGAACAGTCCCTTCAGCCCACAACAACCATACCAGCGTTCCAGAAAGCACCCCCCCCTCCCCCCCCACCCCACTGGCCACCAATGTTGGAATTGGTGGAGAGGTGGAATATTGCATCGGGGGACCAGCCCTCCCGTGTGAACATGGGATCCAATGGGTCCCACTTAGTCTAGTATTATCTATTATTGTTGTTGTTGTAATTGTTATTATTGTTATGATCCATTTATTAATTTATCCCACATTTAATTATCTTGCCTGCCAAACAAGAGTCCTAGAATCTACAGCATGGAAACTGACCCTTAGGCCCACCTTGCCTGCATCGACCAACATGTCCCATCTACACTAGTTTCACCTGCCTGCGGTTGGCTCATATCACTCACAAGCTATCCGATCCATGTTCCTGTTTAAATGTTTCTTAAACGTTGCAATCTTCTTCAACGAAAGGATTGATCATTTTGCTAATTATATTTATATATTATCATGTTCAGAAGTGATAGAAGCAGATTTAGGCCATTCAGCCATCAAGTCTACTCTGCCATTCAATCATGGCTGATCTATCTTTCCCTCCTGAACCATTCTCCTGCCTTCTCCCCATAACCCCTGACACCCATACTAATCAAGAATCTATCCATCTTTGCTGTACAAATATCCATTGACTTGGCCTCCGCAGCCTTCTGTGGCAATGAATTCCACAGATTCACCACCCTCTGACTAAAGACATTCCTCCTCATCTCTTTCCTAAAAGAACACCTTTTTATTCTGAGGCTAAGACCCCTGGTCCTAGACTCTCCCACTAATGGAAACATCCTCTCCACATCCACTCTATCCAAGCCTTTATTTCAGCAAGAGGAACTGGTTAACATTTACAAGTTGAAATCCTAATGCAATTGGGCTTCTTTCTCTTCCAGTTTAGAAGCATGATCGGTTCTCCTGCGGGGAAAAAATAAATGCAGTTGAGATGGGGGCTTTTTGTTTTTGTTTTTGTCTAGGTTGCAGGTTTTAAGATTTGCATCCTTGCGTTCTTTGCTAGAATTATCCCAGGGATGAGTAGGTTAACATATGATGAGCGTTTGATGGTACTGGGTCTGTGCTCGCTGGAGTTTAGAAGAAGGAGGGAGGATCTCTTTGAAACATACCGAATAGTGAAAGGCTTGGATAGAGTGGATGTGGAGAGGATGTTACAACTAGTGGGAGACTCTAGGACTAGAGGTCATAGCCTAAGAATTAAAGGAAGTTCTTTTAGGAAAGGAATGAGGAGAAATGTATTTATTCAGAGTGTGGTGAATCTGTGGAATTATTTGCCACAGAAGGCTGCAAGAGGCCGTCAGTGGATATTTTTAAGGCCAAGATAGATAGATTTTTGATTAGTACAGGTGTCAGAGGCTATGGGGTGATGGTAGGAGAAAGGGGTTAGGAGGGAGAGATAGATCAGCCATGATTGAATGGCGGAGTAGACTTGATGGGCCAAATGGCCTAATTTTGCTCCTATCACTTAAGATCATGATCTAAATGTCTTGCAGGTGTTTCTGAGTACAAGAAGGGGTGCCTGGATAATCAACCGTGTGTCTATGAGAGGATACCCTGTTGACATGGCCTATACCTGTCGCGTTTATAACTTGGTCCCTCCACCTCTTGCTCTCTGGCTGATTGAGAAACGTTTAAACAATCGATTTGATCATGCGAACTACGGTTTGCAACCCACCCACAGGTGAGTAATATCACCAGCATCGCGTTCTGTGGTCTTTGTAAAAGCAAATGGGCAGGCCATGCGGAATTGCATGGGGAGCAACGAGAAATTCATTGCCGCGCACCAGGTGACCAGTCAAGGCTGACCTGCTGAGCATGACTTTGGTACAGCCTTTATATTCTCAGCTGACAAGATTGCACTGAAACGTGATGAACAGTAAAACGAGGTCTTCAATTATTCAATTCAATGAGTCAATGATACTTTATTGTCCCAGTCCCCCACTCGCTGCGTCCCCCTTCATTTTTGGCGCTTCCCAACCCCCACACCCCACCAACCCCTGCCTGGCCCCCCCCCTTGTTTCCGGCAGCCCCGAGAACAGAATGGGGGTCACAGAAAGACTAAAGGGCCTGTCCCACTTTCACAACCTCTGCCGAGGTTGCCCTTGACTCGTACTCGCAGCATGGTCAGCATGAGTTTGTGGCATCAAGTAGGTCGGGGCATTTTTCTAGCATGATGAAACATGTCCACGAGTAAAAAAGATCGTGAATTAGGTCGTGAAAGTGGGCAGGCCCTTTAATTAGGTAACAAACTCGGTCTTGATTGCAGAATAAAAAGATTATCCACAAGTAGATCCAATTTTCTGTTACAACACAAATAACACAATCAATGACGTTCCTGAAACGGGTGTCGTCACTGCTGCATTCCATGTCTCTACTTTTAGGTTTTGTCTGCCATCATATCCCTGTCACCACATTAGCACAAACCATATCCCTATTAGTTATTAGCCCTCACAATTCTTTCCCCAACAATCTTTGACTTGCCTTGAAGGTACCTAGCTTCTCCTATGAACTCCTTCCGTTATTTTTTTTTGTTCACTGTTGCCCATTACCCTGTTTTCCATTTGGCTCGGTTTCCCATTTTGTCTTATCGTATTCACTTGAAGCGTTTAGGAATAGTTTACTACGTAACAAATGATGCCAGAGTTGCAACTAAAAGCAAAGAATGTGGGGAGTATTCACCATGTCAGTCAGCCTCTGTGGCGGGATAGAGAAACAATGAATGTTTCAGATCAGCTGTGCGGCACAGTGGCGCGGCGGTAGAGTTGCTGCCTCACAGCGCCAGAGACCCGGGTTTGATCCTGATTATGGGTGCTGTCTGTACGGAGTTTGCATGTCCTCCCTGTGACCACATGGGTTTTCTCCGTGTGCTCCAGTTTCCTGCCATGTTCCAAAAACGTACAGTATTGTAGGTTAATTGGCTACTTGGTATAATTGTTCCCAGTGTGTGTAGAACGTGTTAGTGTGCGAGGATCGCTGGTCGGTGTGGTCTCAGTGGGCCGAAGGACCTGTCTCTGCGCTGTATCTCTAAACTAAACAAATAAACCAGTGTTTATAAGAAGGAACTGCAGATGCTGGAAAATCGAAGGTAGACAAAAATGCTGGAGAAACTCAGCGCGTGAGGCAGCATCTATGGAGCGAAAGCAATCCGCAACGTTTCAGGTCGAAACCCTTCTTCCGACTGAGGTGAGGGTGGGGGGCAGAAGGAAGAAAGGAAGAGGTGGAGCCAGAGGGCTGAGGGAGAGCTGAGAAGGGGAGGAGAAAGTAAGGACTACCTGAAATTAGAGGTCAATGTTCAAGCAGCTGGGGTACAAACTGCCCAAGCGGAATATGAGGTGCTGCTCCGACAATTTACGGTGGTCCTCACTCTGGCCATGGAGGAGGCCCAGGACAGAGAGGTCGGATTCGGAATGGGAGGGGGAGTTGAAGTGCTGAGACACCGGGAGATCAGGTTGGTTATTGCGAACCGAGCGGAGGTGTTGGGCGAAGTGATCGCCAAGCCTGCGCTTGGTCTCACTGATGCAGAGCAGCTGACATCTAGAGCAGCGGATGCAATAGATGAGGTTGGAGGAGGTGCAGGTGAACCTCTGTCGCACCTGGAAAGACTGCCTGGGTCTTTGAATGGAGTCAAGGGGGGAGGTGTGTATGGGTTTAATGGTTGGCATGGACTTGATTGGCTGAAGGGCCTGTTTTTCTGCTGTGGGACTAACTCTAACCGTGTTAATTCTGAAAGGTTAACTCCAATGTACTGCAGTCATTCTAGCCGGATTATTATCTCTCCTCCAGTTTTCAGAGCCAACATCCGACAGTTAATGATTATTTGCCAAATTGCATAATAACTGGAGGTGTTCTTGTGAAACCGAATGTGAAGGAATTTACTGAATCGGCAGCCGTCTTTGAAGATGGCACGACAGAAGAGGTCGATGTTGTTATCTTTGCAACGGGATACACTTTTGCTTTCCCCATTCTGGATAAGACCATCATTGAAGTCAACAAAAACCATGTCCCTCTGTACAAGTATGTCTTTCCTCCTCGGCTAGAACAGCCGACCCTGGCAATCATTGGCCTGGTCCAGCCCTTGGGAGCCATCATGCCAATATCAGAACTCCAGGCTCGTTGGGCTACGAGGGCCTTTAAAGGTATGTGGGCATTTTTCAAAGCATCACTAACATGTCCTCATAAGTTCCTAAGTTCATGAATGATAGGAGCAGAATTAGGCCATTCGGCCCATCAAATCTACTCCACCATTCAATCATCGCCGGTCTATCTCTCCCTCTTAACCCTAGCCTCCTGCCTTCTCCCCATAACCCCTGACGCCCGTACTAATCAAGAACCTGTCTATCTCTCTCAAAAATAACCATTTGACGGGCTGGGTGAGCGGGCACACGGGTGGGTCAACGGATATAGCTCCTTTTTTCTTTTTTCTTTCCTTTTTCTCTTTCTTCTCTTTTTAATTTAGTGTTCTGTTTGAAAAATGTTAAAATTGAAGCTGTGCCAAAGCTGTAAAATTGTCTAGATTTTGTACAATTGCTTCTAGTAAAATATATATATTTAAAAACATTAAAAAAAAATTAACCATTCACTTGGCCTCCACAGCCTCTGGGGCAATGAATCCCACAGATTCACCATCCTCTAATAAAATAAATAAATCCATGGCTATAACCTCTAGTCCTGGACTCTGTCACTAGTGAAAACATGCACTCCACATCCACTCTATCCAAGCCTTCCACTATTCTGTATGTTTCAATGAGGTCCCCCCCTCATCCTTCTAAACTCCAGCGAGTGGAGGCCCAGTGCCGTCAAACGCTCATCATATGTTAACCAACTGCATTGTGTGTAATATCCATTGATTAGGTAGTCCTGTTGTTGACGTGATACCATAGCGAGTGGCACAGCGGTGCAGCTGGTAGATTGGCTGCAACACAGCGCCAGAGACCCGGGTTCGATCCGGACCTCGGTGTTGTCTGTGCATAGAGTTTGTATGTTCTCTCTGTGACCGCCTGGGTTTCCTCTGGGTGCTTCGGTTTCCTCCCATATCCCAAAGACATGCAGGTTTGTAGGCTAAATAGCCTCAGTAAATTGGCCCTAGTTTCGGTAGCGAGTAGATGGGAAAGTGGGATCACATAGAACTAGTGTGAACGGGTGATCGATGGACTTGGTGGGTCGAAGGTCCTGTTTCCATGATGTATCTCCAAACTAACCGCAATATGATATAGATTGTTTTTCTTGACAATAACCGTTCCTCTCTTGGTTTTCAGATGAATACATTGCCTTTCTGTCCAGGAGATTCTAAATTCAATCCCTGGCACATACTGTTTCAAATTTAATCTGCTTTGGAGGTGCATTTTTCTTTGCTTTCTAACTTCGTCCAAAGTTTGTGAAATGCAGTCAAACCCAAACTGAGAAAGAAGGGAAGAATTCATCTTGCTGATAGCTGAGTGATGGTTTGTTCAAGATCTGAACTTTTTAGTTCAGTTTAGTTTAGTTTAGTTTAGAGATACAGGGTGGAAACAGGCCCTTCGGCCCACCGAGTCCGCGCCGACCAGCAATTGCCCATACACACTGGTTCTATCCTGCACACGAGCGGCAATCTGCGGAAGCCAATTAACCTACAAACCTGCACGTGTTTGGAATGTGGGAGGATACCGGAGCACCCGGAGAAAGCCCACGGTCACAGGGAGAAGGTACAAACTCCGTACAGACAATACCCATAGTCACGATCGAACCGGGGTCTCTGGCGCTGTGAGGCAACAACTCTACCGCTGTGAGGCCACAGTGCTTGCTGCCCACACAGTAGAGACTTAGACACTCAAGTTCACAAACCTCTCCAGATTCAGGGACAGTTTCTTCCCTGCTGTTATCAGGCAACTGAACGGTCTTCTCATCAGCTAGAGTGCGGTCCTGACCTCCCATCTATTCCATTCAACACCTTTTGAACTATCTTTAATAGGAATCTATCGGATTCAATATTATATCTTTGTACTAAACGTTGTACCATTTATCCTTTATCTGTTCACTGTGATTGTAATCATGTATAGTATTTTCTTTGGATAGCACGCGGTACATGTGATAGTAATAAATTAAACTACACTAATGTGTAGGAAGGACCTGCAGATGCTGGTTTACGCTGCAGAGAGACACACTGGAGTTACAGCAGGACAGGCAGCATCTCTAGGGAAAAGGAATGGGTGACATTTCAGGGCAAAACCCTTCAGACTGCGAGTCAGGGGAGAGGGAAACTCGAGGTATGAAAAGATACAAGGACCAAAAACGACACTAAGTTTTGCAAAGGTTTTAACAGCTTAAGGGCTTGGGGGGGGGGGGGGGGGGGGGGGGGCTGGTGAGGAATTAGGCTTGCGGAGGTAGGAGGATGTAGTTTGGGCCTCGCCGGTTGGCAAAGCCATTCTATCAGAGCAGCCAGCCCCTTACTGCACTCAGCACAGTTGGCAATCTTTCTATTTAATCCAGCACACAAGTGCATTTACATTTGCACGATTCAATGAGCTGAGCCCAATTATTTCATTTTGTTCCATAGGCTTGGCTAAACTGCCTTGTGTTGACGATATGATGGCGGACATCGTGAAGAAAAGGGAAGAAATGGTCAAAAGGTATTACACTACGTATTATCACACACATCAACAGCGCAGTTAGGGGCTAATTTAGTCCAGTTGCATCATACTGGCACAAGAGTGTCGCAGCTGGAGAAGCTGCTGCCTCACTGCACCAGAGGCCCGGGTTCCATCCCGACCTTGCCTGCCGTATCTTTGTGTGGCGTTTCCATGTTTGAACTGTGACCCCGTGGATTTTCGCCCAAATCCGAAAAACGCGCGGGATTTGTGGGTTGATTGGCCCTCTGTAAATTGTCCCCAAGTGTGTAGGGGGTGGATGAGAAAGTGGGACAACATAGAACTAGTGTGAACGGGTGAACGATGTTGGGCATGGACTCAGCAGGCCGAAAGGCCAGTCTCCATGCTGTATCTGTAAACTAAACTCAACTTTGGGAAAATCTCCCACTCTCACCCTGTCCAGATCCCCTAACATTTGATATGCCTCCATCACATATCCCCTCACCTCTTCTCACCCATTTAGTTTAGAGGTACAGCGCGCAAACATGCCCGTCTGCCCACCAAGTCTGCGAAGACCAGCGATCCCCACACATTAACACTATCCGACACACCGGGGATAATTTTTACATCTATACTAAGCCAATTAACCTACAAATCTGTACATCTTTGGAGTGTGAGAGAAAACCGAAGATCTCGGAAATAACCCACGCAGGTCACGGGGTGAACGTACAAACTCCCGTACAGACAGCACCCATAGTCAGGATCGAACCCGGGTCTCTGGCGCTGTAAGGCAGCAACTCTACTGCTGCGCCACCGTGCCGCCTACTTCCCACTTCCCCCGTCCCATTCCCCCTATATTCCATCCTCTGAATTCACAATTCACGACCCTCCCATCCTCACCTCACACCATTTGTCTTTGGATCCATGGTATTTATCCAACCATCTGCCTATCAAACCCCCTTCCCCACTCATCCGTATCCACCTATCTCTCGCCAAGCTTTGTCCTGCCGCTCCTCTCTTCCAGCTCTCTTCCCCCCTCCCCCCACCAGCAATCAGTCCGAAGAATGATCCCAACCCAAAACATCGCCTATATCCATGTTCTCTAGTGATGCTGCCTGACTTGCTGAGTTACTGCAGCACTTGTGCCATTTACAATTTTTTTTTTTTTAAATTGCAGTAATTTTCTGTTTGGCTTGGTTTTCTTTTATGTTGCAAGGTGCCAGGGGTAGTGGGGGGCAAATACGGCAATGGCAATTAAGAGCCCTTTGGCTGATGGATATGAAAGGATGTGGGCAGAGGAGATCTGTTTAACGTGCATTATTAGCGGCATGGTCACTGTGGGCTGACGGACCTGTTCCTGTGCTGCACTGTTCGGTCTCCTGCCTCTCTGCTTCACTGGAAGTCGCCTCTGACCTTGAAGAGAGGACTCCCACAAAGATTTCGTGATCACTGCAGTGAAAACTATGTAAAAGTAAGAACAATGTAAAATTATGAGAGGCATAGATAGGGTAGACAGTCAGAACCTTTTCCCCAGGGTGGAAATATCAAAAACTAGAGGGCATAGCTTTAAGGTGAGAGGGGCAAAAATTAAAGGAGGTGTGCAGGGCCTTTTTTCTTTTGTAGTGGGTGCCTGGAACGGATCTGGAGGCAGATGGAATAGTGGTGTTCAAGCTTTGGATAGGCACAAAATGCTGGAGTAACTCAGCGGGACAGGCAGCATCTCTGGAGAGAAGTAATAGGTGACGTTTCGGGTTGAGACCCTTCTTCAGACATCTATGGATAGACACATGGATATACAATAAAATACAATACAATAATATTTTATTAGCCAAGTATGTTTTGCAACATATGAGGAATTTCATTTTCCAAGTCAGCCATACAAATAAAAAGCAACAGAGCATACAAAAATACATTTTAACATAAACATCCACCACAGTGACTCCTCCACATTTCTCACTGTGATGGAAGGCGAAAAGAAAGTTCAACCTCTTCCCTTCTATATGCAGGGCAATGGAGGGATATGGATTACGTGCAGGCAGAGAAGATTAGTATAACTGGCCGTTATGTTCAGCACGGACACTGGACTCAAGGGCCTGCGCTGTACTGTTCCTTTCTATGTTCGGTCTCTTTTTATACCTAAGAACAACTAGAGAGCAGTGCTGAACTACTATCTACCTCTTTGATGACTCTCGGCTATCCTTGATCGGAGGTTGCTGGCTTTACCTTGCACTAAACGGTTTTCCCCTTATCATGTATGTATACACTGTAAATGGATCGATTGTAATCACGTATTGTCTTTCTGCTGACTGGATAGCGCGCAGCAAAAGCTTTTCACTGAACCTCGGTACTCGCGCCAATATGCAAAACTGAACCTTCTCTTTCTCTACCAAAAAAAGGTACGTCACCTCGCAAAGGCACACTATTCAAGTTGACTTAATTCCTTACATGGATGAGATAGCTGAGCAGATCGGTGTGAGGCCCAACATCATGCAGCTCTTCACCAGCGATCCACGCTTGGCCGCCGAGGTCTACCTCGGCCCCTGCACACCTTACCAGTTCCGATTGACTGGGCCGGGAAAATGGCCGGAGGCTCGGGAAAGCATCCTGACACAGTGGCAGCGCACGATCAAGCCCACCAGAACGCGCGTGGTCTCCAACGGTCAGCAACGTGCCCCTTTGCCAATGCTGCTGAAACTACTCAGTCTGCTGATAGTTCTCAGTGCCATCTATCTGATTCTCTAAATCAGGGGCCTCCAAACCTTTCAGCATGAGGGCCACATTACATATTTGCCACATTTTTGCGGGCCGTACACACACACACACACACACACACACACACACACACACACACACACACACACTCACTCTCGCTCTCACACACATTCTCTCACACACTCACACGCTCACTCTCACTCACTCACTCACGCACTCACTCACACACCCACCTACACTCACTCACCCACACACACATTCACATTCGCTGTTGCCGATCTTCACTGTCTCCCCGGGGCCACCGACGCTGCTGCCGCCGACCCGTGTCTCTACTCCAGCCCCTCACGGGCCTCCACCAACGACTCCGCCGACCCTCACCTCTCCACCATCCACCAGCGGGCCAGAGCCGTCACCCCACCAGAGTTCCCGGCTCAGCACCAGGCCCACAACCTCCACGATGCTGACAGCACGCGGTCTGGCTCTGCTGGGTCCTAGTGCTCCCCCTTCCCCCTCCGACACCAGTTTCCCCTTTGTTCTTCCCCCTCCCTCCACCTAATGGCCCCCCCCCCCCCCCCCCCCCCCCCCCGGCAGCAGGTCCTCCATTGTTCTGAGGATTGACACAAAATGCTGGAGTAACTCAGTGGGCCAGGCAGCATCTCTGGAGAGAAGGAATGGGTGACGTTTCTCTCTTCTCCAGAGAAGCTGTCTGACCCACTGAGTTACTCCAGTATTTTGTGTCTACTTTCGGTTTAAACCAGCATCTGCAGTTCCTTCCTGCACAGTTATCATGAGGAGTTCCCCTCAACCTTTGTGTATCAGCTAATAACAGTAGAGATTCGCATTCCAATTGTCTTTAAGCGCATCTATACTATTACTAAAACTCTCATCTTGACCATTTCTGGTCTGCGATGTATTTAAATTTGCGCAAAAACGCTACCCTATATCATTAGGATTACTCGCCACCTTACTCACCGTTCTCCTCTGCTTCACGCCACCAAGTTTTGTTCCAATCAGTGGAAGATTACAAAAGTTATGACGGTTTGAAAAATTCGTGAGATCAGCAGATTGGTCTTCTCGCCTGTCAGTCACCATTAAAGCCCCTTCTGGCACCCGCTGGAGAATAAAGCCCCGAAGGCGGGGCTGAGTCCGCAAGCTGTGCGGCGAATAAATAATAATAATAATAAATACTTTATTGATCCCCTCAGAGTATTTCAGATGTCCTGAAGTCCCCACTCAACAAACCCACACATTCAAACTGAACGTAGACTGAAAATACATAAAATACCATGTGGACACTACCTGAGATCAATAAATACTTAAAAAGACCAATAATTAACAATTAAAAATTAAAAAATGCAAAAATGCATCCCTCTACAACCTAGAGGTCCAAATTATAAAATCTAATGTCTGCAGGGGTGAAGGATCACCTGAACCGCTCCGTTCTACAGGGCGGGGAGAGGATCCGGTTGTTCTTCCAAGTGCTCTTGTGACCCTCTAGAATTACATGGAGGGGATGCCCGGGGTTTTTCAGGATGACCTGCACCTTACGCCTCATACGCCTCTCAAGCACATCCATCCCAGAGTCCACTCTCCCCTCCAGCACTGAGCTAGTTCGTTTAACCAGTTTGTCCACCTTTTTGTTTTTTGCACTAATGCTGTTGCCCCAGCAGACAACAGCGTAGAAACGACCAGCGAAGAGACCAGCGCCCACTGTGAATCCCCATCACACTCCCAACCCTTTGCTCTCTGGTCCCCCTCGCTGGCTTCTGCCCCCCTCCCCGTGATAACACATCTCCCCCATGGCTTTTCCCCCGTCTTTTCTCCGAGCTCTCTGCCCTACTGCCCCCACACCCAACTCCTGCCTCCACACTCCTCCCCCACACCTCTTCCCACACACCCCTCCCCCACAACCCCCTCCCTCTCCCCCACAACCCACCCTCTCCCCACAACCTCCCCATCATCCACACAACCCCCCCTCCCCCTCCCCCCACACAACCCCCCTCCCCCCACACAACTCCCCTCCCCCCACATCCTCCCCTTCTCCCCACACCACCCCCCTCCCTCCCACACAAGCCCCCTCCCCCCACACAACCCCCGTCCCCCTCCCCACCCACAAACCCCTCCTCCACACCCCCTGCTCACACCCCCCCTCCCCTCACAACCCCTCCTGGCCACACATACCCCCTGCCCACACACACACCCCCCTCCCCTCCATACCCACCCACTCACACGTACTCCTCCCCCAAACCACCCCCGCCCCCACATCCTCCCTCCCCCCCCCACACACCCCCCACACCACACCCCCCCCATCTCTCCACCTCCCCCCCCCCGGAAACCCCTCCTGCCCACATATACACTTCCAATCCCACCCCACTCCACACCCCGCCCCCCAACCAACCACACATCCTCCGTGGTGACTGGGACCCAATGGGGCCCACTTAGTCTAGTTGTAACTAAATGTAATGATGAGACACAAACACACACTAAGATACAACACATGTTTATTAAATCACTTACAGCATAGGATCTGCATACGTTACAGCTCCGAGCTGCTACTTCTACTAGCTAGCGTAACCGAGCTCTTGATACTATAAAGCACATACTAGACGGAGCTACTACTAACTTAGTTGGCTAGTAAATTAGTTGGCTATAATTGGCTAGTATGAAATAGCCAATCTACATCTTTTCTTGTACAAATAAAGCAGCAACAGCGGCTAAGCAATATAGGCGGAATGTTGAGTATACATTTGCAAAGTTACACAAAATCGGCATATCTAACGGGTGGCCTGCAAACCCGTCCAGCCCGTGTGCGGTACAAGACAGCCTCGCCTCCTTTTGCTGGAGAAGATGCCGGGGAGGAGAGTGGGGAAGTGACCGGCGACCCGACAGGCAGGGTGGGAGACGAGTTAGGCGAGCCAGGCGCCAAACCACCGTGGTAGAAACGATAGGTGGCGGTGGGGAAGCTGGACCGACTGTGGGAGGGTGCACAAAACGCGAGGCATCAGGATATGGAGTCGCAGCCTGCGGTCCCTTCACCGGAAGGATGTGTTGATGGTTACGTCTGTAGATGGCTCCGTCCACTCGAACAAGTATGACCGCGGCTCTTTAGCAGGGCCATGGATGTGTCCCAGACATGCATAGCCCTTGCGGCCTACCACCTGGATCGGAGCGGCCTTTCCTGCCGAGGGACCGGGAACCGGACCAGAGCCGCAACAGCGGCGGCGGCGCTGGAGTCACCGCGGAGCGGGCGATGCCTAACTGGGTCGCCGTTGGAGCTCCGGAGCATTGGGCCGCTGCTCCAACATCGTGGAGCTCTGGTCTAGAGAGCTTCCAAAGCGGGCGGCACTGACCGTCATCGTGGAGTCCTGGGGCCCTTTGCCGAGGGCCTCCAGCGTTGCATCTCCGCCCGGCGCGGCCAGTGGACTTTGGGAGCCGCGGACTCCGGTAGGAGGGGGCCGACTCGGGGTCCAGGCTGCTGAGGACGTCCCCCAGCCCCGACGTCGGACTTACATCACCCCGGGGAGCGGGCCTGAACATCGGGCCGCCCGTAGCGGCGACTGCAGGGGGCTCGGGGAGGCCCCGACCACGGGTGAACAGTGGGGAACATCAGGGGAAGAGACTGATTTTGGTGCCTTCCCTCACAGTGGGAAATGTTGATCCTGCTGCGGGGGGATGTTTTATGTTGAATCCTATCTACTCCATGTTGTGTTCTTTATTTTTAATGTATGGCTGTATGGTGATTTAATTTCGTTGTGCCAATTGGCACATGTGACAAATAAATGCATCTTATCTTGTGGCCCTTTACTATGATTCCGTCCTGTAGCACTAGTTCATCACGAACCAGGAAGTAGGGGCGTATTTCGAGCGGGGTGTTAGACTGTTTGTCGGGCCAACCATGCCAGATGAGTGTAGACAGCAATCGTAAAGTCTCATCAGCAGCCGTGTGTTCAGCTACGCTGCTTAAATGATCAGTTGGCACAAACGAGAACTTCAAGACTGAGAATTTGTCCTGTTCGGAGAGTTGTTGTTCGTTAGTCCTGCACAGGGCTCTGGATAGCGTGTCTGCTCTGTACATGTCTTTTCCTTTCTTATAGATTATGTTGAAATCATATCGCTGCAGTTGCATCATCATTCACTGTAATCGTGCTCCGGCAGCGTGGATCAGTTTGTTCAAGATGGTGACCAGCGGCAGGTGGTCATTCTCGATGGTCACGGTTTTACCAAAGTTGAAGTCCTTGAATTTCGTGCAGGCGAAAACCACTGTGAGCAGTTCCTTTTCAATCTGGACGTAGCGCTGTTCAGTGTCAGTTAGTGTATGGGATTCATATGAAACTGGATTGAAATCGGAGTCAGTAGTGGTCTGCAGGCACGCTGCGCCTAGCCCGTACTGGGATGCATCGCAGGTGAGTGTCACTGGTAACTCCAGAGTGAACTAGGCGAGTGTAGCTGCAGTTTGAGAGTGTCGAAAGCCCTTTGGTTCCACGGGTACCAGGACCATGCCTCGTCCTTGTGTGTCAGTTCTCGCAGGGGGGGTCGATATGTTGCTGAGGTTGGGAATATATTTTCCCAGGTAGTTAACCATGCCGAGGAATCGTTGATAGCTGTAGTTTTCGTTGATTTCAGCATTTCGTTGATAGCTGTAGTTTTCAGTGGATCTGGTCTGAGACCGTCGCTGGTAAAAACATGTCCGGCATAAGTGACCTCGAAACCTGCGCTTTAGTAGATTGAGTTTGTGCTGAATGTCTTTGGCACGGTCAAGTACTCTCTTCAGGTTGGCGTCATGTTCATCCCACTTCTGACACCATGTAATGATGAGACACGAACACACACTAAGATACATGTTTATTATATAATTCACAGCATAGGATCTGCATACATTACAGCTGCTACTTTACTAGCTAGCGCAACCGAGCTCTTGATACCATAAAGGACAAACTAGGCAGAGCTACTACTAGCAAGCACTATAATTGGCTAGTGTGAAATAGCCAATCTACACTAAATATTAATTATATTTTGAAATAACGCAAGTGCCTTGATTGAAACAAATTTGAGATATAGGTGAGTGCTCAGTGATGGCAGCCTCACCTACCAGTCTGTGTCCTTTTCGTCTTTTTTTTGTTATTTTTAGTAGGTTTTAAAAGTTTGTGTTAATGTTCTCTGGTTTGTTTTATGTCGGGGGAGGGGGTCGGGGGAAACTTTTTTCAATCTCCTACATTGCCAGAGATGCGATTGTTTACAGATTGTATCTCCAATCGCACTGAGGCCTAACATCATGGAGACGGAGGCCTTGCGAGCCCCACCGAGGGGCGTGGACTTACCATCGGAGCCGATCCCTTGCCTGGGATCGACGCTCCAACCGCGGCCTGCGGACTTTAACATTGCGGAGCTCGCAGTTTCGCATAGAGACCGAGTCGGGAACTCCAAAGTCGCAGAAGGTTCCGACTAGCCCCGACCCGTGCCGGGGTCCGATTGCCCGGCACGGAGAGCTGATCCCCCTGATGCAGGAGCTTGATCGCCCCGATGCGGAGGGCCCGACCGCCGGCTACGGGAGTCAAGATCATCCCGTCAACGAAAGGCTCAAGGCCCCCGACCACGGGAGAACAATGAAGCAAAGAGATTGAACTTTTTTTGCCTTCCATCACAGTGAGGAATGTGGAGGAGTCACTGTGGTGGATGTTTATGTTAAAATGTTTTTTTGTGTTCTGTTGCTTTTAATAGTATGACTGTATGGCAAATCAAATTCCTTGTATGTTGCAAAACATACTTGGCCAATAAAGTATGATTATGATTAAGATCTCGTATAATTGTTTTTATTATCAATAATTAGTAATTTTAAAACTGTGTGCTTCAACCATCCACTTATCACAATCTTTTTTTTTAGAAAGAGGTACAGGTTGAGATAATTGGGATAATGGTGTAAATGATAAACATGCTTCAGAACTAGCTCAACGTTGCACAAAGATAAAAATGGTATTAGGCTATTTTTCACACAGCAAAATTCCATAATTACAAGATAAATGTCTTGGATAAATCTGCCCTCCACATTCCATGAGCAGTTGATACTTAAACAAGGACACAGAGTGCTGGAGTAACTCAGCAGGTCCGGCTCTGAAGAGCATACACACAAATGCCCGCATTTGGCCCATATCCCTCTGGAGATTGATAGATTCGTGATTAGTACGGGTGTCAGGGGTTATTGGGAGAAGGCAGGAGAAAGGGGTTGAGAGGAAAAGATAGATCAGCCAACATTGAATGGCAGAGTGGACTTGATGGGCCAAATGGCCTAATTCTTCAACAACTTATGAGAGGTCTGGACCCTTCGTCCGACTGTAAACTGAACCTAGGTGATGAATATTTGGGAAGAAACCCATCCTGAACCTGGATGCAAGTGTTTTCAGGATCCTGTGTCACCTTCCCGGTGGCTGGAGTGAAATTAGAGCGTGGCCAGGGTGGAGTGGTCCAAGATGATGCTGGGGGCCATTTTGGGCAGAGACTGCTAGAGATCCTTTCAATGGTGGGCAGGTCTGTACCCTGATGGATGAGTTGATGGTTGAACTTAATGCAGATCACGGATGACCTTTTAAGTTTTGTGTAATCTTGGTGCATGAGTTCACTATGAATAAACATTGTTGATTTTCTGTTCCTATGCTTGAATGCAACGAGGACTGATCAAAGATATAAATGCTTACCCAGTGAAATCGACAGTTGAAGATAAATTTAGCAACCTACAAGAATGGAACTACTAAGAAGTCAAGAATACCCAAAAAAAAATTGCTAATGTATAGAGCCAGGATGTTTAGGCACTAAAAATCTCTGAAATAGGCAGGCAAAAAGGCACAATAAAATTACAAAAAAGGCACGACAAAGGCATATATTGAATATAAAAGGCACAAAGCATTTATTTCCACCACCAAAATATGGTTAAAAATGATAATATAAAGGTATACTACATTCAATGACCAAAGTTGCCTGGTTGCACATAATTACTATTATTGTTTTCAAATTATCTGGTGCTAAACTATGCAATCTGTCAGACAGAATATGCTTCAGTTGTGAAAAACGTCTTTCTACCTCAGCTGAGGTCACTGGTGCATACCCAAAACAAGCTACAGACTCTATATTCATGTCAATATCTTGTGCATTACAACTACCTTTGAGATCTTTAGCTATGTTTTCTATTTCTTCAAGATCTTTGTTAGCTAAAATCACTCTCTCACATTTTCCCTGTATGCTTTTACCTACGTCGCCAGGAACTTTAGGAATATCGTCAGTTACTTTGTTGAAAATCTGCAAGTTATTCATGAATGTTTCACCATGTTTCTCAAGTGATTGCTAAATTGGAAGCAATAAACACAAGACCGCGTTGGAGGGACTTTTTCTGCATGAATTCACTGACTATCTTGACTGCAGCAGATTCTTCTTCTTTAAAACAGTTGACGATTTCTTATCTTTTCAAAATTTGCTGCATAATAGAGTGCTTTGAGAAGATTTTCTTGACAACTTGTGACGGTGCTTTGACTTGACATTGGAAACTAGGCGATCGACATTTAAAAACAAGCTACGTATGTGCTTGGCAATTCTATGACGTCCTTGAGCTAAGCATGTCAAATGCAACATTTTGGGGAATAAAACTTTAAGTCACAAACAGATGAACATTCTCATGTTTTATACTTTCTGTCCAAAGTGCAGCAAGTGAAGATATAAACAACTGAGTAATAGTTGAGCTGTTTGACTTCTCCAATACTTCCGATGTCAACAAATACTCCTTTGATGGTTGACCTGCCTCCAGTGTACCAATGACCACATTGGTAACATATCTCCCCACAGCATTGGTTGTCTCGTCTATTGAGATCCATATTTTGTTGCGTGCAACTTCATCTCTAATTTTCTGCACAACAATGTTGAAGTTGCTGTCAACATAATTTTTCCGTAATGATGACTCGCTTGGTATTTGTTCCTCTGCATTTCTCTAAAAGACCTCTGAGAGATTTGTTTACCAATTTCCACAGTGGAATTCCAGCATCAATGAATGCCTTGCACAGATCACTCGAAAATGCAGATTTGCAACTGGAGCCAGCAGTAAATGAAGTGAGGAGACAAGCTTGGGTATTTCGCTTGGGTAGTCTACACCCCAGTGGTATCAACATTGACTTCTCTAATTTTAGATAGCTCTTGTCTTCTCCCTCCACCCGCTCCCCAGCTCTCCTAGTCCTACTGTCTCCACCAATTCCTTTCTTTTTCCCACCCCCCCCCACATCAGGCTGAAGAAGGGTCTTGGCCTGAAACGTCGCCTATTCCTTCTCTCCATAGACGCTGCCTCACTCGCTGAGTTTCTCCAGCATTGTTTGTCTACCTTTAATTTCCCCAGCATCTGCAGTTCTTTCTTAAATAGATCTTGGAGAAAACTGAACCAGCGGGCAGCGGCACGAACGAATGAATGACCGATAGTGGCGCCCCTGGTTTCGCCCCGGTAGTGGAAATTTTCTTGTAAGTTATACTACATTCACATAATTAATAATAACATTGATATTAACGTGATAACATAGAAAACGTCATTGTAATCACGGTACAAGTAGAGAAAATAGGAGGACCTTTCAGCAAAACGGCAAAAAAGGCTGATTTAGGCACTCGATCATGAAAAAGACATTATCCTGGTGAAATCATCAAAAAAGGCATGAAAAGGTACATGGCATTTATGGCAAAATCCTGGCTCTACTAATTTATATAAGTAAGTAAGTGTAGATTGATTATTGGCCAAGTATTCACATACAAGGAATTTGCCTTGGTGCTCTGCCCACGTAACAACATGACATTTAGTGACAGTTACGAATGACTCAGAAAACACTAAACATTAATAATAATAAAACATTAATAATAAAACACCATTGATCAAGCATGTGAATGAACAAAATACCAGATCAAAGGGAGGCTACAGATTTTTGGTTGTTGAGTAGAGCCAACTACTCGTGGATAAAAACTGTTTTTATGTCTGGCTTTGACAGTCTGGAGTCGCCTTCCAGAGGGAAGTGATTCAAAGAGTTTGTGGCCAGAGTGAGAGGGGTCAGAGATGATCTTGCCCGCTCCCTTCCTGGCCCTTGCAGTGTACAGTTCATCAATGGAGGGAAGGTTGAAGCCAATAATCTTCTCTGCTGATCGGACGATTCGCTGCAGCCTCCGGGTGTCATGCTTGGTGGCTGAGCCAAACCAGACCATGATGGAGAAGGTGAGAACAAACTCTACAATGGCCGTGTAGAATTGGACCATCATTGCCTGTGGCAGACTGTGCTTCCTCAGCTGCCGCAGGAAGTACATCCTCTGTTGTGCCTTTTTGACTGTGGAGTCGATGGTAGCCCCCCACTTAGGGTCCTTAGGAGATGATGGCTCCCAGGAACTTAAAAGACTCCACAGATGTGACTGTGGTGTTGTTGATGGTGAGTGGGGTGAGAGGAGAGGGAGCTCTCCTAAAGTCTACAATTAATTCCACTGTCTTAAGAGCATTGAGCTCTAGGTTGTTGCTACAGCACCAGGATGCCAGCTGTGACACTTCCTGTCTGTAGGCAGATTCCTCCCCATCCTGGATCAGTCCAATCAGGGTTGTGTCATCCGCAAACTTGAGAAGCTTGACAGAGGTGTCTGTGGAGGTGCAGTCATTGATGTAGAGAGAGTAGAGGAGAGGGGAGAGTACGCAGCCTTGCGGTGCTCCTATGCTGAGCATTTGCGGGTCCGAGATGTGCTTTCCCAGCCTCACATGCTGCTTCCTGTCAGTCAGGAAGTTGGTGATCCACTGACAGAGGGGGTTCAGGCACAGTCAACTCGGAAAGTTTGGAGTGTAGTAGCTCTGGCACAATGGTGTTGAATGCAGAGCTAAAATCAACAAAAAGGATCCTCGCGTAGGTCCCCTGGCGGTCTAGGTGCTGTCGGATTAAGTGCAGGCCCAGGTTGACTGCATCATCCACAGATCTATAAGCCTGATATGCAAGCTGCAGAGGGTCCAGCAGGGAGTTTGTGATATTTTTCAGCTTGGCCAGCACAAGCCTTTTGAGCGTCTTCATGACTACAGAGGTCAGTGCGTCAGGCCTGTAGTCATTAAGACAAGTAATCCTTGCCTTTTTGGGTACAGAGACAATAGTGGGGACTTTGAAGCAGGCAGGACCAGTACATGTTTGCAGGGACTGGTTACAAATGTCTGTATAGACCGGTGCCGGCTGTTTGGCACAGAGCTTAAGAGTAGAGGGGGAAACATTGTCAGGTCCTGGAGATTTCCGGCTGGAGATGGATCGGTGACGTTTTTGGTCGGGACCCTTCTCCAGTCTGATGATGATCAATCTGAAAAAGGGTCCCAACCCAAAATGTCACCTATCCACATTCTCCAGAGGTGCTGATTGACCTGCTGAGTTATTCCATTGCTTTGCGTCTTTTTTTTTAAATTCAGTATTTTTATGTTTTGCTTGGTTTTATTTTATGTTGCAAACTTTTGGATAGACTCATGGATAAGGAGAGATATGGATCACGTGCAGGCAGAGGACATTAGGCCATCGTCTGAGTGTCTCTGTTGTTCGATGGTTTCTCTCTGTTTAACTGGAATCACCTCTAACCATCTGGGGGCACGAAGAACTGCAGATGCCGGTTTACAAACAAAAAGACTTAAAGTGCTGGAGTAACTCAGCGAGTCAGGCAGCATCTTTGGAGAACATGGATAGACGACATTTCAAGTCGGGACCCTTCTTCAGACTGATTATAGTGGGGGGGGGGGGAATCTGGAAGAGAGGTGTTGGCGGGACAAGTAACAGGTGGATATAGTTGAGGTGGGGAGATGGGTGGACAAAGGTGAGCGGGGACCAGCAGAAGGTTCCGCTGTCTGGTCCCGGCGGCCGCTCGCAGTCACCCGAGCTGCTTCCTCCCTCGGAAGTGGCGGCCAGTTCTGCTGTCCGTGCCCGGAGTGCTGCGGCAGCCACCCGAGCTAATTCACTCCCCGGTCACCAGGCAGTGGCTCCGTGCCCGGAGCGCCGCAAGCGGGTTACTGACCCCGATCCCCTCCTTCATAACGCTCCTGCCCTCCCCGCAGCTTTGCCCCTGCCCAGAGTCCTCAAACACTGTGAAAGGAACTCTCCCCACCCACCCAGGGAAATACGGTATTTAAAAACATAAAGCACCAAGAAATGTACCTACCACGTTATTGGTACACCAACTCCATTCTTCACTCTTTGTTTCCTAAGACATTCTTAAAATAATGACAATCCATATTTGAAAAACCCGCCAAGAAACTTGCGCTGCGCATGCGCAGTACTGCAAAGGCAGAATTTCTGCTGCCTTCAGCCCCGCTTGTCATTGACGACTTGAAGCAGGCACGTGCGCTGCACAGACCTTCCCATGTTGCAAGTGCTGCGGATGAAAGGCACAGAGAATTATGTCTACCTAAGAGATCGATCTGTTAGATTGGCATAATTCTCCCATGCCGTTACTATTAATATTTTCTAATTACCATTTCATAATTTTAGTCAGGGTAGGCAGTGCCTCCCTTGCCTACCCTGACGGCACGTGCCTGGTTCATATGGTTGGGTTGTTAAGCTACATCCTCATTTTGGACACCTGCCAATGCCATTAGATGATCTTTCTCTCATTCCAACATTTCGAAGTTTTAAAAAGTTAATAAAATTATTGAAAAATGTTACCATTCTGCTTAAACACAATCAAGTAAAACTCAAGAGCAATAGGTAGAGCAGAGAGGAAGATAGTGTCCTCCATAATGTTTGGGACAAAAATCCATAATTTATTTATTTGCCTCTGTACTCCACAATTGGAGATTTGTAATAGAAAAAAAATCACATGCGGTTAAAGTGCACATTGTCAGATTTTATTAAAGGGTTATAATTATAGACTTCCGGTGGCGCTATGGAGGGCTAGAGGATATCGCCAGCCAGCTCCGTGAAAACAACGGGAAAAAACGGGGGATTAATGGACCTACCTGCTGCCTGCTGCTTGCTGCCTGCCGTTTCTGCACCGATTGTTGTGAGTGACGTCATCAGGCGCGCGACTAGTTATGTCTACAACACGCAGCCCACCCGAAAGACAGAAAAGTCGACCAACTAGGCAGAAACCGGCAGAAGGCCCAACTGAAGCCTCGGACTCAAGTAGGGCCTCATCCCAGGAAGATGTATCGAAAAGAACAGGGAAAAAAACTGAAAGTGAAGAATTGAAAACTTTCATTTCTCGTGAGATTGCTGGTTTAAGGGAAGAAATAAACCAGATGAATACTCAAATGAAAGAATTTCAACAGGAAACAAATTCAAATATTAATAATAAGACCAAGAAAATATCGGAAGATTTGAAGAAAGAAATTACAGAAATGATGAACAAAATGACAAAGGAGATGGATAATAAAATTGAAACGGTCAAAAAAGATTTGAAAAAAGGCTGAATCCTATGGAAAAGGTACTGGAACAACAGACGGTCGGTATAAAAGGCCTTGAAGAACTAGCTGATACAAGTGCTGTGACTACAGCAAAGTTGATTACAGAAAACGAACGTCTAACGGACTTACTGACTAAAATAACTGAGAAATGTACTGAGCTAGAAGGTCGCCAGAGAAGACAAAACCTAAGAATTGCAGGTATTCCCGAAGGACGAGAGAAAGATGAAGATCTTCGAGAATTTACTGCGAACTTATTGCAACATGTTTTATCTCTGGAACAAAAGCCTTTACTAGCCCGTGCTCACAGAGTCAGGAGACGTCAGACAAGAGCAAACGCCCCTCCAAGACAAATGATTATAAAGCTACAATATGACTTTGTCTTGGACGAGATAATGCGAAAATCCTCGAGAAACAGAAACCTGGAATTCGAAGGACAAAGGATCAGTATCTACCGAGATTATCCAGCAGAAGTTTCCAGGAAACGGAAAGCATTCAATGAGGCTAAAAGTCTTATGAGGGAGTGGAAAATTTGAGATACGGCTTGAATTATCCAGCTATTCTAAGAGTTACTTTCAACAACAAGGAACATCTCTTTTCCAACCCAGCAGCAGCACTAGACTTTGCTCGCCAGATCCAGACCTGGGAAGCAGCTACTTTCAAATATATTGACTTTTAAGAACTCTACAAGAATCCACAAGACTTTGCAAGACTTCACAAAACAACGCAGGACTGGACCGAACTGGACAACGTTGGATGGAAGTTGGAGAAAGAAGTGGATTGGAAAACTTCACATGCATACTAATAATTAGTATAATTACACTACTAATATAAATAACTAACACGTATTATAGACACACCGCGGTATCTTTATTAACATCATTTTTACTAATTAAGATTAATCACTATTACTAATAATTAATGATTATCTATGTTGGAATGAATAAGAGTTAAATTTAGGGATTGATTTCATTTGGAGATTTTTCTTTTACACCAACAATTTTCATTTTCATTTTTAATTCTTATCTTCTTTTTGTTGGATGGAGTTTTTTTTTCTTCCTTTTTTTTTGTTTCTTTTGTTTATAATAATTAGTTTAATTAAGTTTTAAATATATGTATTTCGATATCTTTTTTTGTTTCTTTTGTTTATAATAATTAGATTTTTAACTAAGTCTTAAATATATGTATTTCTATATCTTTAATTGTTATAATTTAAATAAGTCTTTATTTTTACCCTTTTTTTCCCTTTTTTTTTCTAATGTTATACCCCCGGTAAAATATTATTATGGAATAACAATTCCAAAAACCTGGGAACTGGTTGTTACTAACATCAATGACGGAAGTCGGTAGATGGTTAGCCATGTTAGTACGGCTAGCACTAACTGCAACAATTCTAGATGTAGTTTTTCCCTTCTTTATGCACAATACTAACCTCTTAATCTATCCTTTGCTCTTCTTTTATATAATCTATTATTGTTTTTCTCAATTTGAATGGAGTTATATATTGGATCAATGGAGATATATACGTGAGAGACATGCACAAGACTTAAAATTCATCTATTCGATGTTCGGGTGTAAGGTCGGGTCTGACGTGCTGAACCATAGACTCTATCGTAGACCTCCATAGTCAAAAGATGCAAGTCAAAAATGAATATGGGGAATGAGGGAATAACGTTTTGTAGTTAGAATGTTAAAGGTATTAATGAACCGATCAAGAGAGGAAAAGTTTTTACACATTTAAAGGCAAATAAAGCTGACGTAATTTTTATTCAAGAAACCCATTTAAAAAAAGATGCTGAACATAGATTGAAAGCTAAATGGATAGATAAAATGTATCACTCTTCTTTTACGCATAAATCAGGAGGCGTAGCAATATTATTTCGTAAAGGTATTTTATTTAAACATACATCAACTATAACTGATAAAGATGGAAGATACATTATCGTTATAGGAGAAATAAATACACAAAAACTGATTTTTGTTAATGTATATTAACATAATGTATAATGCCCATTGTTTTTCAAGAAAGTATTTAACAATATCCCGGAATTAACGCAATACGATCTAATAATTGGAGGAGATTTTAATTGTACACTAGACCCATACTTAGATAGATCTACAAGGCAAAGGAAAACTAAATCACATTCTAGTGACTTATTAAATGCATATATGGAAACTACTAATATCAAAGATGTTTGGAGAATAGAAAACCCTACCGGATGAGAATACTCTTTTTACTCGTCAGTACATATCAAGAATAGATTATTTTTTGGTGGATGCTAAACTTATCTCACTCACTTATAAATCCAAATATCATAATATTATAATTTCAGATCATGCACCATTAACATTTAAGATCAAAATAAATGGTAAAATACAAAAATCAGAACAGTGGAGATTTAACCCACAAATTTTAGAAAATAAAATTACTCAGGAATATATCACAGAACAAATTAAGATTTTTTTCGAAATAAATGATAAACCGGAAATATCTTGTTCTTTATTATGGGAAACATTTAAAGCATACCTCCGGGGAATCATGATTTCCTCCCAAGCATTTTATAATAAAAAGAATCGTAAGATTTGGAAAAGGAGATTAAACAATTAGATATACAGAATGCAGCGAATCCAACTAATAAAATTGCAGCATTGAAATATAAATTAAATAAAATATATACAGATCAAATTGTTAAACTTTATCAACATACTAAACAATTACAGTTTGAATTCGGTGATAAACCTCAAAAATTATTGGCTCACCAACTAAGGAAAATGGAAGCTGAAAAAATAATCCATAGGATTAAATCACATAATGGCGAATTGTTAACACAACCTAAAGATATTAATGAAAGATTTATGCAATATTATAAAAACTTATACACTGCTAAAACAACAGAAAATAAAATAGGAATAGAAGCATTTTTTAAAAATGTAACCTGAAAGGGTTGGATTTACAAAATAGAGAGTTACTGAATGCTGATATTTAGATAAAAGAAATCCAAGAATCAATCAGATCATTAAAAAACGGTAAAACACCAGGACCAGATGGCATTGGCTCGGAATTTTATAAAATATTCTATGATCAGATTGTACCACGTCTGAAATAATTATATGAACATATATATACACAGCAAAAACTACCAGAAACATTAAATGAATCTACTATAACACTTTTACCTAAAATAAACAAAGACTTGGATGAACCAGGGTCGTTTAGAGCAATAGCTCTTTTAAATATTGATCAAAAGATATTAACTAAAATATTAGCACAAAGGTTAAGCTCAGTTGTTAATAAATTAATTAATCCCGATCAAACAGGATTTATACCAAAACGATACTCTTCATATAATTTGAGACGGTTATTTAATATTATATACTCGAAAAGAGGTATTAATAAAGATCTAGTAGTTATTTCGTTAGATGCAGAGAAAGCCTTCGATCAAGTGGAATGGCCTTATTTGTTCTCGGTTATGGAAGCTTTCAAACTGGGAGAAAAGTTTATTACCTGGATCAAATTGCTATATACAAATCCGACAGCTAGAATAATAACAAACCGAATGTTATCACCTAAATTCAATCTATCTCGAGGTTGTAGACAAGGTTGCCCTTTATCCCCTTTACTGTTTGCACTGGCAATAGAACCGCTAGCTCAGAGGGTGAGATTACATTCGGAAATATATGGATACGATACTAGAGACACTAAAAATAAAATGTCTTGATATGCGGATGATGTATTACTTTACATCACAAAACCAGAAACTAGTATTCGTAATTTGTTAAAATTAATAACTGAATTTGGATCCTGCTCAGGATATAGTATCAATTGGAATAAAAGTGAACTTATGCCAATAACGGTAAATAACTTACACATATTACAACAATTCCCTTTTAAGATAACAAATGAAAAAATTAAATATCTTGGAATTTTTGTAACAAAAAGATTTGACTCTTTATTTAAATCTAATTTCCCACCATTATTGAATAAATTAAATAAGAATATCTTATATTGGAAAACGTTACCTATTTCAATGTTAGGTAAAATTAATATAATAAAAATGGTTTTTCTTCCACAATTATTATACCTTTTCCAATTAATTCCGATATATCTCCCTAAAAATGTTCTTTAAAAAGGTGGACTCCCTAATCACTAACTTCATTTGGGATTATAAGAGCCATAGAATAAATAAAAAACATTTATATAAATCAAAAATAAATGGAGGTCTAGCACTACCAAATTTTATGTTTTATTATTGGGCAGTCAACGTTAAAAATATGAATTTTTGGTTAGAAGAAATAGATAACCAACCAACTTGGTTAAATATGGAAAAAGAAGATTGTTCTCCTTTTGAAATTAGTTCTATATTTGCTAATATTAATCTAGCTAAGAAAACTTATAGTGAAAACCCGATAATAGAAAGTGGAATACGTATTTGGAAACAAATAAAGAAAACATTAAAACTAAAATCTATACCACTATCTCTTAGCATTGTAAATAATGTTACGTTTAAACCTTCAATGATGGATAAAGCTTTTTTACAATGGAAAAATAATGGAATTATTAAGTTCGGTGATCTCTATAAGGAAAACTCCTTCCTTTCATTTCAAGATCTACAACAAATTTATGGACTACACTCTAAAGATTATTTTAGATATTTACAAATTAGAGATTATGTTAAAGCAAATACGCAGGAACTCAGAAATAGAAAGACAGAAATTTTAGATGAATGCTTAAATAAACATCCGAATACAGAAAAAATGATTTCATATATATATAACATCTTATTGGAAGGTGATGTTCCATCAACAGAAATACATAGACAATCTTGGGAAAATGAATTATGCCAAATTATTAGACCAGAAGAATGGGATGAAAGTTTACAACATATACACCATTGTTCGCTAAATGCTAAACACCCTCTTATACAGTTTAAAATACTACATATACTATATTATTCAAAATCTAAATTACATAACATTTTTCCAAAAGTATCTCCTATATGTGATAAATGTCAACATTTAGAAGCCAACTTGTCACACTCATTTACAAACTGTATAAAAATTACAAAATTCTGGACAGAAATATTTAGGATAATTTCGAATGTTGTTAATATAATTTTGACACCTGATTCAAAGTTAATAATACTAGGAATACTGGAAACAGACCAATTAATAACAATGAATCAAATAATTTTTATTGATTATGGGTTAATAATTGGGAAAAAAATTAATATTAAAATTTTGGAAAGGCCCTACATCCCCTACAATCAAAATGTGGAATACAGAAATGTCGGAGACTCTTCATCTGGAGAGATTGAGGCTTGTTTTAATGGACAGATTAGATCTCTTCAGAGGGATATGGTCTCCATATATTGAATATTTACAGAGTCATAACGGCTCGGTACGAGGGCTTGACTGAGGCCTGAATATTAGAATGGATGAAGAAATATATATAATAGATCATGCCTATATCTCCAATGACGGATTAATGATTAACACTCCATTCGCTTTCATATTTTCTTCATTATTTATCTCTATCTTTTCCTACTTTATAAAAGAAGCGTATAGAAGCATATAGTCTTAAATTTTAATATTAATAATAATATTAATATTATTAATATCATGAAAGTATATAATGATGTATTTTCATTTATGTAAAACATTGTAATTTTCATAAATATGTTTCTATAATAAAAATATTTAACAAAAAAATATATATTATACATTTTGGTTTCACCATGTATTTTTTGTTGAATATTTTTATTATAGAAACATATTTATGAAAATTACAATATTTTACATAAACAAAAATACATAATTAAATACTTTCATAATATTACTAATATTGAAATTTAGGACTATATGCTTCTATGCACTTTTTAATTTTTTTTTATAAAGTAAGAAAAGATAGAGATAAATAATAAAGAAAATATGAAAGCGAATGGAGTATTAATCATTATTCCGTCATTGGAGATATAGGCATGATTTATTATATTTCTTTCTTCATCCATTCTAATATTCAGGCCTCAGTCAAGCCCTCGTACCGAGCCGTTATGACTCTGTAAATATTCAATATATGGAGACCATGTAGAAATTACAGCTGTGTTTATACATAATCTCTCCACTTCAGGGCACCATAATGTTTGGGACACGTGGCTTCACAGCCGTTTGTAATTGCTCAGGTGTGTTTAAATGCCTCCTTAATGTAGGTATAAGAGACCTCTCAGCACCTAGTCTTTCCTCCAGTCTTTCCATCACCTTTGGAAACTTTTATTGCTGTTAATCAACACGAGGACCAAATTTGTGCCAATGAAAGTTAAAGAAGCCATTATGAGACTGAGATACAAGAATAAAACTGTTAGAGACATTAGCCAAACCTTAGGCTTACCAAAACCAACTATTTGAAACATCATTAAGCAGAAAGAGAGCACTGGTGAGCTTACTAATCGCATAGGGACTGACAGGCCAAGGAAGACCTCCACAGCTGATGACAAAAGAATTCTCCCTATAATAAAGAAAAATCCCCAAACACCTGTCCGACCGATCAGAAACACTCTTCAGGAGTCAGGTGGATTTGTCAATGACCACTGTGCACAGGGCCGGCCTTAAGCCGATTGGACTGATTGCTCCCGATTGGGCCCCGTGCCTAAGGGGGTCCCGCGCTAGAGTAATCAAAAGATCCTAGAGCTCCGCAACTGTTCCCCCGCAGCGCTGCGAGAGGCATAACTGAACCAGCGTTGCTTTCATCCGTCTGTCCGCACGTTCGCTCGCTCTTGGTGCCGGCGCTTCTCCCCTCAGCGCCAAACAAACACACACACACACACACACACACACACACACACACACACACACACACACACACACACACACACACACACACACACACACACAGCATGTCCGGCAGATCGGTGCGGGCCGAGACCAGGAGCAGCTTTGAGGAGTAGGGCGAAGGATGACATCAAACGGTCATGGCAGCTATCGAAAAAGTACGGAAATGGTAAGGGGGAAATTAAAAAAAGCCCAAAGGATTTCCTGAGAACCTGAAGGATTTTTCCGAAGGAAAAACAACCTGATGGTTACCAAAGGAAAGGGGGGCACCGGCGATCGCTCCGTGTCCGTGTCGGAGGGAAGGGGTGGGGGGGGGGGGGGTGGGATGGTTTGAGTTCCTATTTCCCCTGACTCAAACCGGAAATGTCACCTATTCCTTTTGTCCAGAAATGCCGCCCGACCCACTGCATTTTGTGTCTATCCTTTAATCTCTCAGCTTTGCTTTGGAGTAATATACTCTCGGCTCGGGTAGATCTACCCCGGGTGGAGGGATAGTAGAGGGGTGAAGGGGGAAGAAAGTGGTAGACGGGGAGGGGGTGTGAGGGGGAAAGGAGAAGGGGGAGGTGGTTCGTTCCCTCGATGTCCGGGGAAGCACTCCCGTCCCTCCAGTCGCCGTGCTTCAGGCACACAGCACCGGCTCCACCCCTCTCTCTCCCCAGAAAGACGCGGTGAACAATACAGGGAGGGCCGGGCCGGGGGTTGGAGCAACGTTTACAAACCTCGGCCTCAGCTCTGCCCGGACCCCAGCATCTGTCCCCACCGCCGGCCCCCTCCATCCCTTCTCTCCTTTCCTTCCCTCCCTCCCTTCCCTTCTTCCCTCCTGCCTTCTCTCCTTCCCTCCTTCCCTCCCTCCTTCCTCTCTCTCTTTTCCCGTCTCTTATTCCCTCCATCCCTCCCTCCCTCCCTCCCTTCTTTCTCTACTTCCTTCACTCCCTTCTCTCCTCCCTCCCTTCTCTCCCTCCCTCCCTTCTCTCCTTCCCTCCCACATACACACGCACACATAACGTACAGACAACTAACACACACACATAACGCACAGACAACTAATACACACAACTAAGACACACACACAACTTAGTTTAGATGGGGTAGAAGCCCAAAGGATAGGATGGGCCTGAAGCCCAAAATTTAATGCCTGGACTGGTTTTTCGCCAATGGTTATTGGTTTTCCAGGATCTTGTTAATTTTTTTTATTTATTTCACAGTCACTAAAAGAAGTAGTATTGTAACTCTACTTGTCAGAGGTGATCTACACATTTTGTTTGTTACTTGTAAGCTTACATGTATGCAATTTTATATTAAAATGTAGCTTAGATCTGTTTGGTCCATTAACTCGCAGGCACTTTTTAAGCACAGAGTTTGATTACTTTCCATTCTACCATAGAGATATAAAGTCTATAATAGACTTTATTTGTATTTCTATGATTCTACAAACCTTGGCTGGGAACCTGATGCTCACCAAAATTGTTCCCAATTGGGCCCCGCACCTCCTAAGGCCGGCCCTGACTGTGCACAGAAAACTTCATGAGCAGAAATACAGAGGCTACACTGCAAGATGCAAACCACTGGTTAGCCGTAAAAATAGGATGGCCAGGTTACAGTTTGCCGAGACATACTTAAAAGAACAACCACAGTTCTGGAAAAAGGTCTTGTGGACCGATGAGACGAAGATTAACCTATATCAGAGTGATGGCAAGAGCAAAGTATGGAGGAGAGAAGGAACTGCCCAAAATCCAAAGCATACCACCTCATCTGTGAAACACGGTGATGGGGGTGCTATGCCCTGGGCATGTATGACTGCAGAAGGTACTGGCTCACTTATCTTCATTGATGATACAACTGCTGATGGTAGTAGCATAATGAGTTCTGAAGTGTATAGACACATCCTATCTGCTCAAGTTCAAACAGAGCTTGGAGCTGCAGCTTCAGCACTGAGGTACCATCGAGGAGCGGGGCGATGCCTTACCCGGGTTGCTGTGTGGTGCTCCGGAGTTCCGACTTTAACATCGTGGAGCTGTGGTTGCGGACCTTACAGGCGCAGCGGCATTGACTTTAAACACCGTGGAGCCTGGGATCTCTCGCCGAGATCGCCATTGTTGGAGCTCTGTCCAGCGTGGCCTGTGGACTTTGGGGGCGGTCTCTGGTAGCAAGCAGCCGTTTTGGAACTCCAAGCCGTTGAGAGCGTTCTATCATCCGGCAAGAGGGCCTGAAACATCGGGCCGCCGTGGCGGCGACTGCAGAGGCCTCAATAGGCCCCGATCATGGGTGAACATGGAGGAAGTGGACTGAACTTTAGTGCCTTCCCTCACAGTGGGAATGTTGATCCCGCTATGGGGGGGGGGGGGGGTGGTTGGTTTAATGTTTAATGTTAAATTCTATAATGTATTTATTTTATTTGTATGCTGCAATGACAACTCAAATTTCACTACACCAATTGGTGTATGTGATAATAAATGTCCTTTGTCCTTTGTTATTTAGGCTCCGATACGAATCGGCCTTGTCTTGTCTGCCAATATCGGGGCTTAAATCATGTCAGCGGCCACATTACAATCGATAACACGCCAGAAACATCCACTCTCAAGATAATCAAATTCATTATTTTTTTGCACAATAATGTCATAAGAACATCTAGAATCATCTATATTTTTGTGCTATTGTCTATCCATAATAAATATTTTCATACTGAAATATCCACTATCGTTTTAGTCAGATGTATTGTGCAAAAAATAATTATTTAATTATCTTGAGAGTGGATGTGTCTGGATTAATTTCTGGGAATTAAACTTTAAATTCCTTCCATTTGGCATATAAATTCATGACAAAGTGAGATTTAAAAATCATGTTATATTGTGAATTCTTGTGTGAATGGGATCAGTTTGTTATTTGTTATTTGGATACTAACATTTGTTATTTGGATTCTAACTACATTGATACTAACACAAGGAAATCAGTATGGTGGAGCTATCCAGCCATCTACTAGCATTCAACCAGACGAAAACCTCCCTGAAACAGAAACAGTGAAGCAGGACGTGGAACAGCAAGCTGAATATGAGGAAGCAGCCATGATGCCGGCTCAAAATGAAAATATAGAACTAATTCAAGTGTCACTTAATGGACAGGGAGAGGCTAAAGAGCGACAAGAAAATCATGTGGATAGTCAGAATTTTCAGCTCACACCTGTGAAGGTAGGCCAAGTACAAGGTATTCCAGACTCAGATATAGATGATGCCAAACATAGATCTACTGTAACAGACATTGGTTTGTGGACAGAATTATCACATGAGGACGTATCCTATTGGGTAGAAAGGGGCCCCTCTCCAGTTCAACAGAGAATGTGGACCATTTTCAAATTCCAAGCGAGTGTATAAAAAGCAGTCTAGGTTTTGCACAAAAGCTCTTTTTTATTCAACAAAAGTCAATGGAGAAACCTACAGCCGAGAGTGGCTTGTGTATTCTCCCTCAAAAGGCCGGATATATTGCTTTGTTTGTAAACTCTTTCCAAACATTGCATCTTCTGCTACATCTTTAGCTTCTGAAGAGTTTGATGATTGGCAAAACCCCTGTCTTATCCAAACTCATGAAAACTCAGAGAAGCACAGGAATGCCATGTTGACCTATTTAACAAGAAAGCGAGGGCAAACGTTAACTTCAACGTGGGGGTGGGGATTGGGAGGGGCCTCACAAGTGGAATAGCCTAGGGCCTCTCTTCATCTAAATCTGGCCCTGGGGACTATGTATAAACGCTGCTGTAATTTCTACATGGTGAAACCAAAATGTATAAAAATGGCTTTTATTAAAATCTGACAATGTGCACTTTAACCACATGTGAATTTTTTTCTATTACAAATCTCAAATTGTGGAGTACAGAGGCGAGCACTGTACAAAGTTCAGAATATAGTTCTCAGCATAGTAGTGCATCAGTTCCATAGACATAGTCCATTGTCCGCAGTGGAGTAGAGTTGAATTGGACAGTACTCTAGCTTGTGGAAGGACCGTTCAGAAGCCTGATAACAGAGGGGAAGAGTGAGCACATGGTGGTTTACACTAGACACAAAATGCTGGAGTAACTCAGGGAGACAACTCAGCCTGTCCTGCTGAGTTACACCAGCAGTTGGTGTCCACCAGAGGGGAAGAAGCACTTCCTGTGTCTGGTGGTGCGGGCGTTCAAACGTATCTGCAATGCAGCAATGCGACCAACAAGTGCCAATTTACACTAATGATAGACACCAAAAGCTGGAGTAACTCAGCGGGACGGGCAGCATCTCTGGAGAGAAGGAATGGGTGATGTTTCGGGTCGAGACCCTTCTTCGGGTCACCCATTCCTTCCCTCCAGAGATGCTGCCTGTCCTGCTAACTTACTCCAGCATATTGTGTCTATCTTCGATTTAAACCAGCACCTGCAGTTCCTTCCTACCAATTTACACTAATCCTACATTCATTTTGTTTAATTCTCCTGCAGTCCCCTCAGATTTTACCACTCACCTACACACTATAAGCAAATAGGCCAAATAACCGATTAACCCACACATCTTTTGGACGTGAGAGGAAATTGGAGCACCTAGAGGAAACCTCTGCAGGCGTAGGAATAATGTACAAACATTCATAGAGTAGAAAAAAGGAACTGCAGATGCTGTTTTCTTGAAGACACAGCATGCTGGAGTACCTCAGTGGGTCAGGCAGCATCACTGGAGAGTGTGGATGGGTGACATGTGGGTTGGGACTCTTCTGTCGGGACCTGGCAATGATAGCGGAGAGGTCGGTGCGGCGGTCGATGATGGCGCCGACAGATGGACGAGGACGGACCACGTGGGAGTGCGGATGCCACTGCCGAGGGAAGGAACAAAGGAGGACCTGGCGTGGGGGGGGGGGGAGCTGCCGTGAGGGAGGGGGAAGAGCAACGGGGACCCAGTGTGGGGGGGACCGCCGTGGGTGGGGGAGAACAAAGGAGGAGCCGGCGTACTTTGTAACTGTCAGCACCAGTGGTAGTCACTATTTGTATACCCTGGGTATGCAAACAAAGAATCTCACTGTGCCTTGTCACATGTGACAGTAAAGCAGTCCATTCCATACCATAGAGAATATCCATACTGCAGGCTTGAGAGAACATTGCCCTTACACTTCAAGGGTCATTACGACTGAATTCATCAATGCAGCTTGTTCATTACAACTGAATTCATTCATTAGAATCTTAGAAAGACAGGAAAATGCCAATGGCACTGTAAACAGCTGTACAGACACAGTCTGGTGTTCAAGTCAGCTTTAATCATCAGTCATGGTGGTACAATACACTACATTGTTAGTTCATCTCTATCACCGGCGTAACTATGTAATATGGGAAGTGAGTGTTAATATAAAGTGTACAGTAAGGTGGAGCTAGTGTTAGTACATTACTCTGATTGGTGCACATGCACTAACCAATCTAAAGGTACATTGAGACTACTATCTACCTCTTTGATGACCCTCGGATTATCCTTGGACATTGCTGGCTTTACCTTGTACTAAATGTTATTCCCTTATCATTTATCTACACTCTGAAAATGGATTGATTGTAATCATGTATTGTCTTTCTGCTGACGAGTTAGCGTGCAACAAAAGCTTTTCACTGTACCTCGGTACACGTGACAATAATCTAAACTGAACTGAACAGACTCGTTAGTTTAGTTTAGCTTAGTCTAGTTTAGAGATACAGTGTGTAGGGAGGTCTCTCAGTCTGAAGAAGGGTCTTGATCCGAAATGTCACCCATTCCTTTCATCCAGAGATGCTGCCTGTTCCATTGCATATTGTGTCTATCTTCAGTGGAAACAGGCCCTTCGCCCCACCGAGTCTGCGCTAAAGAACGATCACTTGTACACAAGAACTATACCGACATAATTTACAGAAGCCAATTAACCTACAAACCTCTACACCTTTGGAATGTGGGAGGAAACCTGAGCACCTGGAGAAAACCGTTATGGTCACAGGAAGAACGCACAAACTCCATACAGACAGCAAGTAGTCAGGATCGAACCTGGGTCTCTGGCGCTGTTAGGCAGCAACTCTACCTCTGCATCACTGATACCACAAGTAGACCACAAGTTCACAAAGTGCTATTTAAGCATTAAATACTAGTTTTATAAATGGCTTTTAAATAGCTGCAGTTGTTCTATAGATAACTTGCTTTGTATTTCCATGGGAGAGGGATGTTTTAGTTTCCATAAATAATCTAAAATCTATGTTACTTTTGAGCAAACAACCAATTTTGCGCAGCTGATTTTTTGGTTAAACAATTTAACATAGAAAATAGGTGCAGGAGTAGGCCATTCGGCCCTTCGAGCCAGCACCGCCATCCAATATGATCATGGCTGATCATTCAAAATCAGTAGCCTGTTCCTGCTTTTCCCCATCTTTCCTCATCTCAGTCCTAAATGGCTTACCCCTTATTCTTAAACTCTAACCCCTGGTTCTGGACTCCCCAACATTGGGACCATTTTTCCTGCATCTAGCCTGTCCAATCCCTTAAAAATTTTATATGTTAAAGAATAAATCAATAATCCCATCAAAGCCAAATTATGATTTTTTTTTAATTGCAATGCATTTAGGTTTGTATTAGATGATTAAAAGATACCATTGCTGCACAAAATGAGGACTCACAAGGTCAGAGGTAATATATTGTGAAAGGATCGAAATCAAAATGATTGTTAAAAACTTTTTCCCAGGTTGTTAGGATGCTGTTGGTGGGGCACTCAGGTACAGCGATGGATAATTAGATACTAACAAGATTATATTAATAATTAGAGGAAAATAGCAAATGCTTACAAATACATAAATTATATTAAAACATCTATATTAATAGAGAGGAGAATACAGAGATATGAATACTCACAAATTAGAAACTTAAAAATCTATAATAATTAAAGGAAAATACAGAGATACAATTACTTACAAATTATATAAAATATATATTAATGAGAAAAAAATACAGAGATACACATATTTACAAATTAGACACTCAAAAATGTATATTAATAATGAGGAAAATACAAAGATACAAATATTTATGAATTAGAAACTTGAAAATCTATATTAATAAATAGAAATACTTACAAATTAGATACTTACAAATCTATATTACAAATACAAAGTTATTTGAAATACAAACTGGACAAAAATCTAAATTAATAAGATGGAAAATACAGAGATAATTACAAATATTTACAAATTAGATACTTACAAATCTATATTACAAATACAGATATTTACAAATACTAACAAACGAGATACTAACAAATCGATATTAATATTGAAGGGAAAATACACAAGAAGTGTCTTGACCCGAAACGTCACCCATTCCTTTTCTCCAGAGATGCTGTCTTACTCCAGTTTTTTGTCTATCTTCGGTTTAAACCAGTATGTGCAGTTCCTTCTTACACACTTACAAATCTATATTAATAATGAGAAGAAAACATAGAGATACCAATATTCACACATTAGTTACTTGCGCGTCTACATTATAAATACATATCCCTACAAATATGAATATGATCAAGTGTAACTAGTGGATGGCACGGTGGCTGTAGCACCAGAGACCTGGGTTCAATCCTGACCAGGGCTGCTTGTCTGTACGGAATTTGCACGTTCTGCCCGTGATCTACTTGAGTTATCCTCCGAGATCTTCAGCTTCCTCCCACACTCCAAAGACATACAGGTTTGTAGGTTAATTGGCTTGGTGTAAATGTAAAATTGTTCCTAATGTGTGTAGTGTTGATGTGCGGGGATCACTGGTGGTTGCAGGCTCGGTGGGCTGAGGGCCTGTTTCCGCGCTGTATCTCTAAACTAAACTTGTGGAGGAAAGAACTGCAGATCCTGGTTTAAATCAAAGGTAGACACAAAATGCTGGTGTCTCAGCAGGACAGGCAGCACCTCTGGAGAGAAGGAATGGGTATAACTAGTGGAGGGTTCTGTAAAGGGATTTGAATGTGTGAAGTGAATGGATTTGGTCATGGGCCGATGCAGTTTACCACAGAGAAATGTGAAGATACATGTGAGGGATAAAGTGATTAAACCCCACTATTGTAAGGGGCTTTAAAGAGGATTCAAACCGATAGGGGCCAGGGAGAGGGTTCTGACACAGCTGTGTATCAAAAGTTACCAGACCCATCCTTGAGTAAGAAGTGATAGCATTGTATAGCGGTAAAAGGGAGTGATGTAGGTAGATCCTTATCAGTAGAATGGAGTGATAGATGGGACCCTTGTCACTATAGCTTAGCTTTAGTGCTGATATAGGAGAACTGAGAGAGTTCACTTGGAGGTGAGTAAAACTAGGGTAGGTCATGAACAACTGAGCATTCTTAATAAAATAAATGAATATTACAACACACTTCTGGTCAAGAAACTGCTCATTACCATGGACATGCGATGTATGATGTGGGAGATACTGGGGGGACGTACCTACAGGTTGTCCACCTCAGTGTCCGATTGGAGCGGGTCAAAGGAGGGGAGGTTGGATGTAGAATTGTGTGTATAAAGGGTGTTTACCCTTCTGACTTCGGTGTGTCTCAACTTGGAGAGGCACCCGACTCTGCAGACTCGAAAATAAAGAATCTCTTGCTTCCACGATTTAGTCTTTGAGTAGTGATTGTGAGCACATCGCATATCTCACAATACAGATATGAGGAAGACTAGAAAAACAATAATTTATATGGTAGAAATGTGTAAATGTTAGTCTTTGCAGGGATCAAGGGCTGCCATTTCAGGAGATCATTGTTGACTTTAGAAAGAACAGAGGGGACAGACACACCCCCATCCATATCAACAGAACTGAGGTGGAGCGGGTCTCCAACTACAAATTCCTCGGGATACACATCTCAGAGGATCTGTCCTGGTCCCTCAACACCTCCAAGCTGATCAAAAAGGCGCAGCAGCGCCTTTACTTCCTGAGGAGGCTCAAAAAAGCCCACCTGTCCCCCCAGCTCCTGACCAACTTTTACCGCTGTACCATCGAAAGCATCCTGACCACCTGCTTTACGGTATGGTACAGCAGTTGCACCGTAGCAGACAGGAAGGCACTACAACGGGTGGTGAAAACCGCCCAGCACATCATCGGTGCCCCGCTCTCTGCCATGGATGCTCTCCACCGAAAACGGTGTCTGAGACGGGCCGGGAAGATCATCAAAGACCCCTCCCACCCTAACCATGGACTGTTTGCCCTCCTACCATCAGGGAGGCGGTACAGGAGCCTCAGGTACCGCACTAGTAGGATGAGGAACAGCTTCTACAACAACACCATCACACTGCTGAACTCGGAGTCCTGCCGATAGATTTCTCCAGTCTCTCCATCCACATTGTCTACATTCTGTATTTATTTCTATATTGCTATTACTACGAACTGACGCTAAACTGCATTTCGTTGTACCCATACTTGTATCTGTGCAATGACATTAAAGTTGAATTGAATTTAATTGATATTGTAAGACGCAGGAACAGCAAGCAGTTTGGAAGGTAAATGACCCATTGCCATTTTATAGCCAAGCGACTATTGTAAAAGAGCAAGGAGATTTTGCTGCATTGTACTGGACTTTGCTGAGATCATACTGTTGCATATTACATGCAATCGTTCTCTGATCCTGGGGAAAGATATACTTGCATATGCAAGGAACTGCAGATGCCAGTTTACTAAAAAAAAAAAGGCACCGCGTACTGGAGTAACTCAACAGGCCAGACAGCAACTCTGGGGAACATGGATAGCTGCCATTTCCAGTCGGGACCCGTCTTCCAATTGATTATGCTGAGGTGGGGGGGTGGGGTAGGCAGATGGTTGGACAAAGGCCAGGGATGGAATAACAAAAGGTGTGAGATAAGGATTAAACAGATGCAAATTATGAAGCCAGAGGAAGGAATAGGGAGGGGGGGAATAGGTGATAGGGGAGAAGTGAGTGTGAATGCAGGTGGGACACAGGGAAGAGAGCATGGGGGGGGGGGGGTAAGGGGGAGAGATGGGGACACTTGTAGGTTGTTGGAAATGATGCTGAATTTACTCAAAATATCCCTATAAAGAGGTATTCACAATTGCGTGCAGTCAAGTATACCTACACACTGCAACATATCAATCTGTGGCTTTACTCATTGAAGTATGTGGGATTCTGTGAGAATCAACAAGAATATTGGTGGGAGGTTGGGCAGTAACTGATTGCTGACTTTGGAAGAGGATCCACAAACCTGTCTTCATCCTGTCTTCAAAAGCTTGACGTTCCTGGGCGTGCATATCTCTGAAGATCTGTCCTGGACCCAGCAAACTGATGCAATCAGAAGGAAAGCCCATCAATGCCTCTACTTCCTTAGAAGATGGAGGCAATTTGGTATGTTGACGAATGCTCTCGTAAACTTCTCTAGATGTACAACAGAGAACGCGTTGACTGGTTTGCATCGTGGCCGCCCTGCACACTCCTCTCCTGTTCTCTGGTCCTCGGGGGATGAGCAGGGTCCGGCTCAGCGCTTCCCTCTCCAGACCACAGCCCTCTGGTCTTTACTCTAGTTTATTTTACTTCAGAGATCCAGCGTGGAAACAGGCCTTTTGATCCGCCGTGTCTGCGCTGATCAGCGATCACCCCGTACACTAGCACTATTCTTCACACTTGGGCCGATATACAATTTTTACCAAAACCAATTAACCGACAAAACCTGCACATTTTTGGAGTGTTGGAGGAAACCGGAGCACCCAGAGAGAACCCACGGGGTCACAGGGAGATCGCACAAACTCCATGCAGACAGCACCTGGAGTCAGGGTCGAACCCGGGTCTCTAGAGCTGTGAGGCAGCAACTCTACCGCTGCGCCTCCCCTCGTCCTTCCTACCAGCCGCGCGGCCCTCTTGTCCTTCCTAATCAAGATCCTATCACTCGTTGGTTTAAAAACACCCAATCCCTTGGCCTCCACAGCCGTCTGAGGCAATCAATTCCTGAGATTCACCACCCTCTGGCTAAAGAAATTCCTCTTCATCTTCATTCTCAAGGAACGGTTTTCATCCTGAGAATCACAGAGCACTCTGTGTATTTGTCAAGATTCCAGCATCTGCAGTTATGTCCTTGGAGTTGTGGAATCTCAAATTGCATGTATCAGCATGGCCTCTATTTTAAAGTACTTTTTCAATCTACTGATTCCACTCCTCTGTTACCAGACATGATGCTGTGATTTCAAAACATTGTCAGGATGCGAGTAATGTTGCCAAGGGCAACATTTACAGTTCATTGCTAATGGCTGAATAAAAACCAAATATAATCTATTATTCATTTTGGAAATCTGCCAAACGTATTGAATATAGCAAAGTCGTTAATAGATTATTAATATTTTATGTGATTCCCAACATGGCCACCAGGACTTTAAACTAAGCATTCATGAGATTTTCTCCACCTTCTATTACAATTTAAAATTTTAAACATAGGTTCCTTTTTTTTCATTAAAACTTTGATTTATTTTACTCTATCAACTACGTATCACATGAAACCAGCTGCCAGACTCCCCTCCATCAACTCCATACATTTCATGTTACCCTTGGAAAACAGCCAAAATAAGGACCCTTCCCGATCACCCGTTCACAGTAGTTCATTGTCATCCCACTTTCTCATCCACTGCCTACACACTATGGGGCAATTTGCAGAGGGCCAATTAACCTGCACTTCTTTGGGAAGGGAGAGGAAACCGGAGCACCCGGAGGAAGGTCACAGGGAGAACTTGCAAAACTCCGTACAGACAGCACCAGAGGTCAGGATGGAACCCGGGTCTCTGGCGCTGTGAGGCAGCAGCTCGACCTGTTGTGCCACAGTGCTGCCACTTGAAATAAGAATGTAAATTGGAAAGATCAGGAAAAAGACTGGGCAATGTAAATAATTAAACCGGTAGTTCATAGGCCTTAAAGTGATCAAAGAAGTGGCCATGTTTCCTTCCTGTAAGAATTGTATCAAATGCTAAACTGCACACTACATAAAAGAAAGACACAAAGTGCTGGAGTAACTCAGCGGGTCAGACAGTATCTCTGGAGAACTTGGATAGGTGACGTTTCAGGACGGGACCCTTCTTCACAACTTTGTGTATGATATTATATTGATCCAATTTGCCTGTCTGGAAGGAAACACAGAGCATCTCCATGTACATTTCATCTGTTCAATAAAACCCTTTGTAATTATAAACAAGGAACCGCAGATGCTGGTTAATAGACAAAAAGGCACAAAGTGCTGGAATTTTGTGCACAAAATCAAGAGAGGTATAGATCAGGTAGACGCAGAGTAGCAGGAATCAAGAACCAGAGGACATAGGTTTAAGGTGAGGGGGGGGGGGGAAAGATTTAATAGGAACATGAGAGGTAACCTATTCACACAAAGGGTGGTGGGAGTATGGAAAGATTTGCTGGAGGAGGTAGTTGAGGCAGGTAGTTTCGCAATGTTTAAGAAACATTTGGACAGGTGCACGGATAGGACAGGTATAGTGGGATATGGGCCAAACGCAGGCAGGTGGGACTAGTGTGGATGGGGCATGTTGGTCAGCGTGGGCAAGTTGGGCTTAAGGGCCTGTTTCCCTGGTTTAATACTCTATGACTATAACTCAGCAGGTCAGGCTGCATCTCTGGAGAGCATGGATAGATGATGTTTCAGGGCAAAACAAACACTTTGTTAGTTTAGCTTGCTGGCTGTCTTTCAACATTTTGGAGAATGATTGGAAGTGTGGGTGGGTAGAGGGTGGATAAGGAAGGGAGGGGTAATTGTAGTGGGAGGAGATTCATACAGAGAATAAATGTCAATTACCAATGGAAACGTGTTTTGACAGAAAGCTTGAAAGCAACCATGACTTTCAACGCATTCCTCGTTGCAAGACAATATCAATGTAGGAGGCACATATCCATATATTTAACTACTTAGTCATAACTTGGGCTTCAGCATCATAGAAACAAGTTAACGGCAAACTTGCTGAAACACGATTGTGCAAGAAACAATAATTTGAGTACTTGAACATTGAGGATGTGACATTCAAGTCCTACCTTAAATGCAACAAACAGTACAGATTGGGACACACTGTGGAAACAGGCCCTTCGGCCCACCGAGTGAATGCAGACCAGCGATCGCTCATAGATCAGTTATATCCTGCACACTAGGGACAATTTCCAAAAGCTTCTGTGGAACGTCTTTGGGATGTCGGAGGAAATCTGAGCACCCGGAAATCTCCCCCCCCCCCCGTCACAGGGAGAAAGTACAAACTCCGTACACACAGCACCCATGGTCAGGATCAAACCCGGGTCTGTGGCACTATAAGGCAGCAACTCTACTGTTGTGCCACTGTGCCATCCCTAATGATGTCTAATGTTGTATTGTAATAAAATAATATATTTACCAAATTAAATTAGGACGTCTGTATAGCTGATTCCAGCACTTTGTGACTTGGTTTGGTGTGGCCTACCTGGTTCTTTATGTGACCTCTAAGTTCCAACTAGTCAAACAGTGGAAACGAGGAACTGTAAATGCTGGTTTCCACAGGGCTCAAAATGCTGGAGTAACTCAGAGGGCAGGCAGCATCGCTGGAGAACATGAAAAGGTGATGTTTCGGGTTGGGTCTGAAGTGTCTCGAACTGAAACTTCACTTATCCATGTTCTCAGAGATGCTGCCTGGCCCGTTGAGTTACTTTAGCACTTTTTGTCCTTTTCATTCAAACAGTATTTTTCGTTCAGTTCCAGTATTTAGGAAACAGCTGGCTGAAAAGCTATTCAAAGACCAAAACAATTTTTCTGAAAGTCATAGAAACATAAAAAACATAGAAAATAGTTGCGAGAGGAGGCCGTTCGGCCCTTCGAGCCAGCACCGCCATTCATTACGATCATGGCTGATCGTCGCCAATCAATAACCCGTGCCTGCCTTCTCCCCATATCCCTTGATTCCACTAGCCCCTAGAGCTCTATCGAACTCTCTCTTAAATCCATCCAGTGATTTGGCCTCCACTGCCCTCTGTGGCAGGGAATTCCACAAATTCACAACTCTCTGGGTGAAAGGAGGGTCTCAACCCAAAATGTCACCTATTCCTTTTCTCCAGAGATGCTGCTTGACCCGCTGTGTTACTCCAGATTTTAGTCTTTCTCTCTAGTTAGTTTAGTTTATTCCCATGTACCGAGGTAGAATGAAAAGCTTTTGTTGCGTGCTAACCATTCAGCGGAAAGATTATGAATCCATGTGTTGTGGTTTTTGATTCCCCGACTCTGGATAAAAGTTTTCTTTATTGTCAAGTGAACTGAGGTACTGTGAAAAGCTTTTTGTTGCACGTCAATGGAAAGAGTTGTCCTGGGCCTCCTCCACTGTCAGTGAGGTCTGACGCAAATTGGAAGAACAGAACCTCATATTTTGCTTGGACAGCTTATAACCCAGAGGTACGAATATTGATTTCGCGAACGTCAATTAACCCTTGCTTTCCCTCACTCTCCGTCCCTCCCCCACCCTAGTTCTCCGACTAATTTCACTGCCCTGTTTAAATTTTACTCATTGTATTCCTTGTCACCTTCCCATTAGCCAACAATTAACCATTCTACATTTTGCTTGATCACTGTCCCCTTTTTTTTGTTAATTATTTTTATTAGACGTAAGTACATATTAAAAGAAGAATATACTTGTCACATACATTCTTAATATTATTAATATTAACTATTATGTCTTGTTTGTACTTCTATACATTTTTTAGTTTTTAACGCAGATAGGAAAAAAGAGAGAAATAAAGTAAAAATAGAAAATCAAAAAGATGAGTGGAGTGTTAAACAGATTATCCATCGTTGGCGATATATCCATGATTTGTTATGTATGATTCTTCGTCTATTCCTTCATTCAGGCTTCAGTCAGGCTCTCGCACCGAGCCATTTTGACCCTTTAAATATTCAATAAATGGAGACCATATCCCTCTGAAAAGATCCAAGTTGTCCAGTAGGACAAGCCTTAATCTTTCCAGATGAAGTGTCGCCGACATTCCTGTAATCCACATTTTGGTTGTGGGGGATGTAGGACCTTTCCAGAATTTAAATATTATTTTTTTCCCAATTATTAAATTGTAATCAATAAAAATTCTTTAATTCGTTGTTATTAATTGATCTGTTTCTAATATTCCCAATATTATTAATTTTGGGTCAGGAATCAGATTCATATTAACAACTTTCGAAATTATCTTAAATATCTGTCCAAAATTTAGTAATTTTTATACAATTTGTAAATTAGTGCATTACGTTAGTTTCTAAGTGCTGACATTTATCACATATGGCAGATACATTTGAAAAAATACTATGTAATTTGGATTTTGAATAATGTAATCTATGTAATATTTTAAATTGTATAAGAGAGTGTCTAGCATTTAACGAGCAGTGGTGTATATGTTGTAAACTTTCATCCCATGCTTCTGGTCTGATTATTTGACCTAATTCGTTTTCCCATGATTGCCTATATATTTCTGTCACTGGGGCATCATTTTCCAATAAAATCTTATAAATATATGATATAAATTTTTCTGTGTTCGGGTGTTTATTTAGACATTTATCTAAAATTTCTTTCTATTTCTAATTTCCTGTGTGTTTGCTTTTACATAGTCTCTAATTTGTAAATATCTAAAGTAATCTTTTGAATGTAATCCATAAATTTGTTGTAATTCTTAAAATGAAAGGAAGGAGTTTTCCCTGTCGAGATCGCCCATCTTATTAATTCCATAGTTTTTCCATTGTAAAAAACCTTTGTCCATCATTGAGGGTTTAAATGTAATGTTATTTACAATGGTAAGGGCTAGTGGTATACATTCCGATTTTAATGTAGGGTTCTATTATAGGGTTTTCACTATATGTTTTCTTACCTAGTTTAATATTGGGGAATAAAATCGAGCTAATTTCAAAAGGCGAACAATCTTCTTTTTCCATTTTTAACCAGATTGGTTGTTTATCTACTAACCAAAAATTCATATTTTTAATATTAACTGGCCAGTAATAAAACATAAAGTTTGGCAGTGCTAGACCTCCATTTATTTTTGATTTACATAAATGTTTTTTATTTATTCTATGGCTCTTATAATCCCAGATAAAGTTGGTGACTATAGAATCAACCTTCTTAAAAAAATGTTTAGGAAGATATATCAGAATCAATTGGAAGAGATATAGTAATTGCGGGAGAAAAATCATCTTTATTGCATTAATTCTACCTAGCATTGAAATAGGTAATGTTTTCCAATATAAAATATTCTTATTTAATTTATTCAATAAAAGTGGAAAATTGGATTTAAATAAAGAATCGAATCTTTTTGTTACATAAATTCCAAGATATTTGATTTTTTCGTTTGCTATCTTAAAAGGAAATTGTTGTAATATATGTAAATTATTTACCATTATTGACATAAGTTCACTTTTATTCCAATTAATACTATATCCTGAAAATAAGCCAAATTCACTTATTAAAGTTAATAAATTTGGAATACTAATTTCCGGCTTTGTAATATAACGTAATACATCATCCGCATATAAGGAGATTTTATTTTCAGTATCTCTGGTTTCATACCCATATATTTCAGGATGTAATCTCACGTGTTGAGCTAATGGTTCAATTGCAAGTGCAAACACTAGCGGGGATAAAGGACAACCTTGTTTGCAGCCTCGGAATAAATTACATTTAGTTGATAGCATTTGATTTGTTAGTATTCTGGCTGTTGGATTAGTGTATAATAATTTAACCCATGTAATAAACTTCTCTCCCAACTTAAAAGTTTCATGACCGAAAACAAGTAAGACCATTACCTGGTCAAGTAAGTTTCATGACCAAAAACAAGTAAGACCATTACCTAGTCAAAGGCTTTCTCCGCATCTAACAATATAATTACTAGGTCTTTATTAATACCTCTTTTCGAATATATAATATTGAATAATCGTCTCAGGTTATATGAGGAATATCGTTTTGGTATAAATCCTGTTTGATCCGGGTGAATTAATTTATTGATAACTGTGCTTAGTCTTTGTGCTAATATTTTGGTTAGTATCTTTTGATCAGTGTTTAAAAGAGCTATTGCTCTATATGATCCTGGGTCATCCAGATCTTTGTCTATTTTAGGTATAAGTGTTATAATAGATTAATTTAACATTTCTGGTAGTTTCTAGTGGGTATAGATGTATTCATAGAGTATCTTCAAACGTGGTGCAATCCGATCATAAAATGTTTTATAAAATTCCGAACCAATACCATCTGGTCCTGGTGTTTTACCATTTTTTAAATGATCTGATAAGATTCTTCGATTTCTTTTACTGATATTTCAGCATTTAATGATTCTCTATTTTCTGAATCCAACCCATTTAGATTTCATTTTTTTTTAAATGCTATTTCTATCCGGTTTTCTGTCGTTTTAGCTGAATATAAATTTTTATAATATTGCAAAAATCTCTCATTAATATTGGGTTGTACTAATGGTTCGCCATTGTATGATTTAATCCTATGGATTATCTTTTCTCCCTCCATTTTCCGTAATTGACGAGCCAATAATTTTTGGGGTTTATCTGAATTCAAATTGTAATTGTTTAGTGTATTTACAACTTGATCTGAGTATATTTTATTTAATTTATATTTCAGTGCAGCGATTTTGCTATGTTTTGTCATGGATGGATTAGCAGCATTCTCTGTGTCTAATTGTTTAATCTCCTTTTCCAATTCCTGTTGTTCCCTCTGATTCTCTTTATTATAAAATGCTTGATAAGAAATCATAATTCCACGGGCATATGCTTTAAAAGTTTCCCATAATAGGGAAGAAGATATTTCCGGTTTGTCATTTATTTCAAAGAAAATCTTGATCTGTTCTATAATATATTCCTGAGTTACTTTGTCTTTTAAAATTTGTGGGTTAAATCTCCATTGTCCCTGTTTTTCCGTTTTACCATTTATTTTAATCATAAATGTTAAAGGTGCGTGATCTGACATTGCAATATTATGGTATTTTGAATTGTAAGTAAGTGAGATAAGTTTAGAGCCTACCAAAAAATAATTCTTGAATACGTTTTATGTACAGGTGAATAAAATGAATATTCTTATCCAGTTGGATTTTCTACTCTCCAAACATCTTTAATATTACTAGTATCCATGTATGCATTTAATAAGTCACTGGAATGGGATTTGATTTTCCTTTGTCTTGTGGATCTATCTAAATAAGAGTCTAGTGTACAATTTAAATCTCCTCCAATTATTAAGTTATGTTGTGCTATTTCCGGGATGTTATTAAATATTTTCTTAAAGAACAGTGGATTATCAAAGTTTGGTCCATAAACATTAACAAAAATAATTTTTTGTGCATTTAATTCTCCTATTACAATAATGCATCTAACATCACTGTCAGTTATAGTTGATGTATGTTTAAATAAAGTGCCTTTACGTAATAATATTGCTACGCCTCTTGATTTGTGTGTAAAAGAAGAATGATACGTTTTATCTATCCATTTAGCTTTCAGCCTATGCTCGGCATCTTTTTTTAAGTGTGTTTCTTGGATAAAAAATTACATCAGCTTTAATTGCTTTTAAATGTGCTAGTACTTTACCTCTCTTAATTGGTTCATTAATACCTTTGACATTCCAGCTACAAAACGTTATTCCTTCATTCCCCGTATTCATTTTTAAATCTTGCATCTTTTGTCTATGGAGGTCTATAATAGAGCCAATCTTTCAGTTCGACAGACCGGACCTTACACACAAACACCGAATAGACGAATTTCAAGACCCTTGAATGTCTCTCACGTGTATATCTCCTTTGATCCAATTTGTAACTCCATTCAAATTGAAAATAATAATGATAGATTATAATATAAGAGAAAAGAGGATAGATTAAGAAATTAGTAATGTGCACAAAGAAGGAAAAAACTACATCTAGTATTAGTGTAGTTAATGCTAGCCATACCGACTTCCGTAGTTGATGTTACCAACTTAACCAGCTCCCTGGTTTCTTGGAATTTTTATTCCATAACAGTATTTTACCGGGGATATTTGATTTTAAAATATTCGGGTTCCACTAGTCGGGTATGTGAGGATACATGTATTTAAAACTTATTTAAGAATATAATAAAAAATGAAAAAAAGGAAGAAAGAAAATAAAAATAAAAATTAATTTAAAAAATTTAAAAAGTTTCCAAGGAGGGCAAATGAAATCAAACTCTATATTTGACGCAATTATAATTACTAATTATCTGATTCTAAACATTCAATTATAAGTATTAGTCATTAGTGATAGTTATTAACTCTGATTAGTAAGGATACCACGCTATAGTTTTAGTATTTATTAGTTATTTGTATTAGTAGTGCAGCTATTCTAATTATTAGAATCCATGGGAGAGTTTCTGATCCACATCTTTCTCCAGCTTCCTTAGACACGTCTTTAGCTCCGTCCCCTTTTGATCTGTGTTTTTACACCTTACCCTTCCATATCTCTCTGACTCTCAGTCTGAAGAAGGGTCTCGACCCAAAATGTCACCCATTGCACTTTATATGCTTATTTATGTGTGTAATATATATATATTCAATGGTGTCTGTTCTGTATTTATTTATGCCTACAATATTCTGCGCTGAAGCAAAGCAAGAATTTCATTGTACTATCTGGGACAAATGACAATAAACTCTCTTGAATCTTGAATCATTCCTTCCATCCAGAGACACTGCCTGTCCTGCTGAGTTACTCCAGCATTTTGTGACCATCTTTGGTGTAAAACAGCATCTGCAGTTCTTTCCGACACATGATTATTATGACTCTATGTCCTGTGCTTTTTGTTTCCCCTACTCTGGACAAAAGTTTAGTTTATTGTCAAGTGAAGTGAGGTACAGTGACGAGTTTTTGGTTGTGGTAACCGTACTAACAAAGCCAGCGAAAAAACAGCTGTGCATTCAGCTTACCCCATTGGAGTACAGACCAAGGACAATGAGGACCCAATGGCATTGCCACTCTTTGACTACAAAGGTGGAGGAGGGGGGGGGGGGAACAGCCGGAAGCGTGACGTCACGGGTTAGGTGACATCACGTGGCTAGCGTGGCCACGTCACGTGGTGGGTGACATCACGTGCTGGTGGGAGGGTAGGGGCCGGTGCGCAGTGATGTCGGGGTTGGGGGGAGGGGGGGTGGGTGCGCGTTGACGTCACGTGGTGGTGGAGGCCGGTGCGCAGTGATGTCAGGGTGGCGGCGGGAGCGTGGTGGCGTCACTGGGTGGGTGCGTGTTGACGTCACGTAGTGGTGGGCAAAGCTGGCTCGTCGAGGATCTTTGGTGATGGGGGCCGCAGCGTGTTGACGCAAGGGGCGGGGCGGGGCTGCGCGGTGACGTAAGCGCGCAGGCCGGCGGCGGCGGCGGCGGGCGGGCTGGCGGCCATCTTGGCGAGTCGGCGACGGCGGTGAGAACGAGGCGGAGAAGCAGCGACCGAGAGACCGAGCCCAGCGCCTCGTCCGCCGTTCCCAACTCCAGCAGCTCCCTGCTTTTGATCGGCAGAATATCATAACGCAAGAACGAGGAAGAAGGAAGTGGAAAATAAGGGAGCAGCGCCAACAGCGGACGAGGTGAGGCGAGGCCTGGGCCCGGTGGTTGCGGTTGAGGCCTGGGGCCCGCGCAGCGCAGCGCAGCGGCATCTCCGTTCGCCACCACCTCGCCTTCCTCTCTCCATCTCCAGCCCCCGGTCACCCCGGCTCCCCGCGTCCCATTCTCTCTCTCCCCCCACCACACGGAGAGCCCGCGGCCCGAGTTATTTATGGTGGGAAGCGCAGGCGGTTGACGCACTGCAGCTTTGTTCCAGCACCAACCCCCCCCCCCTCCTCCCGCAAACATACACACAACTCCCTCCCAACGCCCCACCACTTCCTTCCCCATCGTCCGCACTATCCTTCCCCTCGCCCCCTACTTTCCCTTCCCCTCGCCCATTCCCTTCCCTTCCCCATCCCCAGCTCCCCCCCCCCCCCCCTCCCCGACCCCCCCCCCCCCACCTCCCAATCAGTTCCCTCCATCAAACTGCACCCCCCCCCCAACCCGGCTTCCCACTTCCACCCCCACACCTTCCAACCCCCTCCCCCCTTTCCCTCAAAGGAGCCATTAGGAGTAGTGACCATAATATTATGTTTTAAACTACAATTTTTTTTTTGTTTTTTTTTTCTTTTTTGTTAAAGAGAAGGGAAAATTGGAAGCGTCAGTATAAGTTTGAACTAAGGGGATTATGGAGCCATGAGGGAGGAGCTGGCCAAAGTTGACGGAAGGACCCGAGCAGGGATGACAGGGGAACAACAATGGTCAAGTATTTCTGGGAATAAACAGAAGTGCAGGATCAGTTAATCCAATGAGGAAAAAAATTTTCCAAGGGGAGTAGGGGTGACCCTGGCTGACAAGGGAAGTCAAACAGTAATAAAAATAAAAGGGAAGTATAACAATAGCAAAATTATCAGCAGGAAGTCAGAGATTGGAAAGACTTATAAAAGAGCAACAGACGATAACTTAAAGGCAATATGATAAGAAAAGAGAGTTACAAAGATAAATCGCAAGAATATAAAAGGGAGGAAGTAAAAGCTTCTTTAGGGTAAATGGGGGTGAAGAGGAAAAAAATAGCTAGCACCAAAGTTTGAAAAACCCTTGAAGACTGAAACAGTGAATTTATTATTGGGTCAAGAAATGCCAGACGAGTTGAACAGGTACTTGAATCTGTCTTCACTAGGGAAACACAACAATCTCCCTGATGTACATACTTGGAGGCCACGGAATCTAGGGACGGGGAACTGAAGGAACTGCACATTAGGCGGAAATGGTTTTGGGGGGTAGACTGAAGGCCTGTTAATTCCCAGGGCCTATGTCTGCATTTACAGGGACGAAAGGAATGGTTCTAGAAATCGTGACGCATGGTGATCCATTTTCCAATATATTTGGGGGTAGACCAAGGTGAGAATCTATATACAGGCAAATCAATACTCTGCTCTCCTAAATTGTGTGTCTGCAAAACACG
>CM069140.1:8956190-9013067 GCA_035221665.1 Okamejei kenojei | reverse complement strand
CTGCGAGCACAAGCTCTCCATCAGCCTGGCTTGGCAACAACTTTCTCTCACGGAGCTGGAACGTTCCTCCTCACAGGCAGGATAGTTCTGCAGCCCTGAAACAGGTGCTGCTAGCACAACTCTCCATCAGCCTGGCTTGGGCACCACTCCTCCCCTCGGAGATGGTCCTGTCGAGCATTCTTTTGAAATAGATTCTCGACGTGGAGAGCGTGAGCAAACGGGACTCTCCAATGGAGGGTATTACCTCCGGCGACTCATTTACGGGCCACAGAGTACTTGCAGCGGCTTCCCCTACTGACAAGCCTCCACTTGCCCCCCGGCAGTGGAGTCCGCTAACCACTGGCTGTGTAGCCTGCACCGGAACAGGTTTACAGGACGGGCCTCCATTCCTCAACACTCTATGCCACTTTACCTTTCTCCCCGGAGCGCCTCGCGAACCTTTTTCCTTTTTCTCACTTCTCTACCAAACTGTCGCAGAAAAGGACATGCGGTAAAGTTTTTAAAAAACCTTACACTGTTTGAGCTTGTTAACAAACTGCAAATGCTGGAGAATCGAGGGTGAAGTCTGAAGTAGGTCTCGACCCGCTACATCGACCAATCCCTCCCTCGCTCCTTAGGATGCCGCTGCACAGCCTGAATTCGCCAGCCTTTCGTATAACCGCGGTTTGAACTTACCGCTCGGTGGAGCGCTGTGCTAAAACGCCCGACTGCACCGCGTCTGACGTCATGGACGCCACCAACGGCGGTTACGGGCTTCTATTCAGTAGTCCTCACGTGATCCGAAGTAAAAAATTTTCATCCCTTTCCGCATCTGAATTTGGGTCCTTTCGCATCCAGAATTTTTATCCCATTTCATGTCCTTCGAATTTTCACCGCACATCACGTCCTGAATTTTTGTCGCGTTTGATGTCTCTAATTTTGGTATGCATTTATTATCCGAATTTTCGTTCTCTTTTTGGCATCTGGATTTTACGTCACTTTTCGCGTTTTTAATTGTGTTTCTCATGTCCTGAATTTTGTCACTTTTTATGTGCTGTAAGGTTCGTCGCCTTTAGTGTGGCATAATTTTCATTGCTTTTGCATGCTGCAATTTAATACTTGTTGCATGCTGGGAATTCCGTTCGCCTTTTGAGTCCTAAAATGTTGTCGATTTTCCTGTCCTGAATTTCACGCCACTTTGGTTTTTGTAAATCACCTTTTTGTGTCCTGCAATTTTGTAACTTTTTGTGGACTGAATTTTAACGCTTTTCTCGTGCTGTATTTTTTTATCGCTTTGTGCGTCCTGATTCGTTTTCACGCGTTTCGCGTGCTGAATTTTTCATTGTTTTTGCATGTGAATTTTGTGTTGCTTTTCGTGTACTGAATATTTTGTACTTGTTGTATCTTCATCGCCTTTTGCGTCCTGAATTTTCATCATTTTCGTGTGCTGAATTTTCGCGCTTTACGCAGAGCTGAATATTTGTTGCTTTCGCGTTACTGAAATTTTGTTGCTTTTTGTATCTTGAAAATATTTTGCTTTTTCATCTACTTAAATTGCGTTGTTTAGCCTTCTTCAATTTACGTCGCTTTTCTTGCCTGAATATTTGTCGCTTTTTCACTGTCCTACATTTTGGCGCTTTTTCCAGTTCCTGAATTTGTCGTCCCTTTGTGTCAACTATTTTCATCCTTTTTCACGTCCTTGAAAAATTTTTCAGACCCTTTTGCATCCTGCTATTCTCGTACCTTTCCGCATCCTGAATGTTGGTACCTTTCTGCTTCCTGGATATTCATCCCGTTTCATGTCCTAAAATTTCATCTCATTTCAAGTCCTGAATTTTTGGGCTGTTAACGTCCTGAATTTTCGTCGCTTTCGGCATTCTGATTATAGTCCCCTTTCGTGTTTTGAATTTTATCGCTTTATGTGCCTGAATTTTCATGACTTCTTGTGTGGCTGATGTTTGTTTGCTTTTCATGTGTCGGAATTTTTATAACTTTTCGATTGCTGATTTTTGATCGCTTTTGCGTGCTGAAGTTTCGTCACTTTCCACAATGTGAATTTTCGTCACATTTCATGTCCTGAATTTTCGTCATTTAATGCGTCCGAAATTGATGTCACTTTTCATGTTATTACTTTTCATAGCTTTACACGTGCTGCAAATTCGGCACTTCATGCATCCTGGTTTCATCACTTTTCACATCCTGAATTTATATCCCTTTTTACGTTTTGAATTTTCATCGACTTTCGCCTCCTGAATTTTCGTAACTTTTTGTGTCCTGCTGGTTGATCGCAGTTCACGTCCTAAATATTCGTTACTTTTTGTGCCCTGAATTTTAATCGTTTTTCGCGTACTGAATTTTTGACGCTTTTTGTATACTGAAAATGTGTCGCTTTTCATGTCCTGAATTGCATCGCTTTTCGCGTCCTTCAATTTTACGTTGATTTTTCCCTCCCTGAATTTTCAATCGCTTTTCATGTCCTGAAGTTTTGTCACGTTTTTGCGTCAAACTGTTCATTCCTTTTCCCGGTCCTGATTTTCGTACCTGTATGCTCCATATTTTTCATGTCTACCCACGTCAGGATTTTGGTTCCTTTCCGCGTCCTGAATTTTTCATCACGTTTCCATCCTGAATTTTCATCGCATTTCACGGTCTGAAATTTGTCACAATTTAACATCCTGATTTTTTTTGTCGCTTTTTGTATCTGAAAAATTTGTTGCTTTCATGTACTGAACTGCGGTCGCTTTTCGCGTCCTAAATTTAGTTGTTTTTCGTCCTGAATTTACGTGCTTTTCATGTCCTGAATTTTTGTTACTTTCGCGCCAAAATTTTCATCCCTTTTCCCGTCCTGAATGTTCGTACCTTTATGCATCCTTATTTTTCATACCTTTCCGCATCCTGAATTCTAGTCCTTCTCGCATCTAGAATTTTCATCCGTTTCACGTTTTGAATTTCATCGCATTTTCACGTCCTTAATTTTTGTCGCATTTAATGTCCTGAATTTTCGTCCCTTTTTCATCCTGAATTAATGTCGCTTTTCGTGTTTTGAATTTTGTCTCTTTTCGTGTCTGATTTTTGTCACTTTTTGTATTGCTGATGTTCGTCGCATTTAGCGTTGCTGAATTTCATTGTTTTTCACATACTGAACTTTAATTTATTCGGTTTTTTGCGTGCTGAATTTTCGTTTCTTTTTGCGGCCTGACGTTTTGTCGCATTTCGAGTGCTGAATTTTGTCACAATTGCAATGCTGAATTTTATAGCTTTTCATGTGTGATATTTCGTCGCTTTTTTGCATCCCTTGGAAAATTTTGTCGCCTTTAGCGTCCGAAAGGTTTTGTTTATCCCTCCCATCTCTCGATCTATCTGTCCTGAATTCACATCAATTTGGAGTTTTGTCTTGTCATCACCTTTTTGTGTCCTGAATTTTCGTAACTTTTTGTGCACTGAATTTTGATTGCTTTTCTTGTACTGTATTTTTTTTATCGCTTTTTGCGTCCCGATGGTTCATTGCGTGCTGAATTTTCGTTGCTTTTTGAGTGCAGAATTTTTGTCACTTTTTGTATCTTCATCGCCTTTCGCGTCCTGAATTTTCATCATTTTCGTATGCTAAATTTTCGTCGCATTTTGAGTGCAGAATTTTCGTCGATTTTCGCATGCTGAAATTTTATCGCTTTTCATGTGCTGAAATTCGTCGTTTTTTGCACCCTGAAATTTTGTCGCTTTTGCGTCCTGAAATTTTGTTGATTTTCCTGTCCTGAATTCACGTCACTTTTGGAGTTTTCATCACCGTTTGTGTCCTGAATTTTCATAACTTTTGTGCATTGAATTTTTTATTTTTGTTGCTAAATATATTTTTATTATAGAAACATATTTATGAAAATTACAATGTTTTACATAAACGAAAAAACATCATTATATACTTTCATAATATTAATAATATTGATATTATTACTAATATTAAAATTTAGGACTGTATGCTTATATACCACTTTTTTAATTTATTTTTTATAAAGTGGGAAAAAGATTAGAGAATTTAATTGAAGAAAATATGAAAGCGAATGAGTATTAATCATTAATCATCATTGGAATTTTAGGCATGATTTTTTATATATTATTTCTTATCCCATTTTATATTCAGGCCTCAGTCAGCATCGTTACCAGAGCAGTTATGAATGTAAATATTCAATATTATGGAGACCATATCCTCTGAAGAGATATAACATGTCCATTAAGACAAGCCTCAATCTCTCCAGATGAAGAGTCTCCCGACATTATCTGTATTCCTCATTTTGATTGTAGGGGATGTAGGGCCTTTCCAAAATTTTAATATTAATGTTTTCCAATTCTTAAAACCATAATCAATAAAAAATTATGTGATTTGTTGTTACTATTTGTTTGTTTCCAGTATTCCTAGTATTTTTAGTTTGAATCAGGTATCAAAGTTATATTAAAAACATTCGAAAATTATCCTAAATATTTCAATCCAAATTTTTGTCTATTTTTTACAGTTTGTAAATGAATGTGACAAATTGGGCTTCTTAAATGTTGACATTTATCTCATAATGGAGATACTTTTGGGAAAACATATTATGTAATTTGGATTTTGAATAATATTGGTCTATGTAATATTTTAAAACTCTATAAGAGAGTGTTTAGCATTAGCGAACAATGATGTATATGTTGTAAACTTTCATCCCAATATTTTGGTGTCTGAGAGTTTTGGATAATTCATTGTCCCAAGTTGGTCTATGTTTTTTCTGTTGCTGGAACATCACCTTCCAATATGTTGTTATAATATATTGAAATAATTTTTTCTGTATTCGGATGTTTATTTCATAACAATTCAATCTAATATTTCTGTCTTACTATTTTGAGTTCTTGCTTATTTGCTTAAACATAATCTCAATTTGTAATATCTTAAAGTATTTTAGAGTGTAGTCCAGAAAATTTGTTGTACGTCTTGAAATGAAAGGAACGAGTTTCCGTATAGAGATCACTGATCTTGATATTCCATTATTTTTCCATTGTAAAAAAGCTTATCCATCATTGGAGGTTTAAAACGTACATTTTTACAAATGCTAAGAGATAGTGGTATAGATATTAGTTTTAATGTTTTCTTTATTTGTTTGCTAATTCGTATTTCACTTCCTATTATTGGGTTTCACTAAAGGTTTTTTAGCTTGATTAAATATTAGGCGATTATTTTAGAACTAATTTCAAAAGGAGAAACAAATCTTCTTTTTCCATATTTAACAAGTTGGGTGGTTTATCTATTTCTTTAAACCAAAATTTTCATATTTTTAATGTTAGGCCCAATAATAAAACATAAATTGTGGTAGAGCTTGACTCAATTTATTTTTGATTTACATAACGTTTTTTTATTTATTCTATGGCACTTATAATCCCAAATGAAGTTAGTGACTAAGGTAGTCCACCTTTTTAAAGAAATTTTTAGGGAGATATATCGGATTGATTGGAAAAGGTTATAATTATTGTGAAGAAACACCATTTTATTAATTAATTTTGAATATTTTGAAATAGGTAAAAGTTTTCCCTTATAAAATATTCTTATTTAATTTGTTCAATAATAAATGGGGAAATTATCTATAAATAAGAGTCAAAATCTTTTTGTTACGAAAATTCGCATGATATTAATTTTTTCAATTGTTATCTTAAAAGGGAATTGTTTGTACTATGTATAAATTGTTTACCGTTATTGGCATAAGTTCATTTTTTCCAGTTAATACTATATCTGAATAGGATCCAAAATTTCAGTTATTAATTTTTAACAAACTTACAATACTAGTTTCTAGTTTGTGATGTAAAGTAAGCACCTCCTCCGCATATAAAGAAATTTTTATTTTTAGTGTCTCTAGTTCGTATCCTATATTTCAGGCATGTGATCTCCTCCCTTCAGTGCTAGCGGTTCTATTGCCAGTGCAAACAATAAACGGGATAAAGGAGCAACTTAGTCTAAACCTCGGCTAAATTGATTTAGGTGATAACACTTGGTTGATATTATCTAGCTGTCGGATTTGATATAGCAATTTGATCCAGGTAATAATACTTTTCTCCAATTTAAAAGGCTTCCATAACCGAGAAACAAATAAGGCCATTCCACTGATCAAGGCTATTGCTTCAATGACCTGGTTCATCGTTCTTTGTGTATTTTAGGTAAAAGTGTTATGTAGATTCAATTTAATGTTTCTGGAAGTTTTTGCTGTATATATATATTCTAATTTCATATAATAATTTCAAATTGTGGTAAAATCTGATCATAAAAATAGTTTATAAAATTCCGCGCAATGCCGTCTGGGTCCGGTGTTTTACCTTTTTTTAATGATCTGATAGATTCTTGGATTTTTTTTCGTGATTCAGCATTCAGTAAACTCTATATTTTGTGAATCCAACCCTTTCAGGTTACATTTTTTTAAGAATGCTTCAATTCCTATTTTATTATCTGTTGTTTTTCGCAGTGTATAAGTTTTTATATTATGCATAAAATCTTTCATTTAATATCTTTAGGCTGTGTTAACATTTCGCCACTTATGGATTTAATCCGATGATTATTTTTTCAGCTTCATTTTCCTTGTGACGAGCCAATAATTTTTGAGGTTATCACCGAATTCAAAAAAACTGTAATTGTTTAGTATGTTGATAAAGTATACGATTGGTCTGTAAATATTTTATTTAATTTATATTTCAATGCTGCAATTTCATTATTTAATATAGTAGTTGGGATTCATTGCATTCTGTATATCTAATTGTTTAATCTTCCAAATTTGCTGATCCTAACGATTCTTTTTTATTTATAAAATGCTTGAGAGGAAATCATGATTTCCCCGGAGGTTGCGTTAAATGGTTTCCCTATAATGAACAGGATATTTCCGGTTTATCATTTATTTCAAAAAAAATCTTCAGTTTGTTCTGTGGTATTTCCCTGAGTAGTTTTATTTTCTAATATTTGTGCGGGGTTAAATCTCCACTGTTCTGATTTTGTAGTTTGTCACTTATTTTGATCTTGAATGTTAATGATGCATGATCTGAAATTAAATATTCTGATAATTGGGATTTATAAGTAGAGAGATAAAAAGGTTTAGCGTCCACCAAAAAATAATCTATTTCTTGAGTAAGTTTTATGTACTGACGAGTAAAAAGAGTATTCTCGTCCAGTAGGGTTTTCATATTCTCTAAACATCTTTGATATTAGTTAGTTTCCATATATGCATTTAAATAAGTCACTAGAATGAGAAAGTGATTTTAGTTTTTCCTTTGCCTTGTAGATCTATCTAAGTATGGATCTAGTGTACAATTAAAAGTCTCCTCCAAATTATTAGATTGTGTTGTGTTAATTCCGGGATATTATTAAATACCTTCTTTAAAAAACAATGGGCTATCGAAATTTGGTCCATATATACTTTACCAAAAATCATTTTTTTGTGTATTTAATTTTCCTATGACGAGTAATGTATCTTCCATCTTTATCAGTTATTAGTTGATGTATGTTTAAATAAAATACCTTTACGAAATAATATTGCTACGCACTCTTGATTTATGCGTAAAAGAAAGTGTGATAACATTTTATCTATCCATTTAGCTTTCAATCTATGATCAGCATCTTTTTTTAGAATGGGTTTCTTGAATAAAAATTACATCAGCTTTATTTGCCTTTAAATGTGCAAAAACTTTTCCTCTCTTAATCGGTTCATTAATACCTTTAACATTCCAACTACAAAAACGTTATTTCCTCATTCCCTATATTTATTTTTGAGTCTTGCATCTTTTGACTATGGAGGTCTGCAATAGAGTCTATGGTTCAGCACATCAGACCCGACCTTACACTCCGAACATCGAATAGATGAAATTTTAAGTCTCGTGCATGTCTCTCACGTATATATCTCCATTGATCCAATATATAACTCCATTCAAATTGAAAAAAAAACATAATAGATTATATGAGAAAAGAACAAAGGATAGATTAAGAGGTTAGTATGTGCAAAAAGAGAGGAAAAACTACATCTAGAGTTGTTGCAGTTAGTGCTAGCCATACTAGCATGGCTTAACCATCTACCGACTTCCGTCGTTGATGTTGGTAACTTAACCAGCTCCCAGGTTTTTGGAATTGTTATTCCATAAAAATATTTTACCGGGGGTGTAGCATTAGAAAAAAAAAAAAAGGAAAGGGAAAAAAAAAAAAAGAGGGTATAAATAAAAGACTTATTTAGTAAAGGCATATTTAAATATAACAATTAAAGGTATAGAATTACAATTATTTAAGACTTATTTAAAAATCTAATTATTTATAAACAAGAGGAACAAAAAAAGGAAGATATCAAAATACATATTTAGAACTTAATTAAAAATCTAACAATTTTTAAACAGAAAGGAACACAAAAAAAAAGATAAAAAGAATAAAGGAAAAAAAATCCATCCAACAAAAAGAAAACAGAAATTAAGAATGAAAATGAAAAATTGCTGGCAAAAAGAAAAAAAATCTCCAAATGAAATCAATCCCTAATTTTAACTCTATTCATTCCAACATAGAAAATCATTAATTATTATTAATAGTGATTAATATTAATTAGTAAAAATGGTGTTAGTAAAAATTACGCGGTGTGTCTGTTTAATATGTGTTAGTTATTTATTTTAATAGTGTAATGATGTTAGTTATTAGTATCCAAGTGAACTTTTCCGATTCCACTTCTTTCCCGACTTCCATCCAACGTTGCCCAGTTCAGTTCCAGTCCTGCATTGTTTTGTGGAGTCTTGCGAAGTTCTTGGAGATTCTTGTTGCATTCTTAAGAGTCAATATATTTGAAAGTAGCTGCCTTCTCAGGTCTGATCTGGCACGCAAAGTCCATTGCTGCTGCTGGGGTTGGAAAAGAAATGCTCCTCGTTTTTGAAGGTAACTCTTAGAATAGCTGGGTAATTCAGGCCGTATTTTCAGGTGTGCCACTCCTCTCATAAGACTTTTAGCCTCGTTGAATGCTTTCCGTTTACTGGAAACCTCTGCAGGATAATCTCGGTAGATACTGATCCTGTGACCTTCAAATTCCAGATTTCTATTTCTCGAGGATTTCCGCATTATCTCATCCAAGACAAAATCGTATTGTAGCTTTATAATCATTTGTCTTGGAGGGGCATTTGCTCTTGTCTGACGTCTTCTGACTCTGTGAGCACGGGCTAATAAAGGCTTTTGTTCCAGAGATAAAACATGTTGTAATAAGTTCGCAGTAAATTCTCGAGGATCTTCATCCTTCCCTCGTCCTTCAGGAATTAGGTTTTGTCTTCTCTGGCGACCTTCTAGCTCAGTGCATTTCTCAGATATTTTAGTCAGTAAGTTCGTTAGACGTTCGTTTTCTGTAATCAGCTTTGCTGTAGTCATAGCACTGGTAGCAGCAAGTTCTTCAAGGCCTTTTATACCGACCGTCTGTTGTTCCAGTACCTTTTCCATAGGATTCAGCCTTTTTTCAAAGTCATTTTTGACCTTTTCAATTTTATTATCCATCTCCTTTCTCATTTCGTTCATCATTTCTGTAATTTCCTTCTTCAAATCTTCCGATATTTTCTTGGTCTTATTATTATGACCAAGAAAATATAGAATTAAATATAATTATTATTATATTTGAATTCGTTTCCTGTTGAAATTCTTTCATTTGAGTATTCATCTGGTTTATTTCTTCCCTTAAACCAGCAATCTCGCGAGAAATGAAAGTTTTCAATTCTTCACTTTCCGCTTTTTTCCCTGTTCTTTTCGATACATCTTCCTGAGTCCGAGGCTTCAGTTGGGCCTTCTGCCAGTCTCTGCCGGGTTGGTCGACTTTTCTGTTTATCGGTAGGGCTGCGTGTTGTAGACATAACTAGTCACACGCCTGATAATGCGACTCACAAAAATCAGTGCAGAAACGGCAGGCAGCAAGCAGCAGGCAGCAGGTAGTTCCGTTAATCCCCCTTTTTTTCCCGTTTTTTTTACGGAGCTGGCTGGTGTTGTCCTCTAGCCCTCCATAGCGCCACGGGAGGGTGCACTGAATTTTGATCGCTTTTCTTGTGCTGTATTTTTTATTGCTTTTTGCGTCCTGATGGTTAATCGCTTTTCGCGTGCTGAATTTTCATTGCTTTTCGAGTGCTGAATTTTCATCGCATTTCATGTGCTGAATTTTCATTGTTTTTCACGTGCTGAATTTTTGTTGCTTTTCGTGTACTGGATTTTTGTCACTTTTTGTATCTTTTTTTGTTGCTTTTCGCGTCCTGAATTTTCATCATTTTCGTGTGCTGAATTTTTGTTGCTTTTCTCAAGCTGAATTTTCGTCACTTTTCACATTGTGAATTTTCGTCGCATTTCATGTCCTGAATTTTCATCATTTTTTGCGTCCGAAATTTACATCACTTTTCACATTTTTAATTTTTGTAGCTTTTCGCGTGCTGAAATTTCGGCATTTTATGCGTACTGTACTTTGTCACTTTTCACATCCTGAATTTACGTCGCTTTACCTGTTTTGAATATTCATCGCCTTTCGCATTCTGAATTTTCATCATTTTCGTGTGCTGAATTATCGTCGCTTTTCGAGTGCTGAATTTTCATCGTTTTCACGTGCTGAATTTTCATCGCTTTTCGCGTGCTGAATTTTTGTTGCTTTACGCGTACTGAATTTTTGTTGCTTTCTGCATCTTGAAAATATTTTGCTTTTCATGTCCTTAATTGCGTTGCTTTTTGCTTCCTCTATTTACGTCACTTTTCGCATGCTGATTTCTTGTTGCATTTCACATGCTGAATTTTCATCGCTTATCGTGTCCAGAAATTTTGTCACTTTTTGCGCGCTGAATTTTCGTTCCTTTTCATGAGCTGAATTGATGTCGCATTTCGCGTCCTGAAATTTCATCACATTTTGTGTGCTGAATTTTCATCAATTTTCATGTACTGAATTTTCGTCACTTTTCGTGTCCTGAAGTTTTGCTGCTTTTTGCATGCTGAATTTTTGTCGCTTTTTGCATCCTAAAATTTAGTCACTTTTTGAGTCCTTATATTACGTCACTTTTTGCGTCCTGAAATGTCGATGTTTTTCGCGTCCTGAAATTTAGTCGCTTTTCGTGTCCTGAATTTTCATTACTTTTCACGTCCTGAAGGTTTGCTGCTTTTCACATGGTGAACTTTTGTCACTTTACATGTGCTGAATTTTCGGCGCTTTTCGTGTGCTGAAATTTGTCAGTTTTCACGTCCTGAAATGTCATCACTTTATGCATCCTGAAATTTTGTCGCTGTTTGCTTCCTGAATTTACGTCACATTTGGATTTTTGAAATGTCCTCGCCTTTCGTGTCCTAAGTTTTCATCACTTTTCCTGTGCTGAATTTTCATCGATTTTGGCGTCCTGAAGGACCGTCGTTTTTCACATGTTGAATTTTAGTCGCTTTTAATGTGCTGAAAAGTTGTCGCTTTCCGTGTGCTGAAATTTCATCGCTTTTAGCATCCGGAAATTTTGTCGCTTTATGCGTCCTGAAATGTTGTCGCTTTTCGCGTCCTGAAATTATGTTGCATTTCGTGTGCTGAATTTTCCTATCCTGAAGGTTTGTCGCTTTTCGCATCCTGAAATCTCCTTTTCATGTCCTGAATGTACGTCGCTTTTCGTTTGCTAAATTTCATTGCTTTTTGCATTGTCAAAGATCGTTGCTTTTTGCGTGCTGAATTCTCGTTGCATTTCACATGCTGAAATTTTGTCGTTTTTCGCGTCCTGAATTTTTGGCGCTTGATACATCCTAAAAGATTGTCGCTTTTCACGTCCTGTATTGATGTCGCTTTTCACGTCCTGAATTGATGTCGCTTTTGCCATTTTGAAATTTGTCACCTCCTGCATCCTGAATTTTCGTCACTTTTTGTCTGCTGAATTTTCGTCACTTTTCATGTGCTGAATTTTCGTCACTTTTCATGTGCTGAATTTTCGTCACTTTTCGTGTGCTGAATCTTCGTCATTTTTCGCGTCTTGAAGTTTCGTCGCTTTTTGAGTGCTGAATTTTGCTCGCATTTTCGCATCCTGATATTACACGTCCTGAATGTACGTCGCTTTTCGTGTGCTGAATTTGGTTGCTTTTTGTATCCTGAAAGATCGCTACTTTACGCGTGCTGAATTTTCGTCGCTTTTCGCGTTCTGACGTTTCGTCACTTTTTGCGTGCTGAATTTTTGTCACTTTTATCATCCTGCAATTTAGTCACCTTTGGAGTCCTGATATTACGGCACGTTTTCCGTCCTGAAATGTCAATGCTTTTTGCGTCCTGAAATTTAGTCGCTTTTCGTGTGCTGAATTTTCATCGCATATTATGCCTTGAATTTCAACAAATTTCATGTCCTCAACTTTCATCACTTTTCACGTCCTGAAGGTTTGCCGCTTTTCACATGGTGAACTTTTGTCGCTTTTCACGTGCTGAATTTTCGGCGCATTTCGTGTGCTGAAATTTGTCGGTTTTACGGTCCTGAAATGTCATCACTTTATGCATCCTGAAATTTTGTCGCTTTTTGCTTCCTGAATTTACGTCAAATTTGGCGTTTTGAAATTTCCTCGCCTTTAAGGTCCTAAATTTTCATCACTTTTCGTGTGCTGAAATTTTGTCGTTTTTCATTTCCTGAATTTTTGTCAATTTTCTTGTGCTGAATTTACATTGCGTTTCGCGTGCTGAATATATGTCACTTTTGGCATTTTGAATTTTCATCGCTTTTCACGTCCTGAATTTTCATTGCTTTTCGCGTCCTGAATGTTTGTTGCTTTTGACCTGCTGAATTTTTGTCACTTTTCACATGCTGATTTTTTGCCACTTTCGTGTGCTGAAATTTCTTTGCTTTTCACGTCCTGAATTTTCATTGCATTTCGCATCCAGAATTTTAATCACATTTCAAGTCCTGAATTTTTATCATTTTTTGCGTCATGAACTTTTGCCGCTTTTCACATGGTGAATTTTTGTTGCTTTTCATGTGCTGAAATTTCATCGCTTTTCACGTCCTGAATTTACATCACTTTTCCGTGTGCTGAATTTCGTTGCTTATTGTGTCCTGAAAGATTATCACATTTTGCATGGTGAATTTTTGTCACTTTTCACATGCTGATTTTTGTTGCTTTTTGTTTGCTGAAATTTCGTCGCTTTTTACGTCCTGAATTTATGTCACTTTTGGTATTTAGAATTTGCACCGCCTTCGCGTCCTGATTTTTCATCACTTATTGTGTCATAAAATTTCATTGCTTTTCGCTGAATTTTTCATTCCTTTTCATGTGCTGAACTTTCGTCGCTTTTCTCGTCCTGAATTTTCATTGCTTTTCACATCCTGAAGGTTCGTCGATTTTCGCGTGCTGAATTTGTGTTGTTTTTCGCGTGCTGAATTTTTGTTACTTTTCGCATTCTGAAATTTAGTCACCTTTCGCGTCCTGATAGTTTGTCGTGTTTTGCGTCCTGAAATTTCGATGCTACACGCATCCTAAAATTTTGTCGCTCTTTGCCCTGAAGGTTCATCACATTTCACGTCCTGAATTTTTATCACTTTTTGCGTCATCAAGTTTTGCCTCTTTTCACATGGTGAATTTTTGTCGCTTTTCATGAGCTGAATTTTTGTTGCTTTTCATGTGCTGAAAATTTGTCGGTTTTTGCGTCCTCAAATTTTTTCTGTGCTAAAATTTCGTTGGATTTTGTGTCCTGAAATTTCGTCACTTTATACATCCTGAAATTTTGACGCTTTTTGCTTCCTGAATTTATGTTGCTTTTGGTATTTTGAATTTTCATCATCTTTCCTGTCCTGAATTTTCATCAAATTTCGTGTCCTGAATTTACGACGCTTTTCGCTGGCTGAATTTTCATTGCTTTTCACGTCCTGAAGGTTCATCGTTTTTTGCGTGCTGAATTTATGTTGCTTTTTGCGTGCTGAATTTATGTTGCTTTTTGCGTGATGAATTTTTGTCACTTTTCACATTCTGAAATTTAGTCGCCTTTCGCGTCCTGAAATTTTGTCTCTTTTTGCATCCTGTATTTTCGTCGCATATCACGCCCTGAATTTTCGCCACATTCCACATCCTGAAGTTTTATCACTTTTTGCGTCAGTATGTTTTGCTGCTTTTCACATGGTGAATTTTTTGTCGCTTTTCATGTGCTGAATTTTGTTGCTTTTCATGTGCTGAAGTTTTGTCGGTTTTTGCATCCTGAAATTTCGTCAACTTATGCATCCTGAAATTTTGTTGCTTTTTACTTCCTGAATTTATCTTGCTTTTGGTGTGTTGAAATTTTGTCATCTTTCGTGTCCTGAATTTTCGTCACTTTTCTTGTGCTGAATTTTCATCACTTTTCGCGTGTTGAAATATTGCAGTTTTTCGTGTCCTGAAGGTTTGTTGTTTCTCACGTGCTGAATTTTCACCGCTTTTCACAGGCTGAATTATCGTTGATTTTCGTGTCCTGACATTCCGTCACTTTTCGCGTCCTGACATTTTGGCGCTTTGTGCATCCTGTAATTTTTCACGTCGCTTTTCGTGTACTGAATTTTCATCAATTTTCCCGTCCTGAAGTTTTGTCGCTTTCCGCGTCCTGAAATCTCATCACTTTTCGCGTCCTGAATGTATGTCGCTTTTCGTGTGCTGAATTTCATTGCTTTTTGCGTCCTCAAATATCATCGCTTTTTGCGTGCTGAATTTTCATCGCTTTTCATGGGCTGAATTATCATTGCTTTTCATGTCCTGATGGTTTGTCGCTATTTGCCTGCTGAACTTTTTTTGTCACTTTTCAAATGCTGTCACTTTTTTTGTCACTTTTCGTGTGCTGAAATCTCATCGCTTTTTACATTCTGATTTTCATTGCTTTTCACGTCCTGAAGGTTCGTTGTTTTTTGCGTGCTGAATTTGTGTTGCTTTTCGTGTGATGAATTTTTGCCACTTTTTGCATTCTGAAATTTAGTCGCCTTTCGCGTCCTGATATTTTGTCGCGTTTTACGTCCTGAAATTTCAATGCTTTTCACAACCTGAAATGTTGTCGCATTTTGTATCCTGTATTTTGTTGCATATCACACCCTGAATTTACATCACATTTCACGTCCTGCATTTTTATTACTTTTTGCGTCATTAAGTTTTGCCGCTTTTCACATGGTGAACTTTTTGTCGCTTTTCATGGGCTGAATATTTGTTGCTTTTCATGTGCTGAAAATTTGTCGGTTTTTGCGTCCTCAAATTTCGTCTCTTTATGCAAATCCATTTTTTGTCGCTTTTCATGTGCTGAATTTTGTTGCTTTTCATGTGCATCACATTTCACGTACTGAACTTTCACGTACTGAGTCCTAAAATTTCATCGCCTTTCGCATGCTGAATTTTCATTCCTTTTCATGTGCTGAACTTTCATCGCTTTTTGCGGGCTGAATTTGTGTTGCTTTTCGCGTGCTGAATTTTTGTCACTTTTTGCATTCTGAAATTTAGTCACCATTCACGTCCTGAAATTTCGTCGCTTTCTGCATCATGTACTTTTGTCGCATATCACGCCCTGAATTTTCGTCGCTTTCTGCATCATGTACTTTTGTCGCATCTCACGCCCTGAATTTTCATCACATTTCACGTACTGAACTTTTATCACTTTTTACGTCATGAAGTTTTGCCACTTTTCACATGGTGAATTTTTGTCGCTTTTCATGTGCTGAATTTTTGTCACTTTTCATGTGCTGAATTTTTGTTGCTTTTCATGTGCTGAATTTTTGTTGCTTTTCATGTGCTGAATTTTTGTTGCTTTTCAAGTGCTGAAATTTTGTCGGATTTTGCATCCTGAAATTTCGTCACTTTATGCATCCTGAAAATTATACCATTTTGCGCATTATTGCTTCCTGCGCGTTTATGTTGCTTTTGGTGTTTTGAATTTTCATCATCTGTCCTGTCCTGAATTTTCGTCAATTTTCTTGTGCTGAATTTCCGTCGCTTTTCGCATGCTGAAATTTTGGGGTTTTTTCATGTCTGCAGGTTTGCCCTGTTTTTGTCATGTGCTGACTTTCGTTGCTTTTTGGCGAGTCGTGAAAGATCATCGCTTTTTACGTGCTGAATTCTCTTTGCATTTCACATGCTGAATTTTCATCGCTTATCGTGTCCTGAAATGTTGTCGTCTTTCGTGTGCTGAAGTTTTGTTCCTTTTCATGTGCTGAACTATCGTCGCTTTTCACATCCTGAAATTTCGCCGCTTGATATGTCCTGAAAGTTTGTTGCTTTTCACATCCTGAATTTATGTCACTTTTCACATCCTGAATTGATGTCGCTATTGCCGTTTTGAAATTTGTCGCTTTTCGCGTCCTAAATTTTCGTCACTTTTCGTGTGCTGAATTTTCGTAACATTTTGCGTACTGAAGTTTTGTCGCATTTTGCGTGCTGAATTTTTGTCGCTTTTTGCATCCTGAAATTTAGTCACTTTTTGAGTCCTGATATTATGTCACTTTTTGCCTCCTGAAATATCGATGCTTTTCGCGTCCTGAAATTTAGTCGCTTTTCATGTCCAGAATTTTTGTTACTTTATGCATCCTGAATTTTCGTCATCTTTCGTGTCCTGAATTTTTGTCACTTTTCTTGTGCTGACATTTCATCGCTTTTCGCGTCCTGATATTTTGGTGCTTTGTGCATTCTGAAATTTCATCACTTTTCACGTCCTGAATTTACGTCGCTTTACGTGTGCTGACTTTCCCTCGCTTTTCACGTCCTGAAGGTTCTCCGCTTTTCTCGTCCTGAAATGTCGTCACTTTCCGCATCCTGAATTTACGTCACTTTTCGTGTGCTGAATTTTCATAGCTTTTTGTTGCTGAGTTTTCGGCGCTTTTCACATGTTGAATTTTAGTCGCTTTTCACATGCTGAAAAGTTGTCGCTTTTCGTATGCTGAAATTTCATCACTTTTAGTGTCATGTAGTTTTGTTGCTTTATGCGTCGTGAAATGTTGTTCCTTTTCATGTCCTGAATTTACGTCAATTTTGGCGTTTTGAATTTTCATCACCTTTCGTGTCTTGAATTTTCGCCACTTTTTGTGTACTGAAGTTTCATCTCTTTTCGCGTGCTATATTTGTATTGCTTTTTGCATCCTGATGGTTGATCGCATTTCGCATCCTGAATTTTTGTCGCTATTTGTGACCTGAATTTTAATCGCTTTTCGCATACTGAATTTGTGTCGCTTTTTGTATCCTGAAAATTTGTCGCTTTTTGTGTCCTGAATTGCCTTGCTTTTCGCGTCCTCAATTTACGTTATTTTTTGTGTCCAAAATTTTCATACATTTTCCCGTCCTGAATTTTCATCCCGTTTCATCGCATTTCATGTCCTGAATTTTCGACGCTTTTTGCATCCTGAATTTACGTCGCTTTTCTCGTTTTGAATTTCGTCTCATTTAGTGTCCTGAATTTTTGTCAATTTTTATGTGCTGAATGTTTGTCGCTTTTAGCCGGCAAAATTTTCATCGCATGCTGAATTTTCATCGCTTTTTGCCTGCTGAATTTTTGTTCCTTTTCGCGTACTGAAGTTTTGTCACTTTTCGCATGCTGAAATTTCGTCGCTTTTTGTGTGTTGAAATTTCGTCGCTTTTCATATCCTGAAATTTTGTCACTTTATGCGTCCTGAAATGTTGTCGCTTTTCACGTCCTGAATTCACCGCACTTTTGGCATTTGAATGTTCATCACCTTTCGTGTCTTGAATTTTCATCAATTTTTGTATACTGAAGTTTCATCTCTTTTCGCGTGCTGTATTTGTATTGCTTTTTGCATCCTGATCGTTCATCACATTTCACGTCCTGAATTTTTGTCGCTATTTGTGCCCTGAATTTTCATCGCTTTTCGCATATTTATTTTGTGTTGCTTTTTGTATCCTGAAAATTGTCGTCACATTTCACGTCCTGAATTTTTGTGGCTTTTACCGTGCTGAATTTTTGTCGCTTTCTGCATTCTGAATATATGTTGCCTTTCGTGTTTTGAATTTTCGTCGCTTTTTGTGTCATGAATTTTCATCACTTTTTGTGTGCTGAATGCTCATTGCTTTTCACGTGTGGAATTTTGATTGCTTTTCGCATGCTGAATTTTAATCGTTTTTTGCGTGCTGAATTTTCGTCACTTTTCACGATGTGACTTTTTGTCGCATTCAATGTCCTGACTTTTCGTCGCTTTTTGCATCCTGAATTTACGTCGCTTTTCGCGGTTTGAATTTCGTCACTTTTCGTGTCCTGAATTTTTTTGTGCTGAATGTTCTTCGCTTTTAGCGGGCAAACTTTTCATCACTTTTCGCATGCTGAATTTTCATCGCTTTTTGCGTGATGAATTTTTGTTGCTTTTCGCGTACTGAAATTTTGTCGCTTTTCGAGTGCTGAATTTTCGTCGCTTTTCGCATGCTGAAATTTCGTCGCTTTTCGCATGCTGAAATTTCGTCGCTTTTGCATTCTGAAGTGTTGTCGCTCTTCATGTCCTCGATTCACGTCACTTTTGCTGTTTTGAATTTTCATCACCTTTCGTGTCCTCAATTTTCATAACGTTATGTTTACTGAATTTTTATCGCTTTTCTCGTGCTGTTTTTTTAATTGCTTTTTGCGTCCTGATGGTTCATCGCTTTTTCCAATCCTGATGGTTCATCGCTTTTCGCATGCTGAATTTTCGTCGTTTTCGAGTGCTGAATTTTCATCGCTTTTCACTTGCTGAATTTTCATCGCTTTTCGCGTGCTGAATTTTTGTTGCTTTTCCCATACTGAATTTTTGTTGCTTTCTGTATCTTGAAAATATTTCGCTTTCCATGTCCTTAATTGCATTGCTGTTAGCCTCCCTGAATTTACGTCGCATTTCGCTCCCTGAATTGACGTCGCTTTTCGCTCACTGAATTTTCGTCGCTTTTCGCGTCCATCTTGATATTTCGTACCTTTCCACATCCTGAATTTTGATCCCTTTCTGCGTCCTGAATTTTCATCCCGTTTCGTGTCCTGAATTTTCATCACATTTCACGTCCAGAATTTTTGTGACTTTTACCGTCCTGAATCTTTGTCACTTTCTGCATTCTGAATTTACGTTGCCTTTCTCATTTTGAATTTCTTCTCTTTTCGTGTCCTGAATTGTTGTCACTTTTTATGTGCTGAATGTTCGTCGCGTTTAGCGTGCTGAATTTTCATCACTTTTCGCATGCTGAACTTTAATCGCTTTTTGCATGCTGAATTTTCGTCGCTTTTCGCGTGCTGAATTTTCATCGCTTTTGACATGCTGAATTTTCATCGCTTTTCGCATTCTTAATTTACGTCGCCTTTCATGTTTTGAATATTCGTCGCTTTTCGTGTCCTGAATTTTCATCACTTTTTGTGTGCTGAATGCTCATTGCTTTTCGTGTGCGGAATTTTGATCGCTTTTTGCATACTGAATTTTGATCGTTTTTTGCGTGCTGTATTTTCGTCACTTTTTACGACGTGAGTTTTCATCACATTTCATGTCCTAAATTTTCGTCATTTTACGCGTCCAAAATTTACGTAACTTTTCACATTTTTAATTTTCGTAGCTATACGCGTGCTGCAATTTTGGCACTTTATGCATCATGGTTTCATCACTTTACACGTCCTGAATTTACATCGCTTTTCTGGTTTTGAATTTTCATCGCCTTTCGCCTCCTGAATTTTCGTAACTTTTTGCGTCCTGATGGTTGATCGCGTTTCACGTCCTAAATTTTCATTACTTTTTATGCCCTGAATTTTCATCGCTTTTCACGTACTGAATTTTTGTCGCTTTTTGTATCCTGAAAATGTGTTGCTTTTCATGTCCTGAATTGCATCGCTTTTCGCATCCTCAATTTATGTTGTTTTTCCATCCATGAATTTTCATCGCTTTTCATGTCCTGAAGTTTTGTCACGTTTCGCGTCCAAAATGTTCATTCCTTTTCCCGTCCTGAATTTTCGTACCTATATGCATCCATATTTTTCATATCTTTCCATGTCCTGAATTTTGGTCCCTTTCCGCGTCCTGAATTTTCATCCCGTTTCACGTCCTGAATTTTCATCGCATTTTACGTCTTGAATTTTTGTCGCATTTAACGTCCTGATTTTTTGTCGCTTTTTGTATCCTGAAAATTTGTCGCTTTTCATGTCCTGAAATGCGTCGCTTTTCGCGTCCTAAATTTACGTTGTTTTTCGCTCCCTGAATTTTCGTCGCTTTTCATATCCTGAATTTTTGTCACATTTCGCGTCCAAAATTTTCATCCCTTTTCCCATCCTGAATGTTCGTACCTATATGCATCCTTATTTTTCATATCTTTCCACATCCTGAATTTTGGTCCTTTTCTGCATCTAGAATTTACGTCGCTTTTCGCATTTTGAATTTTGTCTCTTTTCGTGTCCTGAATTTTTGTCACTTTTTATGTGCTGAATGTTCGTCGCTTTTAGCGTGCTGAATTTTCATCGCTTTTCGCATACTGAATTTTAATCCCTTTTTGATTGCTGAATTTTCGTTGCTTTTTGCAGCCTGAAGTTTTGTCGCATTTCGAGTGCTGAATTTCCGTCGCTTTTCGCATGCTGAAATTTTATCGCTGTTCATGTGCTGAAATTCATCGCTTTTTGCATTCTGAAATGTTGTCGCTTTTGCGTCCTGAAATTTTGTCGATTTTCCTGTCCTGAATTCACGTCACTTTTGGAGTTTTGTATTTTCATCACCTTTTGTGTCCTGAATTTTCGTAACTTTTTGTGCACTGAATTTTGATCGCTTTTCTCGTGCTGCATTTTTTATCGCTTTTTGTGTCCTGCTGGTTCATCGCTTTTCGCGTGCAGAATTTTAATTGCTTTTCGAGTGCTGAATTTTCAGCGTTTTTCACGTGCTGAATTTTTGTTGCTTTTCCCATACAGAATTTTTGTCACTCTTTGTATCTTCATCGCCTTTCGCATCCTGAATTTTCATCATTTTCCTGTGCTGAATTTTCGTCGCTTTTCGAGTGCTGAATTCTCATCGCTTTTCACGCCCTGAATTTTCGTCGATTTTTGCGTGCTGAATTTTTGTCGATTTTCACATCCTGAAATGTAGTCACTTTTTGAGTCCTGATATTATGTCACCTTTTGCGTCCTGTAATGTTGATGCTTTTCGCGCCCTGAATTTTCATCACATTTCACATCCTGAATTTTCATCACATTTCACATCCTGAATTTTCATCACTTTTCGCGTCCTGAAGGTTTGCTGCTTTTCACATGGTGAACCTTTGTCGCTTTACATGTGCTGAATTTTCTGCGCTTTTCGTGTGCTGAAATTCGTTGGTTTTCACGTCCAGAAATGTCGTCACTTTATGCATCCTGAAATTGTGAATCCTGAAGGACCATCGCTTTTTGCGTGCTGAATTTTCGTCGTTTTTTAACATGTTGAATTTTAGTCGCTTTTAATGTGCTGAAAAGTTGTCGCTTTCTGTGTGCTGAAATTTCATCGCTTTTAGCGTCCTGAAATGTTGTCACTTTATGCGTCCTGCAATTTGGTCGCTTTTCGCGTCCTGAATTTACATCGCTTTTCGTGTGCTGAATTTTCATAAATTTTCCTATCCTGAAGGTTTGGCGCTTTTCGCGTCCCAAAATCTCGTCACTTTTCATCTTGAATGTACGTCGATTTGTGTGTGCTGAATTCCGTTGCTTTTTACATCCTGAAAGATCGTCACTTTTTGCGTGCTGAATTCCGTTGCATTTCACATGCTGAATTTTCATCACTTTTTGCGTCCTGAAGGTTTGCCACTTTTCACATGGTGAACTTTAGTCGCTTTACATGTGCTGAAATTTTCATAGCTTTTCGTGTCCTGAATTGATGTCAATTTTCTTGTCCAGAATTTACGTTGCGTTTTGCATGCTGAATATACGTCAATTTTTGCATTTTGAATATTCATTGCTTTTCGCGTCCTGAATTTACGTCACTTTTTGTGTGCTGAACTTTCATCAATTTTCCCGTCCGGGAGGTTTGTCGCTTTTCGAGTCCTGAAATCTCGTCACCTTTCACGTCCTGAATGTACGTCGCTTTTTGTGTGCTGAATTTCGGTGCTCTTTGCATCCTGAAAGAACGTCGCTTTTCGCGTGCTGAATTCTCGTTGCATTTCAAATGCTGAATTTTCATCACTTATCGTGTCCTGAAATGATGTCGCCTTTCACATGGTGAACTTTTGTCGCTTTACATGTGCTGAATTTTCGGTGCTTGTCGTGTGCAGAAATTCGTCAGTTTTCGCGTCCTGAAATGTCGTCAATTTATGTATCCTGAAATTTTGTCACTATTTGCTTCCTGAATTTACGTCACATTTGGCGTTTTGAAATTTCCTCGCCTTTCGTGTCCAAAATTTTCATCGCTTTTTGTGTGCTAAAATTTTGACGTTTTCGTGTCCTGAATTTTTGTCTATTTTATTGTGCTAAATTTACGTCACATTTCACGTGCTGAATATACGTCACTTTTGGCATTTTGAATATTCATTTCTTTTCGCGTCCTGAATTTTCGTTGCTTTTTGCTTCCTGAATGTTTGTCGCTTTTTGCGTCCTGAATGTTTGTCGCTTTTTATCTGCTAAATTTTTGCAACTTTTCACAAGCTGATTTTTTGTCACTTTTCCTGTGATGAAATTTCGTTGCTTTTCATGTCCTGAATTTTCATCGCATTTCACGTCCTGAATTTTCGACGTTTTTCTTGTGCTGAATTTTCATTGCTTTTCACATACTGAAGGTTCGTCATTTTTTGCGTGCTGAATTTGTGTTGCTTTTTGCATTCTGAAATTTAGTCGTCTTTCGCATCCTGATATTTTGACGTTTTGGGTCCTGAAATTTTGATGCTTTTCCCGTCCTGAAATTTCGTCGCTTTATGCATCCTGAAATTTTGTGGCTTTTTGCTTCCTGAATTTATGTCGCTTTTGGTGTTTTGAATTTTCGTCATCTTTCGTGTCCTGAATTTATGTCACTTTTCTTGTACTGAATTTTTGTCGCTTTTCGAGTGCTGAAATTTTGTTGTTTTTCATGCCATAAAGGTTTGTTGTTTCTCACATGCTAAATTTTAATCGCTTTTCACAGGCTGAATTGTCGTTGATTTTCGTGTGCTGACAGTTCGTCGCTTTTCACGTCCTGACATTTTGGCGCTTTATTCATCATGAAATTTCATCACTTTCCGCGTCCTGAATTTATGTCGCTTTTCGTGTGCTGAATTTTCATCGCTTATCACGTCCTGAAGGTTCGTCGATTTTCTCGTCCTGAAATTTCGTCACTTTCTGCATCTTAAATTTGCATCGCCTTTCGCGACCTGAATTTTTGTCATATTACTCGTTTTGAATTTTCATCACCTTTCGCGTTATGATTTTTTGTCGCTTTCGTATGTTGAATTATCGTCGCGTTTTGCGAGTTGGATTTTCATTGCTTTTAGCATCCTAAATGTTCGGCGCTTTTCCCATGCAGAATTTTCGTCGCTTTTCTGAAATTCCGTCGCTTCTTGCTTCAAGAAATATCATTGCTTTACATGTCCTGAAATGTAATCGCTTTGCATGCTGAATTTACGTTGCTTTTGCTGTTTTGATTTTTCATCGCATTCATGTGCTGAATTTTCGTCACTTTTCACGTGCTGAATTTTTGATATTTTTCGCGTCCTAAATGTTTGGCGCATTTTGCATGCAGAGTTTTCGTTCATTTTTGTGTCCTGAATTTTCGTTGTGTTTACGTCATGAATTTTTGTCGATTTTCGCGTCCTGAATTTTTGTCACATTTCACATCCTGAATTTTCATCGCTATTTGTGTCCTGAATATATGCCACTTTTCACGTTAAGAATTTTCGGCGCTTTTCGTGTGCTGAATATTTTGCACTTTTTGTGTGCTAAATTGTCATCGCTTTTTGCGTGCTGAATTTTGTCGCATTTCACATCCTGAATTTTCCTCGCTTTTTGCGTCCTGAATTTACGTCGCATTTCTCGTTTTGAATTTTCATCGCTTTTCGTGTGCTGAAATTTCGGCGCTTTATGCATCCTGAAGTTTTGTCGCTTTTCACGTCCTGAAATTTTGTCACTATCGTATGCTGAACTGTTGTCGCTTATTGCGGGCTGAATGCTTTTCGCATCTTAAATGTTCGGCGCTTTTCCCTGCAGAATTGTCGTCACTTTTCATGTTCTGAAATTTCGTTGCTTTTTGCGTCATGAAATATCATTGCTTTACATGTCCTGAAATTTAATCGCTCTTTGCATGCTGAATTGACATTGCTTTTGCCATTTTTAATTTTCATCGCCTTTTGTGTCCTGAGTTTTCGTCACTTTTTGTGTGCTGAATTTTCGTAGCTTTTCACGTGCTGAATTTTCATCGCTTTTCATGTCCTGAATTTTAGTTGCATTTCACATCCTGAATTTTCATCACTTTTTGCGTCCTGAATTGTCGTCACATTTGCCGTTTTCTATTCTCATCACCTTTCGTTTTCCTGAATTCTGGTCGCTTTTACCCTCTTAAATTTTCATCGCCTTTCGCGTCCTGAATTTTTGTCACTTTCGTATACTGAATTTTCGTCGCTTTTCACACGAAGAATTTTCGTTGCTTTTCGCGTCCTGAATTTTAGTCGTATTTCAAGTCATGAATTTTCGGCATTTTATGCAACCTAAATTTATGTCGCTTTTCATATTTTTAATTTACATCGCTTTTCGCGCCCTGAATGTCATCACTTTTGGCATTTTGAATTTTCATCACCTTTCGTTTCCTGAATTTTGGTCACTTTTCGTGTACTGAATTTTCGTTGCTTTTCGTGTCCTGAGTTTCTGTTGCGTTTTTCGTCATGAATATTCGTCACTTTTCATGTGCTGAATTTAAGTCGCATTTCACATCATGAATTTTCGTCACATTTTGCGTCGTGAATTTATGCCGCTTTTCACAATTTTCGTCGCTTTCGTGTTAATATTCGGCGCTTTTCCCGTGCAGAATTTTCATTGCTTTTTGTGTTCTGAAATTTCGTTGCTTATTGCATCATGAAATATCATTGCTTTACGTGTCTTTGCATGCTGAATTTACATTGTTTTTTGCATTTTGAATTTTAATCGCCTTTCGTGTGCTGAATTTTCGTCGCTTTTCAAGTGCTGAATTTTTGGTGCTAAAATCCTAACATCCTAAAAGTACGCCGCTTTTCACGTGCAGAGTTTTCGTTGCTTTTTGTGTCCTGAATTTTTGTTGCATTTTATGGCATGAATTTTTGTCGCTTTTTGCGTCCTGAAATTTTGTCACATTTCACATCCTGAATATTTGTCGCTTTTTGTGTCCTGAATATATGGTGCTTTTAGCGTTAAGAGGTTTTGTCGCTTTTCGTATGCTGAATTTTCGTTGTTTTTCGCATCCTAAATGTTCATATTTTGAATTTACATCGCTTTTCGCGTCCTGAATTGTCATCACTTTTGGCATTTTGAATTTTGATCACCTTTCGTTTTCCTGAATTTTGATAACTTTTCGTGTCCTGAATTTTCGTTGCATTTTATGTCATGAATTTTTGTCGCTTTTCACATCCTGAATTTTTGTCACTTTTTACGTCCTGAATATATGACGCTTTTCATGTTTAGAATTTTCGTTGCTTCTTGCATCATGAAATATCATTGCTTTACGTGTCCTGAAGTGTAATCGCTCTATGCATGCTGAATTTATGTTGCTTTTAGTGTTTTTAATTTTCATCGCCTTTCGTGTGCTGAATTTCCATTGCTTTTCACGTGCTGAATTGTTGATGCTTTCCACGTCCTAAATTGTTGATGTTCACGTACTAAAACGCTTTTCACATGCAGAGTTGTCGTTGCTTTTCGTGTCCTGAATGTTCGTTGCATTTTACGTCATGATTTTCATCGCTTTTTGTTTCCCGAATATATGCCGCTTTTCGCGTTTAGAATTGTCATCACTTTTTGGAACTTTGCATGTGCTGAACTTTTGGCACTTTTTGTGTGCTGAAATGTCATCACTTTCACATCCCGAATTTTAGTCGCATTTCACATCCTGAATTTTCATCGCTTTTCGCGTTTAGAATTTTTGTCGATTTTTGTTCCCGAAGTTTCGTCACTTTTCACGTGCTGATTCAGGAAGTGCAAAGCGACAAAACTTCAGGAGGCAAAAAGCAACGAAAATTCAGCACATTAAATTTGTTGCTTTTCGCGTCCTAAATGTTCTGCGCTTTTCACGTGCAGAGTTTTTGTTGCTTTTCGTGTCCTTAATTTTCATTGTGTTTTACATCATGAATTTTCGTAGCTTTTTGCATCCTGAATATATTCCGCTTTTCGCATTTAGAATTTTTGTCACTTTTCGTGCCTGAAGTTTTGTCACTTTTCACGTGCTGAATTGTTGTTGCTTTTCATGTGCTGAATTTTCGTTGCTTTTTGCATCCTGAAGTTTTGTCCCTTTTCACGTCCTGAAATGTCGTCGCCTTATGCATCCTGAAATGTCATTGCTTTACATGTCCTGAAATTTAATCGCTTTTTGCATCCTGAATTTATGTTGCTTTTGGCGTTTTGAATTTTCATTGCCTTTCCTGTCCTGAGTTTTCGTTACTTTTTGTGTGCTGAATTTTCGTCGCTTTTCGCATGCTGAATTTTTGTCGCTTTTCATGTCCTGAATTTTTGTCATTTTTTGCATCCTAAATTTACGTCGCTTTTCATATTTTGCATTTTCATCGCTTTTCGCATGCTAAAATTTCGGCGCTTTAAGCGTCCAGAAGTTTTGTCACTTTTCACGTTCTAAATTTTCTGCTTTTCTGGTTTTAAATTTTCATCGCCTTTCGCGTCCTGAATGTTTGTCACTTTCGTATACAGAATTTTCGTCGTTTTCATGTCTCGAATTTTCGTTGCATTTCACGCCCAGAATGTTCGTCACTTTTTCCATCCTGTATTGTTGTCGCTTTTCACATTTTGAATTTATGTCGCTTTTCACGTGCTGAATTTTCATTGCCTCCTGAAGTTTTGTCACATTTCGCATGCTAAATGTTTGTCACGTTTCTCATGGTGAATTTTCGTTGCTTTCCAGGTGCTGTAAATTCGTCACCTTTCGGTGAAACTTTTTGTGCACTGAATTTCATCGCTTTTCGTGTGCTGAATTTTCAGCACTTTTAGTGTGCTGAATTTTTGTCGCTTTTCACATGCTGAATTTTTGATGCTTTTCGCGTCCTAAATGTTCGGCGCTTTTCGCGTGCTGAACTTTTTTTTGTTGCGTTTCATGTCGTAAATTCATGTCACTTTTGGTGTTGCTTTTCGTGTCCTGTATTTCCGTTGCATTTTATGTCATGAATTTTCGATGCTTTTCGCATCCTGAATTTTTGTCGCATTGCCCATCCTGAATTTTCGTTGCATTTTGCGTCCTGAATTTATGCCGCTTTTCGCTTGCACACTTTTTGTCACTTTTCGTGCCTGAAGTTTCGTCACTTTTTGTATGCTCAATTTTAGTCACTTTCACATCCCGAATTTTAGTCGCATTTCAGGTCCTGAATTTTCGTTGTTTTTTGCATCCTAAATTTACCTTGCTTTTCATATTTTGCATTTTTGTCGCTTTCCGCATGCCGAAATTTCGGCGCTTTAAGCGTCCAGGAGTTGTGTCGCTTTTCACGTCCTGAATTTACGTTGCTTTTCTCGTTTTTTGCGTGCTGAATTTTCGTTGCTTTTCGCATCCTAAATGTTCAACGCTTTTCCCGTGCAGAATTCTGTGCTTTTCACATCCTGAAATTTTAGTCGCTTTATGCATCCTGAATTGCTTTACGTGTCCTGAAATTTAATCGTGTTTCACATCTTGAATTTACGTTGATTTTGGCAATTTGGATTTTCATCACCTTTCAAGTCCTGAGTTTTCGTCACTTTTTGTGTGCTGAATTTTTGTCAATTTTCATGTCCTGAATTTACGTTGCATTTCATGTCCTGAATTTTCGTCACTTTTCGTGTGATGCATCTTTCTCGCTTTTCGAGTGCTGAATTTTCATCACTTTTCATGTCCTGAATTTTTGTTACATTTCCTGAATTTTCGTCATGTTTTGCGACCTGAATTTTGATCGCTTTTCGCATCCTGAATTTTCGTCGCATTTCACGCCCTGAATTATTGTCGCATTTAATGTCCTGAATTTTCATCGCCTTTCATGTGCTGAATTTTCATCGCCTTTCAAGTGCTGAATTTTCGTCACTTTTCGCGTGTGGAATTTTCGTTGCATTTCGCGTCCTAAATGTTCGGCGCTTTTTGCATGCAGAATTTTTGTTGCTTTCATGTCATGAATTCATTACACTTTTGGTGTTTTGAATTTTCATCACCTTACATGTACTGAAATTTTGTCGCTTTTCTAGTGCTGTATTTTCATCTCTTTTTGCATTCTGATGGTTTGTCATTTATTGTATTCTGAATTTTCATCGTCGTTTTTCGTGTCCTTAAATTTTGTCGCTTTATGTGTCCTGACGTTTTGTCATATTTCGAGTCCTGAATTGTTTATGAGTTGCTTTTCGTGTTTTAAATTTTCATCGCTTTTCATGTCCTGAATTTACGTCGCTTTTCTCGTTTTTATTTTTTATCGGCTGTTGCGTCCTGAATTTTTGTCACTTTTGTTTGCTGAATTGTCATCGCTTTTTGCATGCTGAATTTTTGTTGCTTTTCGCATCCTAAATGTTCGACGCTTTTCCCGTGCAGAATTCTGTGCTTTTCACATCCTGAAATTTTAGTCGGTTTATGCATCCTGAATTGCTTTACGTGTCCTGAAATTTAATCGTGTTTCACATCTTGAATTTACGTTGATTTTGGCATTTTGGATATTCATCACCTTTCAAGTCCTGAGTTTTCGTCACTTTTTGTGTGCTGAATTTTTGTCAATTTTCATGTCCTGAATTTACGTTGCATTTCATGTCCTGAATTTTCATCACTTTTCGTGTGATGCATCTTTCTCTTTCTTTTCTTCGCTTTTCGTTCGAGTGCTGAATTTTCATCACTTTTCATGTCCTGAATTTTTGTTACATTTCATGTCCTGACTTTTCGGTGTTTTAGCATCCTAAATTTACCTCGCTTTTCACATTTGAATTTTTGTCGCTTTCCATCTGCTGAAATTTCGCCGCCTTATGAGTCCTGAAGTTTCATCAGGTCCTGAAATTCTATCGCTCTTTCCATGCTGAATTTTCGTTGCTTTTGCATCCTAAACGTTTGGCACTTTTCGCGTGCAGAATTTTCATTGCTTTTTGCGTCCTGAATTTTCGTCATGTTTTGCGACCTGAATTTTGATCGTTTTTCGCATCCTGAATTTTCGTCGCATTTCACGCCCTGAATTATTGTCGCATTTAATGTCCTGAATTATCATCGCATTTCATGTGCTGAATTTTCATCGCCTTTCAAGTGCTGAATTTTCATCACTTTTCACGTGCTGAATTTTCGTTGCATTTCGCGTCCTAAATGTTCGGCGCTTTTTGCATGCAGAATTTTTGTTGCTTTTCATGTCATGAATTCATGTCACTTTTGGTGTTTTGAATTTTCATCACCTTACATGTACTGAAATTTTGTCGCTTTTCTAGTGCTGTATTTTCATCTCTTTTTGCATTCTGATGGCTTGTCATTTATTGTATTCTGAATTTTCATCATCGTTTTTCGTGTCCTTAAATTTCGTCGCTTTATGTGTCCTGACGTTTTGTCATATTTCGAGTCCTGAATTGTTTTTGAGTTGCTTTTCGTGTTTTAAATTTTCATCGCTTTTCATGTCCTGAATTGTCTTCACTTTTCGTGCGCTGAATTTTTGTTACTTTTTGTGCAATGAATTTTCATCACTTTTCGCATACTGAATTTTTGTAGCTTTACGTGCAGAATTTTTGTCCCTTTTCGCATCCTGAAGGCTTTTCATCGCTTTTTGTGTATGGAAATTTCGTCATCTTTCATGTACTGAAATTTGGTCACATCTCGCGTGCTGAATTTTCATCACTCTTCATGTCCTGAGGGTTCGTCGCTTTTTGCGTGCTGAATTTTATTTGCTTTTCATTTGCTGAATTTTTGCTGAATTTTTGTAGCTTTTTGTATGCTGAAATTTCATTGTTTTACATGAGCGGAAATTTTGTCGCTTTATGCGTCCTTAGGTTTTGTCGTGTTTCGAGTCCAGAATTTATGTCGCTTTTTGGGTTTAGAATTTTCGTCGATTTCATGTCCTGAATTTTCATCTCATTTCATGGCCTGAAATTTAATTGATTTACATTTCCAGAATTTTCATCCCTTTTCACATCCTGAATTTTCGTACCTTTTTGCATCCTGAATTTTCGTACCTTTCTGCGTCTTGAATTTTGGCAAGTGAAAAGCGACGAAAATTCAGCATGAGAAAAGTGATGAAAATTCAGCTCGAGAAAAATGACGAAAATTCAGTGTGCGAAAAGCGACAAAAATTCAGGACACGAAAAGTGAAGATAATTCAGGACATGAAAAGCGACGAAAATTCAATTCACGAAAAGTGACAGAAATTCACGGCGCGAATCATGACGTAACTTCAGGAAGCGAAAATTGGCAAAAATTCACCATACGAAAAGCAACAAACCTTCAGGACGCGAAAAGCGACGAAACTTCAGGATGCAAAAAGTGATGAAAATTCAACACGCGAAAAGCGACAAATTCAGGATGCAAAATGCAACGTTAAAAAATGCAAAAAGCAAATATTCAGGATGCGGAACATGATGAAATTTCAGGAAGAGAAAAGTGACGCAATTTGAGGACGCAAAAAGCGATGCAATTCAGGACACAAAAGCGACAAAATTTCAGGATGTGAAAAGCGATTACATTTCAGGACGGGAAATGCAACGAAAATTCAAGACAAAAAATTGTCAAAATTTCAGGACGTGAAATGTGACGAAATTTCAGCACACGAAAAGCAACAAAAATTCAGCACACGAACAGCGACGCAAATTCAGCAAAAAAACTTCAAGACGTGACAAGCGCCGAAAATTCATCATGGAAAATGTGACGAAAATTCAGCACGTGAAAAGTGATGAAAATTCAGGACACGAAAGGCGAAGAAAATTCAAAACACCAAAAGCAACGTAAATTCAGGACACAAAAGGCGATGAAAATTCAAAACATCAAAAGCAACGTGATGAAAATTCAGTAAGCGAAAAGTGACAAAATTTCAGGACACGAAAGGCGACGAAATTTCAGTACACGAAAAGCAATGAAAATTCATCACGCAAAAAGCGACGAAAATTCAGCGCTCAAAAAGCGACGAAACTTCAGCACTCAAAAACCGACAAACCAGAATGCGAAAAGCAATGAAAATTCAGCATGCAAAATGCAACGTAAATTCAGACGCGGAAAGTGACGAAAATTCAGCTTGAATAAAGCAACGAACCTTCAAGACGCGAAAAGTGATAAAAAATTCACTACGCAAAAAGCAACGAGAAAGTCAGCTCGCGAAAAGCGATGTGAATTCAGTACGCGAAAAGCGACAAAAATTCAGCACACGAAAAGCGACGAAAATTCAAAAGTAAAAGTGACGTAAATTCAGGACGCGAAACATGACGAAACTTCTGGAAGCGATATGCGACGAAAATTCAGCACACGAAAAGCGGCGAACCAGTACGCGAAAAGTGACGATTCAGCACCGAAAAGCGATGAAATTTTGTGCGTGAAAAGCGACAAAATTTCAGTACTCGAAAAGCGACGAAAATTCAGCAGGCAAAAAGCGATGAAAATTCAAAACGCCAAAAGCAACGTAAATTCAGGACATGAAAAGTGACGAAATTTCAGGACACATAAAGCAACAATTTCTCTGCACATGAAAAGCGACTAAATTTCAGTACACAAATAGCGACAAAAATTCAGCATGCGAAAAAAGAGACGAAAATTCCGCACACAAAAAGCAACAAACCTTCAGGATGCGAAAAGCGACAAAAATTCAGCAAATGAAAAGCGACGAAAATTCAGCATGCAAAAAGCGACAAAAGTTCAGCACACAAAAAGCGATGAACCTTCAGAATGTGAAAAGTGACAAAAATTCAGCAAGTGAAAAGCGAAGAAAAGTTAGCATGCAAAAAGCGATGAAAGTGCATTATATAGCACAAGGACACGAAAGAAGATTAGCTGCCTGTGTTAATGTGAGTGGGATTTTATATGTAGTCTGGGGTGTGTTTTTGGCTAGATGGTTCTGGCGCAGACTCTCTGATGATTAATTTTAGTTTGATGTCGGGTCATGGAATGAAACAGTTTTCTACCATGACCACGAGCATGATTGGGACAGGTATATCTTGTCAGACAATGTACTTTTACAAGAAGAAGTTTTTTATGATTTATATGACATTAATAGAACAACGATTCAGAATGGGAAGTCATGAGTTATTTCATTGTTTTGTATTACTACGATAAAGAAGCTATTAATCAAGAGACTACTTCTGGTAGATTAATCTTTGCTATTTCAAATGTGTCTTGGAGTGCGTGAGACTACTTTTCTAGTCATCCCCGACAAATTAGTAGCTATAGAAGGTTGATCTTTGAGAAGTTGTAAAAACTGCCACCTCAATGCTCTCAACTGTTTTCGGTTCAAAAGACAATAGACAATTGGCAATAGGTGTAGGAGTAGGCCATTCGGCCCTTCAAGCCAGCACAGCCATTCAATGTGATCATGGCTGATTATCCACAATCAGTATCCCGTTCCCGCCTTCTCCCCACATCCCCTGACTGCTATCTTTAAGAGCCCTATCTCGCTATCCAAAGAAACAGCCTCCACTGCCCTCTGAGGCAGAGCATTCTACACTCACAACTCTCTGTGAAAAAAATTGTTTCCTCTTCGCCATTCTAAATGGCTTACCCCTTAGTCTTAAACTGTGGCCCCTGGTTCTGGACGCCGCCAACATCGGGAACATGTTTCCTGCCTCTCGCGTGTCCAAACCCTTAATAATCTTATATGTTTCAATAAGATACCCACTCATACTTCTAAACTCCAGAGTATACAAGCCCAGCCGCTCCATTCTCTCAGCATATGACAGTCCCGCCATCCTTGTAAACCTACGCGGCACTCCCTCAATAGCAAGAACTAGACTAAGAACTCGACTAAGTGGGACCTGATTCTATTTCAAGCAGTGTGCAGGCCACAACATTCAAATGAGGTTTCCTTCCATTTCAAGCAGGGTGCAAGGCCACCAAATTCAAAAGTAGTTTCCTATCATTTGAAGAAGGCTGCAAGGCTACCAAATTCAAAAGCAGTTTCATATCATTTCAAGGAGGGTGCAAGGCCACCAAATTCAAAAGCAGTTTCCTATCATTTCAAGCAGGGTGCAAGGCCACCAATGTGACCTCTCCCTCATCCATCTTGCAGAGACTGAGCCACGCCCACACTTCCGGATTTTATAGCCCCTCCTCCTCCCACCGTAAGGGGCGTGACCTTCTTGGCATGATTGACAGGAGAGGGAATCTCAATATTTTTTAAACATTAATAAGTCTTTTATTTTTCATCTGCGCAGCAGAGGGGGACTCTGAGTAAGATGGCCAAAAATTACAGCTGTACTTGGTAGTGGTTTTTCTAAAATCAATATGCAGTGCAAACAGGAAGTGGTCAAGATGAGACTTTTAATTATATACATGTCCTTCCTCAAACTAGGGACAAAAACTGCACACAATACTCCAGGTGTGGTCTCACTAGAGCCCTGTTCAACCGCATAAGGACCTCTTTGGTCCTATACTCAACTCCTCTTGTTATAAAGGCCAACATGCCATTTGCTTTCTTCACAGCCTGCTATACCTGCATGCTTACTTTCATTGACTGATGAACAAGGACCCACAGATCTGTTGTACTTCCCCTTTCCCAACTATTTAGATAGTAATCTGCCTTCCTGTTTTTTAAACCAAAGTGGATAATCTAACATTTATCCACATTAAACTGCATCTGCATCTATCATGCACCTGCCCACTCACCCAACCTGTCACCTGACATTCTCATAGTATCCTCCTCACCCTTCACACTGCCACCCAGTTTTGTGTCATCTGCAAATTTGCTAATGTTACTTTGAATCCCTTCATCTAAATAATTGATATTGTAAATAGCTTCGGTCCCAGCACCAAGCCTTGAAGTACCCCACTGGTCACTGCCTGCCATTGTGAAATGGACCCGTTAATCATTATTTTTTGTTTCCTGTCTGCCAACCAATTTTTATCCATGTCAGCACTCTACCCCCAATACCATGTGCCCTAATTTTGCCCGCTAATCTCCTATGTGGACCTTATCAAATGCTTTCTGAAAGTGCAGGTACACTACATCCACTGGCTCTCCCTTGTCCATATTCCCAGTTACATCCTCAAAAAATTCCAGAAGATTAGTCAAGCATGATTTCCCCTTCGTAAATCCAGAATGACTTGGACCGATGCTGTTAATGGTCTCTCCCACTTGGGCAACCTAATCTGCGAGTTCCGGCGAGTTTGCCCTTGACTCATACTCGCAGCATGGAGACACGAGGTTGTAGGAGGTCATCGTAACTCCCCTTCATGCTCGAGAGTGATCCCCGCGTTCTCGAGGCCTCAGCTAGGTCGCGGCATGATTTTCAACATGTTGAAAAATGCCCGCGAGTAAAAAAAGGTCGCCATGGAAAAAATCGATACTTTTTTACTCGTAGGTTTAGTCGAGGTAGGTCGTAGTAAGTCATAATGGTATTCATAGGTAATCAAAGCTATTTGAAGGTAGTCGAAGGTAATAGCTCCTTGAGAAAAAAAAAAGGTGAGTACATAAAAAAAGGTAATGTAAACAGCAGCACGTGATGCCCTGTCACTCCAGGGCGTGTTAATTCATATCTGGAGAGTTTTATGGAGAGGAAACTTGTGTTTTAGAGATGGCATAAAAAGGCAGCAGCATGGGGGCAGGGCACAACCCTCAAAAAAACCTGCCATGCAGATGTTGCCCACCCAGGAGTGACAGGAGATGCCACAGGAGGTGATAGTGCAGGAGGAGGAAACCCTGCATGAGAGACCCCTGTAGGAGACCAGGAAGGTAGGCAATGTCCCCACCACCACCCCATCCTTCACTGCCTCATTTGAAGGCAGCAAAACAGCCCCATCTGCTGTGTCTGACACAGCATTAGAGGCATATGCCCTATATATTGGTGGTGAGGGAAGGCTGGAGGACGGTTATGCCCTATACCTTCACCAGGCAGCAGCAGGGAGACCTTGTGGAATGGTTCCAACAGAATACCATCCTGTACGATAAAGAACACGTGGAGTACAGTGACTGGGACAAGAAGCGCAGATTGTTCGACGATAAGGCGAAGGAGTATCCTGACTGCACTTGTAGTACCTGCTTATTTTTTTACTTCAGTAGCTCAACCATTTTCTTTTAGCCATGATTGCAATTTGGACAGGTTCATTTAGATGTAAAAGTTCATAATTTTCCCTGCAATATCCCTTTAGATCTATGTAATTTTCTAGCAGGGTTGCAGGCGATCAAGTTGTTAATGATATTCTGCAGCACTTCCATTCTTTTGCAGACAACTTTCACAGGTTATGTGTTTGAAGTTCGAATCTTGTCTCCAAAAGCTCCTACATTAAATATGCGGGAAGGCGGGCAATTAACACATGGTATACTTGTTTTAAAGTTCCTACTTTGTTTATCTTGTGTACCTCTTCCATTCTCTTAGAAACATAGAAATTAGGTGCAGGAGCAGGCCATTCGGCCCTTCGAGCCTGCACCTCCATTCAATATGATCATGGCTGATCATCCAACTCAGTATCCTGTACCTGCCTTCTCTCCATACCCCCTGATCCCTTCAGGCACAAGGGCCACATCCAACTCCCTCTTAAATATGGCCAACAAACTGGCCTAAACTACCTTCTGTGGCAGAGAATTCCACAGATTCACCACTCTCTGTGTGAAAAACGATTTTCTCATCTCGGTCCAAAAAGACTTCCCCCTTATGCTTAAACTGTGACCCCTTGTCAAGGACTTCCCCAACATCGGGAACAATCTTCCTGCATCTAGCCTGTCCTACCCCTTAAGAATTTTGTAAGTCTCTATGAGATCACCCCTCAATCTTCTAAATTCCAGCGAGTACAAGCCGAGTCTATCCAGTCTTTCTTCATATGGAAGTCGTGCCATCCCAGGAATCAGTCTGGTAAACCTTCTCTGTACTCCCTCTATGGCAAGAATGTCTTTCCTCAGATTAGGAGACCAAAACTCTACACAACTCTTCCTTGCAGGCCAGCAATTGACAGGCCTCAATGGTTTTTAAGTGCATGTTTGTTTACTTTCTGCAGCACCTCATCCATTCTCTTGAAAGACATGCAGTCAACTTCCAGAGATCATTCTAACACATTTTTTAAATGTTATACAGATGATCAGCTCTTTCGATGGTTTAAAAACCAGAGGACGATCTTTGATAAACTGACACCAATGGCCACCAAATCTGGGGCTGCTGGGACCAAATTAACCGAGAGGCAGGAGTGGATCAAGGAAAAGTGGGGTTTCCTGGCATCGCACATTGTGCAAGTGAACAGAAAGAGCGGCAAGAAGGTAAATCTTATATACTCCTTCGCCTTTTCCTCGAACAATCTGCGCTTCTTGTCCCAGTCACTGTACTCCACGTTTTCTTTATCGTACAGGATGGTATTCTGTTGGAACCATTCCACAAGGTCTCCCTCCTGCTGCCTGGTGAAGGTATAGGGCATAACCGTCCTCCCACAGTGACTAGTGGGGTGCCGCAAGGCTCTGTGCTGGGACCCCAGCTATTTACAATTTACATTAATGATTTGGACGAGGGAATTAAATGCAACATCTCGAAGTTTGCGGATGACACGAAGCTGGGAGGCAGTGTTAGCTGTGAGGAGGATGCGAGGAGGCTGGAGGATGACGGATAGACTGGGTGAGTGGGCAAATGCATGGCAGATGCAGTATAATATGGATAAATGTGAAGTTATCCACTTTGGTGGCAAAAACAGGAAGGTAGACTATTATTTGAATGGTGACCGATTAGGAAAAGGGGAGATGCAGCGAGACCTGGGTGTCATGGTACACCAGTCATTGAAAGTAGGCATGCAGGTGCAGCAGGCTGTGAAGAAAGCGAATGGTATGTTGGCATTCATAGCACAAGGATTTGAGTACAAGAGCAGGGAGGTTCTTACTGCAGTTGTACAGGGTCTTGGTGAGGCCACACCTGGAGTATTGCGTACAGTTTTGGTCTCGTAATCTGAGGAAACACATTCTTGCCATAGAGGGAGTACAGAGAAGGTTCACCAGACTGATTCCTGGGATGGCACGACTTCCATATGAAGAAAGACTGGATAGACACTTATAGCTACTTCAGAGCCGCATAACATAGTCAAAAACCAGGCTCAATTTCAAGAAAATAGTCTTTTATTTAATTAAAACTCAAACCTGATTCAAACAACCCAGTCAAGGACAAGAATAAACTAATAAACCAAGATAACAGTGCTCCAGCCAGCCTCGCAATGGGCCGTCGAACTAGAGTCTCTAACCTGCCTAAATGGAAATAACCCTGAAACAATATACACGAAAACCCTCAGGTCAACCCTTATCCGTCCCAATTCAATATTAATTAACAAATGTAGGTAATAATACACAAAGTTCTATGCCATGTGGCCAGGCCTCCTGCAGCTCACATCAGCAACGAGTCAGCTCACAAGTCAGGGTCGACGAAGAGAGAGAGAATTCTGGGAGATTCTGGTATTTAAGCTTCCGATGAGTCACCCATCACCTGATGCAGCTTGGCCAATTGGGTACAGGAGCCCTTAACCCCTTGATTCCTGACTCCCAGCCACGGGGCCTGCACTCAGGAGAGAAACACAAGAGTTAAGTACATAGCATTCACCAGAGTGGGGGGGGGGGGGGGAGAGTACCTAACACCCCCACCCAAAGATAGTGAATAAGCTTCGGAAGAAACTATTCAGTGACAAAGGAACTTGCCAAAACCCTTTTAGTAAGTCCAACTTAGAAACAAAAGATGCACTTCCCACATGATCCACACAATCCTCCATCCGTGGAAGAGGATAGCAATCCGGCTTAGTTACACCACTCATCCTCCGAAAGTCCGTGCAAAACCTGTCGTCCCCATTAGCCTTCGTAGCCAGTAGACACGGAGAACTCCACAGACTACAACTAGGTTCAGCAATTGCATGCTGCAGCATAGGCGTCTGAGAAGGCACATCCGAGAAAAGTGACCCATTTGACCCCACCAAAGCAAGCAGATCATCCCGCTGAATTTCAGACAAATGAGACAACCGCAAAAGAAGCGACTTCAAATCTTCAAAGTTGCACAGCTTTCCCTGCGTCACTGCCACAGACATTTGTGCCTCACACACATCACCAGCCGTGTCAGGGGGCAGCACTACTTCAGGCAAAACTGGCTTAGACACAGTCCGGTGAAACCGCTCGAGAGCTCCTTGGCTCTTAGGATGATACGCACTGGAGTAAAAATGCTCAATATCCAAGAACTTCATTACCTGACCAAAAACCTTTGACATGAAGTTGGAACCTTGGTCACTCTGCACCACCTTGGACAAACCGAACAATGATACAAAATCATTGTGAATGACTTCACAATGGTACGGGGGATAAATGTAACGCAAAGGGACCACCTCCGGAAAGATGGTAGACACACACATAATTGTCAATAAAAACTTGTTGCCCACCCTCGTCCAAGGTAGAGGACCCACACAATCAACTAGAATCCGTTCAAATGGCTCCCCGACCACAGGGACTGGATATAAAGGTGCAGGAACAATCGATTGGTTCGGTTTTTCTGCCACCTGGCAAATGTGACAACACCTGCAGTGCTGCTTCACGTCCCTTTTTCAACCCTGGCGAAAAAAAATTCCGTAAGATACAGTCATACGTCTTATTGACCCCCAAATTCCACCCAGAGGTCCATCATGAGCCAAACAGAGCATCTCGTCGCTATACCGACGAGGTATGACAAACTGATCAACCACGCTCCAATCATCCTGCCCTGACATATCCAAGGGAGACCACTTTCGCATCAGCAAGCCATTCCTCAGAAAATACCCCTTTGCTGTGGAATCCATATCCCCCTCAGGTACCGCGCAGTCGAACAGATCCGATAAACCTGGATCACTCTTTTGCTCCTCAACCAGCCGGTCACGTGACAGCGGACACCGGCACATTTCAGACAAGACTCCATCTTGAGATGTAAAAACAACCCTCCACAACACAGGATCCATCATCCTGATCCCCAAAAATGCCTCACTCACTCAGGTCCACTACATCCTCAAACTTTGCCTGGCTCTTAGCCATAGGCCCTGTGACAGCACAAGCTGCGAGAAGACCGTCGGATGCTGCATAGCCAATATATCAGGACTCTGGCACCATCGGAACAACCGTCACCTCAGGAGTAATGAAAACTCTATCTCCTGCCAAGTCATTCCCCAAAATCACAGAAACTCCCGCAACGGGAAAACACGGCCGTAACCCAACAATTACCCGGCCTGAAACCAACTCGGACTCGAGACTCATGGTATGCAAAGGCACTACCATGTCCTCCAACCCGAATCCTACCACAGGGACACTGGACCCAGCCGATGACTCCCCAGGAAACAGCAGTACACTATCAATATAAAGGACTGAGTAGCACCAGTATCACGCAAGATGGATACTGGAACTCTATGACCCCCATCCTCTAGAGAAACAAAACCTTTCGTGATGAACGCAGAATAATTCCTACACTCATCAGACGCAGGCATCCCAGGAACCACAGGTGCTCTTTGTGTACCTATCAAAGCCACAGGCTTTGCATTTTTCCTTTACAGGACGGGACACGACTTTAAGATGTGCCCTCTCCCTTTACAATAGTACCACACAGGCCCTTCCTTAGACCTGAAATCTCCGTCAACCTTATCAGCTCGGACCTCCCCATGTATTAATGAGCTGACACTAGCAGGCACAGAAACAGCTTTGGCACTGCCACCGGCGACACCACCACAATTTAATGCACCAAAACTATAGGATCGCCCCACAAACTCAGTTTTATGAGTCAATACATACGCATCTGCTAACACCGCGGCCTTAGACACCTCCGTCACTTTGTGCTCATTAAGGTAAGTAGCAACCCTCTCCGGGAGACAGTTCTTAAAGTCTTCCATAATAATCAAGGCCCGCAGCAGCTCAAAATCCTTCACTCCTTGAGAAGCGCACCACCTGTCAAAAAGTGCCTCCTTCTCCCAAGCAAACTCCACATAAGTCTGACTATCAAACTTTTAAGTGCCGGAACTTCTGCCGGTACGCCTCTGGAACTAATTCATAAGCCCTTAATACCGTAGATTTCACACACTCATAGTCCAGACTGTTGTCAACAAATAAAGACGAGTACACCTCCTGTGCTTTACCCACAAGGACACTCTGCAACAGCAAGGACCACATGTCCCTAGGCCACTTCAAGGACGAAGCCGTCCGTTAAAACACAGCAAAATACTTGTCCACATCCTTCTCATTAAACGGGGGAACCAGGTGGATGTTCTTGCTCACTTCAAACTCCCGTTCCCTAGAAGAAACTCGGGAGGCATTCAATTCCTTCTCCTGCAGCTCAAGGCGTTTCATTTCAAGCATGAGCTCTTTCTCTCTTAAGGCCCTCTCCTCCTTTTTCATTTCAAGCTCTAACTCCTTCAATCGAATGGGGTCCCCCATTTCCTGACTAGGCTTTGTAGAAGATAGAGGACTGTCTGCACCCGCAGGCAATACCCCACTCCTCACCAACGCAGACCATAACTCCAACTTTATAGCCTCTTTCTTCAAATGCTTATCAATAAGCACCTTATAGGTCCCTGCCAGCATACACAAATGCTCCTTGGCACATTTATCAAACAACTCCCGACTAGGAGCCTCAGTAAATTCCTGTACTTTAAACTCCATATCAAATGTAGGACCAAACCACCAGCCAAACCCTGGTCACAAATGTTACCCAAATGGAAGAGGAAAAAAAATCTCCTCACAACACAGACTTCCTCAGTCACCTCACAACACAGACTTCCTCAGTCACCTCACAACACAGACTTCCTCAGTCACCAGAAGCCTACCAAAAAAAAACCCAAAACTGTCTAGGGTCCTCAAAGCTTAGGACAAGCCCCAATTTTGTTACGACTCCCGAATGCAGGTACTTCAGAGCCGCGTAACATAGTCAAAAACCAGGCTCAGGTTCAAGAAAATAGTCTTTTATTTAATTAAAACTCAAACCTGATTCAAACAACCCAGTCAAGGACAAGAATAAACTAATAAACAAAGATAACAGTGCTCCAGCCTGCCTCGCAATGGGCCGTCGAACTAGAGTCTCTAACCTGCCTAAATGGAAATAACCCTGAAACAAAATACACGAAAACCCTCAGGTCAACCCTTATCCGTCCCAATTCAATATTAATTAATAAATGTAGATAATAATACACAAAGTTCTATGCCATGTGGCCAGGCCTCCTGCAGCTCACACCAGCAACCTGCTCACGATTCAGGGTCGACAAAGAGAGAGAGAATTCTGGGAGATTCTGGTATTTAAGCTTCCAATGAGTCACCCGTCACCTGACGCAGCTTGGCTAATCGGGTACTGGAGTCCTTAACCCCTTGATTCCTGACTCCCAGCCACGGGGCCTGCACTCAGGAGAGAAACACAAGAGTTAAGTACATAGCATTCACCAGAGGGGGGGGGGGGGAAGTACCTAACAATCTGACCGCAAAGACATAAAACATTTGTAGCCAGTTTAGTTTCAAATCAGAAAATATGTCAATTGCAGCTTTTGAGGGTCTGTATTGCTTTTGCATTTAAATCCATCTTGGTTTTTTTCAGACAGTCAATGACATCAACAATCACTTACACAGACCTCCATCCTGCTGGATCAGTGTTATCTTTATTAGCTTCAGATTATGCTAATTACAGTCTTCCGTCAAGAGACACACCAGCATCTGCAGCAAGGGGGATTTACAGCATGGACCTGTGGCATTATTGATGTTCTCTTTGATGTAGATGTTTCTGTTCATTTGTAGTGTTTGTTAAAGTTAAAGTTAATAGTTTGCACTTGTTTGGGTTTTGTTTAAAGTTCTCACATTTTTTAAGGTTAATCAAAATTTCTTGTTAAAGACTTTTTTCAAAATTTATTTGTTTATCACAATTCATTACCTTTAATGCACAATAAAGGAAGTTTGTGTTTTTTCAAACTCGTATTGATGTCTGCAAACCAATATTTCTATATTAGTCCAACATGTCATCACCTATATTTCATATTTCATTTATCGTATATTTAGATCATTGAAACACGCACCAAATCAAGGAAAGAATCCTATCTATTCCCATTTTAACTTCTCACAATTATTTTTATGAGTGAAAACAGACACAAGTGCTTCAAATGCTCTGCATTTTAAAGGAATATTTATTGTACCTCTCGATAAATCAGAAAATAAAACAAGCAGCACACTGAATGTAAAACAAAGTGTTTATACATCTCGTAAATGTCACTGAAACAGAAATACACTGAATTTAAAAGAACATTTTTATACATTTATCTTATTTGATAAATGTAACACCACAGGAAGCAAAACAGTGAATTGTAATGGGATTTCTCATACATTTCAACGAATCTAAAAATACTATGAAAACACAAGGAACTTTTTTCTGTAAATCTTCAGATTAAATCTTCAGATTAAACCTGAGCAATAAAACGCTAGCAAACATTAAAACAATAAAACAAACAAAGCAATGCTATCAAAAGGATATATTTTTTAGATTTATTCTACATTAATCAAACAAACCGAGGCAGAATAAGCACTGCTTTTAGAACAGACATCTGCAAAAATAGTAAGATTAAATGAGAACTTACCAGTTTGAAGTTTGATCCTTATTTTATGAGGAGTTACGATGAGGGATTTCGTGAAGACCCCGCCATCAAGCATGCGCGACATTCTACAAAGCAGCGGTGTGAAATCACAGATGGCAGCACTGACTGGAGATAGTAAGATTAAGAGATACTAATATACCAGTTGAACTTATGATAGAGGGTTGGGAGCGGAGGGCACGAAATCCCACTCGCTGGAATTTAGAAGATTGAGGGGTGATCTCATAGAGACTTACAAAATTCTTAAGGGGTTGGACAGGCTAGGTGCAGGAAGATTGTTCCCGATGTTGGGGAAGTCCAGGACAAGGGGTCACAGATTAAGGATAAGGGGGAAGTCTTTTAGGACCGAGATGAGAAAATCGTTTTTCACACAGAGAGTGGTGAATCTGTGGAATTCTCTGTCACAGAAGGTAGTTGAGGCCAGTTCGTTGGCCATATTTAAGAGGGAGTTGGATGTGGCCCTTGTGGCTGAAGGGATCAGGGGGTATGGAGAGAAGGCAGGTACAGGATACCGAGTTGGATGATCAGCCATGGTCATATTGAATGGTGGTGCAGGCTCGAAGGGCTGAATGGCCTGCTCCTGCACCTAATTTCTATGTTTCTATGTTTCTATCCCTCATCGTAACTCCTCATAAAATAAGGATCAAACTTCAAACTGGTAAGTTCTCGTTTAATCTTACTATTTTACTTCGGAGTCACGTGAATGACTTTGTGAAGATTTCAAAGCTCTGTGATTTCATGCCCTGGACCACGTCCATGCTCACACACTGCCGTATTTACTGATGGAGGAAGCATGTTAATGTATTTCAGACTTGAACAAAGCTGAAAAATAATAATGTATTTATTAATACAAACAAAATAACCCTGAATTCGTGGAAACGTTTAGGGAACAGCACTTAAAACTAAATCCGCAAACATTGCGGGAGCGGCCACAGGTTTGTTATAGAAACGTTGAAATCTTCTTTTACTGGCCCAGCCCGCTGTTGCGAGGACATGATCCATGGGTCCCTCCATGGTCCTCGCCGCTGATGTGGATGCAGTCCTAGTAGAATGAGAATTAAAAATGGCAGTGTTTACATCCTGCTGCACCCAATACCACCCTGAGCCACCTGGAGATAGTCTGCACCTGTGTTGTGGGTTTTTGAAACTGATGAACAGACCCCTTTCCATTCTCCTGATGTTTTCGGTGACATTAATGTAATGTCGGAGATATGTGGTAATGCAGTCGTACATCAACGGGATATGCTCGGAATTCCAATTTCAGACCTGTTGTCCCAGGTCTATGATGTTTGAGTAACTGATCTATAAAGAAGGTTACTTTGGTGGGGGTCGAGACCATCCTGTCCAGTTTTAGTTTGTGGAGGGTCTGGACCCGTTGAGCTGTGATAAGTGCCATTAACATCACCACTTTGAAGGTGAGTTTATCCAGTGGTAGATCTGAAACTGGTGACCACCTCCTGAGTAGGGCAACTCAACCCCAATGTCCCAGGTCATATTATAGCATGGTCGGAGAGGGTTAGAATTGAAAATACCCCTCATAAGTTTCGATACCAGCTGGTGGGATCCTACTCCGATATTGAGGTAGGATGACAATGCGCCTCTGGCACTGTTGATGGCACTGTAGCTAAGGCCCTCATCATAGTGAAGGCCCGTGAGGAATTCCAGCACTTCAGTGATCGTGGCAGAGTTGTAGGTGGTATTGGTCCTGGAACAGAAAGCCTCCTATTTCCAATTGTGGGTGAGGTACTGTTTCCTCGTGGACTCTGCACGATGCCGTGATGATATCCATGGTCCTTGTTGACAGCCCGAATCCCAGTAGTGGCCTCTTCAGAACCTGCAATCCAACAGGTTCAGATGACCATGGCATGGATGACTTTCCCCTGTTATGGGATGGGTCACTAGATTTGGGCATTTAGGAACCTGCACCCATGGTTCCTTCACCATATCGAAGACCACAGGGTACCATGGTTGTGTGGGCCAGTCGGGTATTATCAGAATACCAGATGCACAGTCTAGCTGGATTTTCTGCAATACCCGACTGATGAGACAGAAAGGGGGAAATGCATAGACGAACAATTTCCCCCAATGTAGCGAGAACGCGTCCATCGCTACTGCCCCAGGATCTGGTTCCCAAGAGACATATGTTGGTATCTGATGGTGCAACCTGGACGCAAAGAGGTCGATATCTGGTGTTCCATACTTGGTTATAATATTAGCAAATATTTGGGGGTTCAACATCCACTCAGTGTTGTCATTGAATACTCGAGACCTGGTGTCCGCCACTGTATTGAGCTTACCCGGAGGGTATGTACCTTATATCCAAATATTTCTTTCAATACACCAGTGCCAGATTATGTATGCTAATTCATCGCAAGATATCGACTTGATACCACCCATATGGTTTAAATATGCCACCACTGTGGTATTATCTATTTGAAGATGGACATGCGTATGATGCATGTTCGTGCAGTAAGCCCGCAGTCCGTGAAATGTTCCCAGCATTTCCAAATGGTTTATACCTTGTGATTGGAGTATAGTAGATTAGTGCAAATCTTATCTGCTCCCACAACTGGAAGTGATGTCGGTAGATCCCCAGCCCTGGGTGCTTGCATCGGTTTGTAACATGACTGATGGGTTTGACGCTATGATGGGATTGAAACAATCCCGAATGTTGTCAATCCACCATCGTAGCTCATCTTTTGCTTTGTTTGGCAGCTGTATAGGTCTGTCAAAATGTCCAGCATTTGTTTTTAGTGCTGAGATCTTTGCTCTTTGCAAATTTTGGTAATGCAATGGTCCAAATTGTGCAGCAGGAAATGTAGCTACAAGTTTTCCAATCACCTTGGAAGCATGTCTAATAGTCGTTTTCCTGGCGCAAGCAAGGCTATTACATGCCTCTATAATGTCTGTTACTTTGTTCTCTGGGAAAGTGATAATCATATGATTGTAATTAACCATGAATCCCAGGTAGTCCCTAATCACAGAAGGGTTAAACTTTGATTTGCCTGGATGGATGACGAACCCCAGTTTTGTGAACAGTGACTTGGTAGCTGTCACAGCTGATTTAACTAATTCCACAGTTTTTCCCACAATCAGAATGTCATCAAGATATGCCATGACTATGTGGTTTTGGCTTCGTAGAGACGCCAATACTGGTTTTAGTATTTTGGTAAATAACCTGGGGGCAGTTGTAAGTCCATTAGGTAATGCTTTATACTGCCATAGCTGCCCTATCCAGACAAAATTTAAGTATTTACCGTGATGTTTACGTAGAGGTACTGAATAGTATACATCTTTTAAGTCAATGCAGGCCATGAAGTACCCTCTGGAAAATAGTTGCTTAGCCGTTTCAAATGTTTCCATCTTGAAATGGGTATATTGTACAAAAGTATTCAATTGGGTTAATCAATTATGATATATCCACCATCTTTTTTCGTTTTAGTAAAGATGTTAGATACAAACTCAAGTGGTTCATGTATCGTTTTTTCTATAACCCCCTTGGTGTACAATCTTAATAGCTCTGCATGTCCTTCCACTTTCTCTTTGTGAGAAAGTTCAAATTTCCGGCTAGGTACATGCTGAGCTGCGGGAAGTTGTCCGTTTATGAATTCAATTTCGTAACCTTGAATACTTTGTAATATGAAAGTGTCAGAAGTTATAGAACTCCATGCATCCCCAAACAGATGCAATCTCCCTCCTACTAGTGAGGTTTTGCATGCAGCACTCCCAAGGGAACCAGACCCCCTTACCTCCATGGTTATCGGTGGGGCCTGATCTTCTGGCTTTTCTTGGGTTGCTGTGTTGCTGGGATGTGGGGTTGTCGCATTTTCCAGGCTGGTCGCTGTGGGCCTTGGCCTAAAAAAGGCCTCTGTTGGTAAGGCGCGACCTTAGGGTTAGTACCCATCCTTTTGTCGGGTTGAACCAGAGGCCTGTTCGCTGTTGCATATGGATGCTGCCTTTGGTACGCCGGTGGTTTGCTTGAGGAAGGTGGTTTAATCATCCCAACCGCTTTGGCTTCCTCGTCCAGATCTTTTACCTGTTTAGGTAGGTCATCACCAAACAATTGTCTTGGTGGCAGCGTAACATTGGCCTTACCCAAACCCGCAAACTTGGGGTTTAATGTAGGATGGATAGAGCTTTTCCGAAAACAGTTGATTTCGTACTGTGTGTTGCATAGCAGAGCTAATGCATCCTGTTGCTCTTCCATCATGTTCGTACCGTCTATTGACCTGGCAAATGCCGTGATGCCTGAGGTCAGTAATTTCAGGATCCTTTGGATTTTTAATTCCTGAGCTCTAATTCCAGGGCTGATGTTACCCCATATGGGCGTATTTACAGTAGGGACATTCAGCGACTCGCAATTTTCCAGAGCCATGTATTTATTGGTTGTCTCCGAAATTACCTGTTCTTGTAGCTGGTGTCGTCATTTATGCTAGCGTAATTTATGCTAGCCGTTAGCCTCGGCTGAAGAGGTTGCCCTTTCTGGGATGGTTGGGCGAACTTCGATACCATCCCCAGATGTTCCTCTTCTGGCATCTCTTGCAACTGGCGATCTTCTGCCAACACCTCTTCGAAGTCAGCAAGTCCCTGGCTTCTTGCACCCCCTATTGAGGAGGGAGAGATGTTGGACAGCCCTGTGAAGGGGCCTGCCGTGGATCTCCGTGATCCTTGGGACACATGTTCCTGTTGGAGGAGGTCCCTTTCGATCAGCTGCTCGACCATGCGCTCCATTTGAGCTATGCGACTGTTGCCGCTATCTGCGAACGGCAAGTCGTCTTCCCCAGATTCTGATGAACCTATGGGACCTCTACCGACAGTCCGCACCTCGTCGAGGTGATGTCTACGGGATTGAGGTAGCTAGTCGGTTCCAGCCGCTCCTGCGGGGCTACATGAATCCCGCACGTATTTGCGGCTTGTCCACGGTCTTCCGGACTGAAGCGGTGGAGAATTGGTGCCAGCCGCTCCTACGGGGCTACAGAACTTCCTGGTGGATCTTCCGCCTGTCTGATGTGACTGCGGCGGTGAGGAGTCGGTACCAGCCGCTCCAGCAGGGCTACACGACATTCGCGCGGGCTTGCCGCCATTCCCGGGTCTTCGGGGCTGATGCGACGCAAAGTCGGTGCCAGCTGCTCCTACGGGGCTTGTGTGTTTTTCCACCGGTCAGCAATCTAGCTAAAGAGTGGGGAGTCGGTGCCAGCCACTCCTATGGGGCTACGCGACTCCTGTGTTGTTATCCCACCGGTCCGCAATCTAGCAGACTGAAGTGGTGGAGAGTCGGTGCCAGCCGCTCCAGCGGGGCTACACGACTTTGGTGCGGATTTTCCACCGGTCCGCCCTCTTACGAACTGTAACGGTGGAGAGTTGGGGTGTGCCGTTGAGGCAGGCCCTATCTTATGCACCTTTTTACCGCTGGTCCGATTATGTTCAGACTGAAGCGGTAGGGAGTCGGGATCTTGTCTACCCTGCTCCGGCATGGTCCTCATACCAGTATGCAGCTCCCTGGCCTGCTGTGGTGGAGAGTCAGGTCCTGCCGACTGAGCGGGACTCCCCAACTTCCATGCTGTTTTCCTGGCCCGTGTTACGGATGCTGCCGGTTCTGCTGTCAACTACGGGGATGTTGGCCGCCGACTTCGCTCTGAAGCATTTCTCCTGGGAGACATTCTTCAACGTCTCCTGGGAGACATGCTTCAACGCAGCCTTCTTTATCGTCCCCCTTTCCATGTTTTCCTGTAGGTTTAAACAATTACAGAAAAACTAATCAGCTCATGGTTAGTGAAAATTTACCTGAGGGCTTTTTTGAAGATGCCGGCAGAGAAGCGCACTCCCCCCCCCCCCAGCTGTCGACTGCAAATGCAAGTGACGACATGTCACGCATGCGTGCTGGTGGGGTCTTCACGAAGTCACTCACGTGACTCCGAAGTAAATTGCCATTTTAACTTAAAAATAAAGCGAAATTCAATGTTCACCACCTGGAATTAACCAAAATCTGCAGGATTGAACTGTCCTGAAAACAAAAATTTTGTTGCAGTGGGCCTCTACTGCTGTTGTGTTGTCTGTGTTGCTGTGTTTTCAAATTACTATGTTCTGCCATGCAACACTGCTCAGTTTCAGTTGTCGTAAGAGCAGAGATGGTTCTTGCTCTTTGGCACTTACTCCGGTGTTTCCTGGCACTCGTGAGTGATTCATAGGTGCTGCATGTCTCCAGTCTCATGCATGGTGGTATTTTTCAGTATGTTGTCCCCAGGTTCTCCCTCTCCATGGCTGTTGTTGAGGCTGCTGCTGCACCTTGTCCCGATAGGTAGTGGAGGGCCACATGCTGCATAAACGTCTCCATAATTTGGGCTCCTGCTCTTGGAGTCAGCACGCATCGAAATTGTTTTGAGGGGCTGCAAATGTATTTAAACCAACTAGGGGTGTAATAAATTACAGCCTGTAATAAAGATCTGCTCTTGTCAAATTGCCTGATGGGGGAATGGCTTCATCATCCAGGGCATGAGTGTAAAGACATCATCATAACGAGTGTGTAAAATATGTCTTCTATGGAGATGTTCTGATCAGGCATGGCTACTGTTCTTCTTCAGTGCCTGCCCAGGGAGGTCTCTCTCCAAGATTCTACCAACTGCATGTGTGTTCATACTACAGGGAATTTGTTAGTTTGACTTACCACAGCTAACTTTACGATGGAATGAACCTCTTGTAAAAGAAGAATTTTGACGTACCTTGGGTGGACCTCAATGTTGCTATTGCCCACATGTATGCTTAAAGATCATCTTTTGTCAAAAGCCATGGACACTCTCTTAGCCATTTGGTCACTGGGGTCATCACTTATCTTTCATAAACCTTAAACATTGACCTACAGTCTTCGGACTATTCTTGCTTGATGGTGTTTTGGGACAGAAGTTATAGGAGCTCTTTGTCACGAGTCCCTGATGCAAGTAGCGGGGGTGAAGGACGGCTGGAGGGTACAGTGGCTATCTCATACAGGTTGTCTTTTTTTTCAGCAAAGGGCCACGTTTGACTTCAGTCATAACAGCTCAGGTGGTATTTAGAGAAGTTTTAAGCAGAAAAATCCTCATAAGCAGCACATTTATCAGGTTTCAATAGTGTCCCAACCTGAAGCTTATTTGAATGAAGGCTTCACCACTGCGACCTTTCTGTGCTTCCTCTACACCCTTGTTCTTGGCCCTTCTGCCTTTATGTGCAGAAGCTAAAGGGCTGCGGCAATAACAGAGGATTTGTCTTCTTACCGCCATCCTCCTTACAGTTCCTTTCCTTGCACGTTATGATTCGCAATAATTAAAAACAAAATTGGCATGCATTGTGTATATGATAAAAAAATGCAAATGCAAATCATTTTCTAGGTGATCATTTGAGCTGTAGCACTCGTCGCTATACGTAGTTGGTTTTCGATGTAGTCGACTGAGGTTGAAGGGGTCGTCCTCACTTCCTTATTGGGGTCCCAATTGGCAGAGGAACCATCTGCGTAAATCGTACATAGTCGACGTCTAGTTTCAAACATAGTCCCTCGGAGGTCGAAAGAGATCGAAGGAGGATTTCTAATAGGTCGGACGGAGGTCACAACATATTGGTGGAGGTTCTATACATAGCGAGGAAAGGTGTAGGAGGGGGTGTTCTATTTGGCGAGTCAACATGACCTTGAAGTTTTTTAAAAGCTCAAACTCTTCTACATGTGGATTAGGTCGCCAAGTGGGAACAGCCTTTATGCTACAAATGTGTTGTATTCATCTTTATAATTGATCTGGATTTCCCTCCGATGTCAGGTAATTGTTCTATTTGTTTTTCTCTCTCGCCTATATAAAAAGTGGGATACTTAGCTACCTCGAATCACAGGAATGCTCCTGAATTAAATTTCCCGGATCACTAGTGAAGGATTAGGATTAAAAATTTGAAATTGGGCAGGCAAAAATGATATATAAAATTACAATCCACTCGACCCTCTAAATAAATGATCATTGGGGGTTCTAATTTTGTGGCCTTACTATCTTATCCGGTATTCTGTTCTGTGTTTTTCATGCGCTGCTTTGGGTATGGTTCCGCGCAGGCGGGGCTTCTTCACGTAATCCTCTTGTTACTCCTCATTAAAATACGATCAAATTGACCAGTAGTTTCATATAATCTTACTTTAAAGATGATTTAAACACTGACAGTGTCTGTACGTGTTTACAACTACTCAAGTGGTTCCTTTACTCTAGTTACTTATCATATTGGTTAATGGCCCATAAAATGCAGAATTATTTTCTCGTGGTCGGCCTCCATTACAATCTCGAGGCACTCTCCAAATCTCTTTTTGGGCACCTGAACAACTGATTTTCCAGTTTACTGATATTGAAATCCACAACAGTGAATTACCTTTTTTAATGGCGTATTAACTTGCTGCAACTTGCACTTCATCGGGTGGTATATTTGGAGGTTGTAGATAGCACCAATTAGTGTCTTGCTTTTGCAATTCCTCAAACTCAATCCCCATATCTACCTCGTAATCCTATGTCTTCCTCCAAGCACTGATTTCCATCTTACAGAAGAGACCCCCTCTGCCCACTTGCTGTCTATCTATAGGATGTATAACTTGATAATAGTTTCCGACCGATCTACTTGAGCAGTTCAGTAATCGCACATGTCATATCTACCAACTTATTGAGCTCAAGTCATCTACTTTACTTTTATTACTTGGCGATTCAAATTACATACTTTTTAATTCCTTACGATTCATATTACATCGATCCTACTCTACACTTGGCATTATCTCCTCTCTTTGTGTGGACGGGTGTCCTTTCCCATAATTCCTGGGGTATTAACTATCTTTACTCCTTTCCTTTAAACTCCGTCCATGGACTATTATTTGACATCCGCCCTTATTTAGTTTAAAAAACTATCTGTGTGCAGTGGGCAACCTACCTGCAGAATGCCGCACCCCATGTTAAGGTGATCCTTCCCTTTTGTCAGTTCCATGTCTCAAAAATATCCCAGTGGTCTGAGAATCGAAAATCCCAGCCCTGCTAGGTTCCAGCCACACATTCGATCCTGTATCTCCCGTTCTGCTCTCGCCAGCACGGGAAACTGGAAGCAATCAGAGATAACCACCTGGAGGACCTGCTTTCGACTTTACTGAGCCATAGTCACGCTTCAGATATTATTTCTTTTGCCATCATTTGTGCAAACCTACATACTGCGGTGTTACCTCGCCCTCTTGAAGATTTTCAGCATCAGGATCATGGCATCCGGGGGTGGGGGAGGCAGACCACTCTCTCGAATTCCCGTCTGCTGCGCAGAAACCCCCTGTCTGTAACTTCTCACAATGGACGTCCCAACCACCATGCGTTGCCTAAAATCGGCTCCTTTGTTTTAGCTCAACACCGCTTTTTTGCATCGCAAGCCAGGTGCCGCTCAGAGTGTCACGCATTCTGTCCAACGCTTTATGTGGGTGAACTGTTCACAAGAGGTACAACACGTGCATTCCACGTGCATTCTGTGATTCCATGTTTACTTCGTTTTCTCCACTATCAACCACATCCTCTTCTGGTACTTCGGTGTAACAGTCTGCTTAGGAATCGTCGAGGAACTACACAGCTCTCGGACGAACCTGAGGGTTCCTTCCCCTAGCTTTAGTTCCCAAACACGGTCCTTCAGGAGTGTACAGGTGCACTTTCAAACATGTAGCAGCAGAAGGCACAGGGTGTCATGACTCCCAATACTGAAGAATATATGATCCGTGTCTTTATTATATGTTCCGTCTTCCCTCTCCAGCGAGGCATATTGATGCTGGAAATTCCACAGTGAAATTGGGACAATCAAATCTCTCTGAGGATAATTTTTCGGACAATAACACGCTGAACATATACAAGGGGAGTCCTAATGGCAAACACTTCACATTCTTTGCAAATAAATTAAGATGAAATTGCATGCAAAGACAACCCATTATCTCATGTGGTAATCCGGTCCTGGAGGCATTGTCACACCCTCAAAGGAGTATTCTAGCCCGGCAGTATTGGAGCGTTTCACACGCTCAAACTATTGCTCAGTGTTTACATCTTACTGCAGTACTTTGGCCAGGCGATCTAACACAGAGAATGATCTTTGTTTTGTGCCTAAAGTTATTATTCCAACGTGATTGAACTGAATGATGGGCTCAAAGAATCAATAGAATTGCCAAAGCCTTTGTAGCTTGTTTCCCAAATGTCGATCTCTGGTTTCCAATGGAACGAAAATCTTCCTCAAACGTCATACCTGTGCAGTTGTACAGGAAATGGCACCGAGATTCCGTATCCTCAGCCCTTTTTGACTAGGTGGGGTAATAGCTCTCTTGTTGTACTCTACTATGCTGCAAATTTGAAAAGATAAAATTGTCAATGTTTTGAAGAAGAGGACTCGGCCGCAGTCAGGAAACATGTGAATTCATGCAGAGAAAAAGTCCTCCACGCGCTTATGTGTTTATTGCTTCAATTTGCAACTTCCCACAAGCTATCACTTCTTGGGAAATGTGGCAAAACATTAGTGGAAGAACATACAGGTTTTTCAACATAAGTAACTGACGATTTTCGTAAAGTTCGTGGCGATGTGGTTAAAGACATACAAGGACAATGTGCGGAGAAGATTTTAGCAAACAAGATCTTGAAAAATAGAAACCAAGCCAAGTTCTCCAAGGTAGTTGTAATGCCACAGATATCAACGTGAATATAGAGTAGTAGATTGTTTCAGGTACGCACCCGTGACCTCAGTGAGGTAAAAAATCACTTTTTACAAATGAGCATATTCTGTTGATAGCGGCATAGTTTAACCAGTTTATTTGAAAATAATTCTACTCATTATGTGCAAATCGGCACTTGGTATTTAATGTGTGTACCTTTATATTATCAATTTTAAACCATATATGGGTGGTGGAAATGCTTTTTAAGTCTTATTTTTGTCATAAATGCCTTTTTTGTCATTTATTATGCCTTTTTGCTGCTATGTCATGTGATTTTAGTCCTTTCATGTTGCTCCTCATAATAATAACGATCAAATCTTCGAACTGGTAAAGTTCTCGTTTAATCTTATATTTTACTTCCGGAGGTCACATAAGTGACTACTGAAGATTTTGACGCGTTCTGTGATTTTTTATTGTGTAGGACTCATCATACCCGGAACTCTGGCTGACACAACTCAGTAATGAGCAAAATAACACATTTTTTCCCCAACATTGCCTCACGTTATGTGATAAAATTATTTCACATTATAAAAGAAAAAAGATCATGCCCTTTCTATTGAAAGGCAAGTTTATCACAAAACATCAATTGAGTAGATATAATTTGATGATATGAACAACGCAACAATTAAGAGGAACCCCAAACTCCATGTCAATGTGTATAAAAAACCAAATGATGATTTTCATTTATTTAATATTTATTATACAACTCCTGTGGCATTGCATCTTTGTCGAATGGCTTCCTGTGCCATTCCTGGCATGTATCTACCTCCTTAACGAGTAATTTTCACATTTCAGTGTCTAGTTCCATGAGTTGTTATTATTGTTTAACAATGTTTAATACATTTTATAGAACTGTTTTACTGAAATAAGTGGTATTTTGTGTGTAAAAATAGTGCTCTGTCTCATTACACAGAGATTAAGTTACTATAACATATTTCATCATGTTCCAACACACACACACAATTAAGGCCGAAGGGGTTGCTATTTTGTTTACCTTGGTTTCCAGTCTTCTTGGGTCTGCTTTGTTTGGTAAAATCATATTACATATATTGATAATGAAATCTGTATCCACAGTACAATTATAACGATATTTACAATATTTGCACTTTATCTTGATACTAAAGTCAACAGCATTTTACTTTCAATGTTAACTTTTTTGAATATTGAGAGAATGGGTCCTTGTAGGCAATTCAGGATATATTGGATCTTAGACTTATGTATTGCAATATTGGACAGAATATGATTATTTATAATAATTAATATTTTTATCTTTTTATTATATTATTTTATATTTACTATCTTTATATATATATCCCTTTTCATTCGGGATTTTACGAATGACTGATATTTTGGTTAGTATATAGTCCGTAAAATAGGACAAAAAATCTGAGGACCTATTATTGGCTAGATTAATTAAGATATTCAGAAAAAATGCATTTCCACAGAACTCAATATATCTAATCTGACAAATTAATTGTACTGTATACACAGATTCCAAATTTATAAATATTGTTGTTTTTTTTTCTGCCTTGGGTATAACCTTCTTTATAATAATGATTTTTTGTTTTGTTGTTTTATTAGTTAAACATTTCATAGACTTCTTTGACCCTTAAACTATTCGTAATGTTGATAACTGCAGATAGTCAATTCATATGTTCATATTATGGATTGCCTTTGTACAACTATAATTACTGCACTATTGAATCTCATATTAGTTCAACATCAAATATTTATGAAACATTGAGGATCCGTTGGACCCCCCCAGGTCTGGCAGTGATTTTGCTATATTTCCATCAGACACTGCCCTATAGACAAAAATGAGGAACACCCAGCCATATAATCTGTAAATGGCGACACGCATCCCTTTTGTCTTTGTTTTACCCGAGAACTATGCAAAACTTGGATCTAAAATCTGAATACAACTAGATTAATGTAAGTAATCATATTACTGACAATGTATTTCCCTTCATGAGTTGTCTGTGATACATTTATTTATAGAGAACATCAGAGGATAACATTTTGAATATGCACTTGTTACTCAGAAAATATACATGATTTTATTTTACTTATCTTATGTGATTTATCCGGTATTGACCCTTGATATGGCATGGACTTCCAACCTCGCACCAGAACTTTAATCTTAATTCTATATGATAAATCAATAATTAAGACAAAAGTATGGCGAATTCTTAGGTCAATTCAATTGCATTTATCTGGTATTATTGTCCGTAGTCCAACAAAGAGATGTATCAATTATCTTTATAGTATAGATATTCTTTTTATTTCCAAATCTTCAAGACGTGTCGTATCTGTTTAAACTTGTTCAGCTTGAACAGCTGCCCTAAGCTATATTTGAAGAACTTTGTGAACCCTTTTTGTTTTGTTATTTAACTATTATTTAATAATGATATGTATCATTTGGTATTTGCAGAAGCTCTCAAAAAGGGCATACTTTTTTGATAATCTTCTGTATGTCTTTTTTGGAGCTTTTTATTTACCTAGGCTCTTTTCTACTGGGGAAAAGTATGTCAACAAGCCATAAGAATATTTGTATACTGGAAAATTTTCCCCCTTTTATGGTGCTGAATTATCCTAAATCTGAATTTTATAGTTTTTTTTAATTTTGATGAATATTTATGAATGTCTAAAAATAGGCGTGATGTGAGGGTCCAGTCTATGCTTTCACAGACTTGTAATTGCAGCATAATTTGCAGCTGATCTAATTTAAATTGTCGTATAAGATACCATGACCATGTCTCATTCGTGCAAGTGCTGATTTCACATAGCCTAGTATTCGTATTTGTTTTTAACGCATATGGCTTAATCTTTCGAAAAGTTTAACTTGCACTGCCTGTCCATTATATTAATTTCAAGCACTGTACTATTGGATTATCACTTTGATAATATAATGTATTTCATGTAGAAAAAGTTCATTTTAATAAAATGTTTTTTTAATTTTTTTTTAACAATTTGAAATGTATGTAATGATGTTTTGATGGTTTTCTACCATCTTCTGTACTGAGTTTAATTTAATAAAATCTTACTGTAGTACCCTTGTTTATTGGAGTAATTTTAAGGTGCATTCAATCCATAAATCATTTTTACGTTATATCACAGGTGACCATCATTTCTATTTTTGTCGACCTTAGTTAAAATACATTACCTGAAAACATCCATGTAACCACAATCGGAGATATCATAAAATATTTATTAAAGTTGTTTGCTCATACGTCATCAGAACTTTTCCCTTCTAGGGATTTACATGGGAATAAAGGTCTGTAGATTTGTATATATATCCTTAGTATAGATTTGCACATTCTCAACTACTAATATATAGTAACTACTTATACCAACTAAAACCCTCAAAATAATAACATTTTAAACACAAATACAACCAACCTTCTTTAACATAACCCACAATTCAAAAAATAATATAAAAAAAAAATTCCATCAACTATAACTCCCCCCACCACCTCGAA
>CM069140.1:8801007-8955690 GCA_035221665.1 Okamejei kenojei | reverse complement strand
TTTTTCATAACTACAAGAAATAATCATTCTTGAATAACTTTATGTACTGGCGAGTAAAACAGAGTATTCCTCGTTCCCTAGGGTTTTCTTCTTCACAAACATTCTTTACATATTAGTCGGTTTCATATATGCGTTTAATAACATCACTAGAATGAGAGATTTTAGTGTTTCTTTGTTCGCTAGATCTTTCTAAGTAGGAGGGTCTAGTGTACAGACTTTAAAATCTCCTCCAATTATCAAATTATCTAAGTGAATTCCGGGATATGATGTTGGTAAAATAGCGGTTGGTCTATAAAACTCTCAATGGTCTATCAAAAATTTGGTCCATTATATGTTTAACAAAAATCTTTTTTTTCACGTTGTGTTACTAATTCCTCCTATCACACTGATGTATCTGCCATCTTTATCAGCTCATGGTGATGTATTGTTTAAATAAGTACTCTTTACGAAATAAAATTGCTACAGACCTCTTGATTTATATGACGTAAAGGAAGAATGATATATTTTATCTATCCATTTAGCTTTCAACCTGTTTTTCCCGCATCTTTTTTAAGTAGTTCTTGAATGTAGATTACATCAGCTTTGCTTGCCTTTAAATGTTCCAAAACTTTTCCTCTCGTTTACGGATTCGTTAAGTGCCTTTAACATTCCAACTACAAAACGTTAATATCCCTCATAATCCACCGGAATCTTTTAAGTCCCATGCCCTTTTAAGTTTGATAGGATATACAATAGGTCTAAGGATCAGATCGCGACAGACCCAACCTTAAAACTACATATCCTGCTGAATAAGATAAATTTTAAATCTCGTTTGTGTCCCTCAGCGAATAATCTCCATTTGTTCCAATATTTACTACTTTCCATCACAAATCTGCGAAAAAATACAATAAGATATAAAAGTAGAATAAAGGATAGTTTAAGAAATTAGTATTTGTGTACAAGTAGAAAGAACTACCATGCTAGAGTAGATTGTATTGAGCTAGCCATACTAACATGGCTATCCATCTTAACGACTTCCGTCATTTGATGTTATTAACTCGACCAGCTCCACGATTTAGGGAATTATAATTCCATAGTAATAATTTTAGCGGGCTCCTTAATATTAAGGGAAAAAGAAAAAGGGGGAGACAATAGAAAGAAAAAAAAAAGGGACAGGAGTATGATTCATCATATAAACGTAATCTATATGCTAGAGATAACTTAGAAATCTAAGTAAGATTAAACATAAAGATATAAAGGCTAAATAAAAAAAAGAAAAAAATGGGTATACAATTCAACCTATTCAAATCAAGGAACATAAGTTGTTAATTATTAGTAAAGTGATTAACAATAAAGAACATCTTAATTGATAATAATATACTAATAATAAAACCGCGTGTGATTTTAAATGAGAAAGTTATTAATTTATGTTAGTTATTAAGTAGGATAATTATCATATCCAGTTAACGCTTTCCAATCCATTTTATTTCTCTCATTCCGTTCGACATTGTCCATAATCCATCTAGTCCAGTATTATCTTGTAGGAATCTCACAGGGGAGTATTAGAAATCAGTTTGGATCTCTGAAGTCGTAAGATCCATATATTTACTCTGTAGATACTTTTTCAGTTCTTGAATCTGCTGGGCAAATTCCAATGCTGGCTGCTGGAGTTTTTTAAAAAGAGTTTCCGCGGTTGTTATAATTAACTCTTAACATAGCTGGATAATTCAAACCGTATCTCAGGTTTTCTACTCCCCTCATAAGGACTTTTGGCTTCATTAAATCTCTTTCCGTTCCTCTAGCGACCTCTGGTGGGTAGTCTCGAGAGATACTAATCCTCGTCCGTCAAATGTCAGGTCTTGATTCTTGAAGCTTTTCGCAAATCACATCCTGAACACAGTTCATATTGTACCTTTAGAATCATATGTCTTGGAGGGGCGTTTGGTCTGTCTGACGTCTGCTGACTCTATGGCCACGAGCAGAAAGGCATTTCTTCCAGAATAGAAACATCTTTAAGTAATTTAAGCATGAATTCTCGAGGACCGTGTTTTTTTCGCCTCGACCTTCAGGAATCCTGCTAATTCACCAAAGAATTTTTGTCTTCTCTATGTCCTAGCTCAGTCATTTCTCTGTTGTCTTAGTCAGCAGGTACATTAGACTTCATTTTCTGTAATCAGCTTCTTGCTGAAGTCAAAGCACTTGTCCTCAGCTTTTTTTCCTTCAAGGTTCTAGTTATACCAGCATCAATTTGTTCCTGTACATCTCATAGGAATTAATCCAATTATGAAATCTTTTTAACCTTTATCAAGTTTTTCTTCCATCTCCTTTCCATTTCTCAAACAGTTCAGTGAGTTCATCCTTCAAATCTTCCGATATAGTTTCTTGACCATTTTTTTCTCATATTTAACTTTCGTTTCTTGTTTGGAATGCATCATTGATTTTCCATCTGATATCATCTGAGTTATCCATCAGGCTATTTCATATCTGGTTTTTAATTTCTTTCCCTTTATATCCTTTAATTTCTTCCTTAAGCCATGCCCATCTTTGAGAATATGAAAGTTTTCAACTACCTCACCTTCCTGTTACGTCCACTGTTTTGTTTGGATACATCTTCCAGGATCGGTCCTACTCGAGTCCGTGGCTTCAGCTTTGGCCTTCTAATCCTATTTATAGGTCACTAACAGTATCAGCCGGTTTGTCGACCTGTCCCCTTGTCGGTAAGGGGGCTACCGATGAGCTGTTGACATAGTTGTTTCGCGACGCCTAGATACGTCACTACATTCGGCACAGAGTCGAGCAAGAAATCGCATGCAGAAGCAGCAGACAGGGTTAAGTCCCTTTAATTCCGCACTCTCGTTTTTTTTTCCGAGATTTATCTGTTCGCGGGGCTTGTGGCCTTGCGCTATCCTCTAGTTCTCCATAGTCGCACCGGAAGCTCGTCCATTGTTCCATGGCCTGCTGAAGTTATGCGTCCTGGGAGTGGAATGAGATTTGAATTATCATATCAATTCAGTACTTCCAGGACCCTGCTTTAGCCACCTTGAATTTTGCAACCCGACGCCTTACTCGTGTGGTTCTATTTTGTGACTAATAAATAATCGCAGACTCTGTATCCACTTAGAAGCTTTAAAAAGTAATCTCAATGTAACGTGATATAAATGTTGCGACTAACCACAAGCGATCATCTGTGGGTTTGCTTAGAAAACACATCTAACATTCTGTCATGCCCTCTTCCTACTATCCTTTAAGACAAATCCTAGACATAAAATATAATGGCATCTCCGACACATAGCGGCTATTCTACTCTAGCCGTAGCTTTTGCAATGTATTGACACATTAGGGCTGAAAACATCAACGCCAAAAGCATGACCACCTTCTAGCGTAAATTTTGCATAGATTAAGCTTGGAACCGGCAGCCCACTGGCGAAGAGCATAAGAACCCACTTTCACTCACATTCCAAATACCGGCATACGCTTGTTTAGGAGGCTTAGAATTGAAAAACGCCCTTCATTGAATCGTCTGGAAACTACTAACGGATTAGGTCTCTACTGTATGCAATTCTGAATTCATGGGTAAAATAAAGCAAGAGCACTTATGGCCGAATTGATGCGCACTGTAAACTTTATATTTTGGTTGAAATAAAGAGTTGACTAATCTCACCAATACGTCTGTGATCCCTGCAGTTTGATATGAAATATTCTGCTGTAGACAGAATTGCTACCCACTTTTTCCTTATCGAGGTGTTATATTGCTTCTGTGTACTATCCCTGCAGCCGACATGAGAAATGCCACCAGTACACGATCAGACAGTCCCTCCTCCCCAGTATGGCCTTCTTAAAATCTGCAAAATCAACAGATCAATACGATCATAGTAAAGGGATGTTGATCCCCAGTTAACTGGATTTCACCATAGATTTTAATTTCTTGTGGAAAACTCATGTGAGGCTCATCGAGCCATTTGTAATACAATAGGAAACAATTTGGTTGTAGGCCAATCTGGCACTACTAATACCCCTGAAGGCGGAGTCCTGCTTGATCTTTGCAAACATCTGCTGATGGACAGAAAGGCGAAATACACTACACAACACTTTTCCTCCCCAATGCAGCGAGAACGCATCGCACCGCTACTGCACCAGGATCTGGTTCCACGAAACATTTTCTGGGCAACTGATGATTTAATCAAGATGCAAACAAGTCAATATCTGGCAATCTATACTGAACAACTCACTTGGTTAAAATCCATCCTGATTTAACATCCATTCTATGTTTGTCATTAAACTGACGTGACCTATCTCGTGTCAGCTACAGTGTTGAATCTTCCTGGCAAATAAATTGCTGAAAGCCAGATATTTTGGTCCATACACAGCTGCCAAATCTGGTATAGCCAGTCTCTAATCACAAGACTGTGACTTGACTCCACCCATGTGGTTTTACATATGCCACTGCTGATGGTGTGTTTGTCAATCTGAACCTCACATGCAAGTCCCTCCTGTAGACACAATAAGCTTTTAAGCCCATACTAGGTTCCCAACAACTGTAAAAATTATAATCCCTCTTAATTGAAGAAGGGATGTCTCATCACCATTCCATCTCTGCAGGTCCACAACTAGAAGACATATCTGTTTGCACGCAAAAACCACCCACACCCAGTCACTTACATCAGTCTGTAATATCCATTGAAGGTGGTTCCACTCAAAACCTTCCTAAAAACTTTTGAAACATGTACTATACACACCATTGTATGTCAGAAATTGCCCCAGCGACAACATACATAGGCCTATCAAAATGGCCCCCTTTTGTATTCTCAGTGCCCTGTTCCTTTTAGAATCTTCGTAATTGTTTGATAATGTAGAGGACCATACTGCACAGCTGGAAATGCCTGTAACAAACTTCCCCAATTAACCTGGCTACTTGTCTAATTGAAGGCCCTTGTTCTCCAACAAGATTAACACAGTCCTCAATTAACTGATCCAATTTATCCTGGCAAATTTACCAACATGTGATTTGAATTACAATGGTAAATCCCAGATAATCAATAATTTGGACTGGTGATAATTTAAAATTTCTCTGGGTGAACGACAAATCCCAAATTGTTCAAAAGTGAATTTAACAACTGAAAATTGATGATTGAGCTTCAGCATGAGTCCTTTCCAACAATCAGAATATCATCTAAATAGCGCCATTACCCCCACATGCCCCTGAGCTCTGAGTAATGCTAAAACAGGTTTTTACAAATTTAGTAAAATAGTCTGGAGCTGAAGCTTAATCCATTAGGCAATGCCTTGAATTGCCACAACTGAAGTCATCCAATTAAATTCACCAAATAGTCTTCTATCATCACCATGAATAGACACTGAGAGTAATATGCATCCTTTAAATCAATGCTTGCCATATAATACCCTTTGGCGACACTAGAATGTTTGCCATGGTAAAGGTTCCATTTTGGAAATGCCTATAACAACTACGAATTTATCCAAACTTTCGTTAAATCCAGAATAATTCTACATCCCCAGTCTTTTTAGATCTGGGAAATAGACTATTGGCACCAAATTGTCGACTTTTTGATAAACTGAAGTCTCAATTACCCCTTTCTTATATAACGACTGAATCTCTGTGAATGTGAATAAGCACATGTTCCTCATCTGAAAAATATACGTTTCCGACTAGGAACATGTTGATTAGGTAGACTGTCATTAGAGTAAAATTCAATTTTCACCCTTCAATACTGCTAAGTATAAACAAATATGATGTCAACTGTCATTGTTTGAGAAACAATTTTAACCTTCACCCAATTTCTACGGCAACATCAGTTAATTCATTGTCTGTAAATGGTATATTCCTTACCTGCATCTTTCCTTGCAGACCCTTGTTGTCCTCGACCTCTTGTAGAGAAAGGCACCTTCCCCTTCATACCGGTGGCAGCCTGCCAGTTCCGATATTGAAGACCTGAACAGCTGGTTCCTTGTCCTGGCATCCACACTAGTGCCTTTTCTGATACGGACAAAACACTTTTGCCTTGCTGTACCAGCCGTGCTTAATGAGGCCATGGTTTTAACATCTTTCATGACATTCTTTGACCCTTTTTGCAAGGTTACCTCCAAACAGTCAGCGATTCCGTGTGTGGTACATTGGTCGGATTGCACAAACTCGCCAAGATTCGGATTAATCACTGGTCCCTAATAGCAGCCATCCTGATATTATTAATTTCAAAAAAATGTCGCGACCTACAAAGGAATCCAAGTGCATCCTGGTGTGCTACAACCATATGCTTGTATCAATTACTTTCACCACAGCTGTGACACCTGCTGACAACAGTTTAAGCACTTTTTGAAACCATCTCCTGGGCCCTAGCAGGCATACCCATCTGTGACCAAATTTAGGTGATTGACCAACCGGTACCTTCAGGAAATCACAATTAACCAGAGCTTCATAGTTTTTTGCTGCTTCATCCATAGCTAGCTCCTGTAACTGGTAGGAGAGCATATACTGAATTGCTTCAGCCAATTGCTCTCTAGGCACAGCAAACTTTTCAGCAATGTTTGGAATTACCTCCAACTGAACTCCTTTTCTGCTCTTTCCCACCATAGAATCAGTGTCAGTGAACTGCACAGATGAACATCCTCCTCAGAGGCAGGATAGTCCTGCAGCCCTGTAACAGGTGCTGCTAGCACAGGCTCTCCCACAGCCTGGCTTGGGCACCATTCCTCCTCACGGAGCTGGTCCCTGTCGAGCATTCTTTGCAATAAAATCTAAACCTGGGAGAGCCGTGAGCAAACGGACTTCTCCTATGGAGCATATAACCTCCAGGCCCGACTCAGGGTCCACGGCCTATCATACTTGACCAGTGGCCTTCCCCCCCCTACTGGCAAGCCTCCACTGCTCACAGGCAGTGGGTCTGCATACCACTGGCTGTGTAGCCAGCACCGGACCAGGTGTACCAGACGGGCCTCCATCAACAACACTCTCCTGGTCACTTTCCTTCCTACCTCCGGAGCGCCTCGCCAACACCTTCTTCATTTTCTGCAACATTTCTCCAACAGACCTCCAACCGTCGCAGAAAATGACCACTGGAAAAAATTTTTAAACTTACCTCTCGTTTTTAAACTTACCGCTTGGAGGAGCGCTGCTGCACCAACCGGCCGGCTGCACCAATGCGTCTGACGTCATGACACACCAACGGCTGTACGGGGTTCTTCAAGTAGTCACTCACGTGACTCCAAAGTAAAATGAAGTAGTTGAAGTCTCCCACAACACATGTTTAAATTTCTGCTCAATTAGTGCAATTACCAGTTCATTGGAAACATCATTGCCATCCTCTCTGGGTAAGGTAGCTACCAGCAGGTAGCTGGTCTGGCATATAGTATTTTTTATCTGACCTGCAGGCTTGAGTTGTGAATCAAAATTGTATTTATAATAATCCGTAGGCTGGTCGAAGAGATTGTGTTGCGCACTCTGGCGACTCAGACAGGTGGTTTCAGTCAGAGGACTGCAAAGCAATTCCTGGTTCAGGTTTGCACTATGCTATATTCCACTCTGAGGAAAAATCTGAGGATTCGTGGTGACTCTCATAGTCAAGAGTTCACAGGGAACTAGTATTCCCACATCAGAGGATACTGTGTTTCAGCTCTAATCACAAGGTTCTGATTTTACTTCGGAGTCACGTGAGTGACTACTTGAAGAACCCCTTACAGCTGTTGGTGCGGTCAGACGCATTGGCAAGCTCTGGACTGGCAGGGCAATGCTCCTGCCGGCGTTAAGTTTCAACCTAGAAGGTAGTGTTTTTTACTTACCAGCGTTGTTTGTTCGAGCTGGAGCCTTTCTTCACAGAGGTTTCCTGCCGGATTTATCTGAAGTCCAATGCGTAAGCCGGCTATGGGCTGCGGGGGAACCCCGGTCGACCGCTGAGGCGGATAGCCGGCAAAGATTGGCTTTCGAGATATCAGCCGCTGACAAAGCAGTCAGTGGCTTCCAGCCTGCGGGGTAACCGTTTAAATAACGCCAGAGTCGCTGACTGTGCGGCCAGCGACTTACAGACACGTTGCTCTCCAGGCATGGAGTAAAATTGGAGGGAGAGAGAACTTGTGCAGCCCTATTGGGACTCGGGTGAGTCGGGCTGCAAGGGTTCCTCTCCGATAATAAGGGTATTTTTCACCCTTCACAAGTCCACACTACCAAATTAGTGAGACTACACTACAATAGCGTGGGCCTATGGGACAGGCCGCGCCAGCAGCGCCAGGGACAGGGTTGCTCAAGGCCTCCGTGCTGGAGGAGGAGACCAGGACGGGTCAGTGTACTACTGACGCCAAATCTGTCACAGTGCTGGCCTATGGGAGAGCCGCGCCAGCAGTGCCTGGAATAGGGCTGCTTCATGTGTGAAAGCGCCGGTCTACGGGAGAGCCGCGCCAGCAGCGCCTAGGACAGGGCTGCTCAAGGTCTCCTTGTTGCAAAGGGCAGACCAGTTTGGGTCAATGGGTTGCTGACACCGAACTTTTCACAGCGCAGGCCTACGGGAGAGCCGCGCCAGCAGCACCTTTTGACAGGGCTGTGTGTATGACCTCCCATAAGCAGGAGCCGGGAGAGCCAGGGCAGTATAAATCTGACCCTGAAGTGGTGACCTCCTGTGAGCATCAGCCGGGAGAGCCAGGATATGGGGACCCAACACATCAGCACCTCGTTAGGGCTGTGTGTGTGACCACCCATGATTATGACCCGGGAGAGTAAGGGCAGGAGGAAGCTGACCCTGAAGTTTGGTGTCACTGCGTATGTGCATACACCAAAGCACATGAGCCATGCTCCAGGTGTGCTGGATGGGGTCAGAAATTTACCATACCAGCGGGAACTGGTGAAGCCACGGATAACAATCTGGCCAGCAAATTAATGGCCTCACCAGTTCCAGGACTTCATAATGGAAAAAACTTCACATATCAAACTCTAAAGGAGCGCATCATGAGGATGCATGAATTAAGGCTGCAGAAGTCCTAAAAAACTGGTTGGAGCAGGAACAATGGCGTTGGGCAAATGGCAAGCCCACTATCTAAACACAGCAGGATATGGACCCTGCTGTGTAATGCCCATTTGTTAGTTTAATATTCGTGAATAACTATCCCGCCTACGCTTAACCCATGGTTCACAGCCTTGCGCAGATCTTCTAATATCCCGGGGAAGACCTGGATGATGAGACAAAAACTGAGACCAGGATGCCACCTCAAAAACCATACCCTTTCAGATTAGGAAGAGGTAAGTGAATATTGGACTCTATCCGGGGATCTCGAATAGGTATCTTGGAAGTATATCCACCCATATAAAATACACCTAGTTGGTTATTGGGGTTCAATACCACTAACTCTACAGGTGAATGATGCATATCAGTCTTAACAATTGTGTCCAATTCCCCGCCAAAAGAACGATGGTGGGTGTCGAGTCTTTCTGGGCCTAAACATACTTAACCCTTAACGTCCAGTATAAAAGGTTTTAAATAAAAATGTCAGTATTGTAACTGGGATAAAAAGGGTGTTATATGACAGACATAGATCTGAAAGATAATATTCAGCTACCACACACCTGTTGAGAGGTTAGGTCCTCACCCATCTAATTAAACTTAGATTAGTACCATTTAGAATAATTGGCTATTTGAGGTCAACATTGATTAATTAACATGGCAGTACTCTGCCTACGACCAAAACTGTAACTAATGTTTCGCGATGTACTAGAGACATTCTGACTCAATAACCTTTAGTTTACAAACTGATGTGAGCTTCAGGATGAGGAGCCACTGATATCAAGTCTGGCTGTGGCGGCAGACAGAATGTGAAAGAAGCATTAGCCCTGCAGAGGCATGGGGTAACTGCGTAGAATTGCTGGGTGCATTCTATGGCCTAAATAATTCTGCTCAACAATGCATGATTTGCATGTGCAGCTTCAGATTGATAATACCACAGCTGTTGCATATCAATCACATGGGTGGAATGAGGTCATTATTCTGTGACAATCTGCCTAACCTCATCTAGCACTGGTGCATTACAAGGAGCATCTGGGTCTCAGATATCTACCTATCAGGTGAAGATAATGTGAAAGTTGCAGACACCAGGTCATGTAAATTACATGACAAACAAAAAATGGATGATGAATCCAAAAGTTTCAAAATTATTGTTAGCCGGTATGGATTGCCAGACATAGATCTGTTGCATCTGGGTTAAATTACCAGTACCTATATTCGGCATGGGAACCAAATCTAGGGGCAGTAGCGGAGAATACATTCTCGCTACATTGGGGGCGTACGTTCTTACACTTTCCCCATTTCTGCCTCATTTAATCAATGGCTCACCAAAATAGAGTACGACTACGCTTAGGCGTTTGGTAGTTCCTAAACTGTTCCACACAGCATGGCCCCATTGGTTCTGAGGTGGATGACACAGCGTTCATGATTATCCCAATTACAGCAACTTATTGATTCACACTGGGACAGGAGGAGAGTTCCCCTTTACATGAGCGTATTAATCTATTGTTTTGTATCTTCTGACCAGACTGTCGATGTGATTACGATGGCCTGGAGAGATAGTACTAAAAAGAAAAACGATATGTATCTCATATTAAGAAATGGGAGATGTCCTATTTACTGTCAAATATATATTATCATAAGTTGCAGGCATACTGGATGTAGTGGAATTTCTGGCTATATTGAATTTTGTGAGCATTTAAGCTATATTACCATTTATAGTGCTTGAAGTACTTTGTCCTCCTACTTAGGGCAAGGGTCCGGACAACACTCTGTCAGATCTCATCTATTAGTGGCCCGAATCATAGGAGGTATTTTTAACGAAACCCTCCCAGATGTACATATTCAGAAATCTGGGATGTGAGCATAGTTCTCACACTGCTTTGGCAATGGGCTCCAATTACATCTCTGCCTTTCCGGAAGTTAACGCTCAAAGTGGTCATGTTCATGGTGCTAGTGGCAGCACTATGGGTCCAAATATTGCAAAAGTTATGACTGGACAGCATGCATTCTTCTGTAGATTATATTGTGTTTTATGCATATGCTCTAATCAAACAGATCAGGCCAGGAATGGCTGGAACCAAAATAAGCTTAAAATATTAAAATAAGCTTAAAATTGATCTAAGACTATATGTAATTACGCATCTGAGCTAATAATATCAAGGTCATCAAGAGTCTCAGAGGCTCTGAAACAGCGATGGTCATCAGCCACATAAAACCTCATATACAGTGGCTTGCAAAACTAATCATACCCCTTGAACTTTTCTACATTTTGTCACGTTACAACCACAATCGTAAATGTATTTTATTGGGATTTTATGTGATAGACCAACACAAAGTGGCACATAATTGTGAAGTGGAAGGAAAATGATACATGGTTTTCAAATTTTTTTACAAATAAAAAACTGAAAAGTGTGGCGTGCAAAAGTATTCAGCCCCCTTTTACTCTGATACCCCCTAAATGAAATCCGGTGCAACCAATTGCCTTCAGAAGTCACCTAATTAGTAAATAGAGTTCACGTGTGTAATCTAAATCTCAGTATAAATCAACAGCTGTTTTGTGAAGGTCTCAGAGGTTTGTTTGGAGAACATTAGTGAACAAACAATGTTCCCTTGAGCATCATGAAGCCCAAGGAACATACAGACAGGTCAGGGATAAAAGTTGTGGAGAAGTTTAAAGCAAGGGTTAGGTTATAAAAAAAAAATCCCAAGCTTTGAACATCTCACGGATAGCACTGTTCACACAATCCATCAATCCGAAAATGGAAAAGAGTATGGCACAACTGCAAACCTACCAAGACAATGGCCGTCCACCTAAACTGACAGCTGGGCAAGGAGAGCATTGATCAGAGAAGCAGCCAAGAGGCCCATGGTAACTCTGGAGGAGCTACAGAGATCCACATCTCAGGTGGGAGAATCTGTCCACAGGACAACTATTAGTCGTGCACTCCACAAATCAGGCCTTTATGGAAGAGTGGCAAGAAGAAAGCCATTGTTGAAACAAAGCCATAAGAAGTCCCATTTGCAGTTTGCCACAAGCCATGTGGGGGACTCAGCAAACATGTGGAGGAAGGTGCTCTGGTCTGCTGAGACCAAAATTGAAGTTTTTGGCCTAAATACAAAACGCTATATGTGGCGGAAAACTAACACTGCACATCACCTTGAACACACCATCGCCACTGTGAAGCATGGTGATGGCAGCATCATGCTGTGGGGATGCTTTTCTTCAGCAGGGACAGGGAAGCTGGTCAGAGATGATGGGAAGATGGATGGAGCCAAATACAGGGCAATCTTGGAAGAAAACCTGTTAGAGTCTGCAAAAGACTTGAGACTAGGGCAGAGGTTCACCTTCCAGCAGGAAAACTACCCTAAACATACAGCCAAAGCTACAATGGAATGGATTTGATCAAAGCATATTCATGTGTTAGAATGGCCCAGTCAAAGTCCAGACCTAAATCCAATTGAGAATCTCTGGCAAGACTTGAAAATTGCTGTTCACAGATGCTCTCCATCCAATCTGACTGAGCTCGAGCTATTTTGCAAAGAAGAATGGGCAAAAATTTCAGTCTCTAGATGTGCAAAGCTGGTAGAGACATACCCCAAAAGACTTGCAGCTGTAATTGCAACGAAAGGTGGTTCTACAAAGTATTGACTCAGGGGGGCTGAATACTTTTGCACGCCACACTTTACAGGTTTTTATTTGTAATAAAATTTGGAAACCATGTATCATTTTCCTTCCACTTCACAATTATGCACCACTTTTTGTGTTGGTCTATCACATAAAATCCCAATAAAATACATTTACGTTTGTGGTTGTAACTTGACAAAATGTGGAAAAGTTGAAGGGGTATGAAAACCTTTGCAAGCCACTGTAAAGGTGTCAGTACAAGCTATTTCTAGATGACCGAAACAGGTTTGCAATATGTTGGAGTAGACACTGATGTGTTTAAATCACTCCACCAGGGCGGCATCAATGTATGCATCAAGGTACAGGATGTGCCATTTGACCAAATCCTCACCGCAGGATAGTCCAGTTAAGGAACCTTTTAGGGTTTATGACAAACCTGTCCTCGCAATGCAAAGATTTGGGCATGCTGTTTTGGGTTCTGTTTGAGTTCTCCTTTGTAATTTTCCCTGTGAAAGAGGGGTTATTACTGTTATTTTATTGTTTAAAACGTTCATTGTATAATTTAAACAATGTTTGATACATTATTTGGTTATCCTGTGTCAACCAAAGCAGTGTGTCGTATGGAACTGTATCTACGGCATGAAATCACAGAGCTTTGGAATCTTCACGTAGTCACTCACGTGACTCCGAAGTAAAATAGTAAGATTAAACGATAACTTACCAGTTTGAAGCTTGATCTTTATTTTATGAGGAATTGCGAAGAGAGATTATGTGCCCTCCGCTCCTCGCAAAGATCATCTGGTAGTTCTAGTCTTCTGAGTCTTACTATATCACTTCGACTGTAGTTACTGTGATTTCATGCCGCTGCTTTGAAGATTGACGAGCATGCGCACGTGTGGGGCTTCTTCACGTAATCCCTCATTGTAACTCCACATAAAATAAAGATTTTACTTCGGAGTCACGTGAGTGACTACGTGAAGACCCCGTCCAGCACGCATGCGCGACATTAGCGTTCATGCAGTGCACCCGCGACGAACTGGAGTTCAAGGCGCTCCCGCTACAAATTGAAAAGTCGTGCCGACAGGTAAGTTTTACCGTGGCCGTGTGTCTTTTTCTCTGTGGTCTGCTTGTTTTCCAGAAAGAATGAGCAAGACCAGAGGAAAGAAGTCTGCAGCTCGCCCCCGTTCGTCCTCCGTTGAGGAATGGTCTTTGGAGGGGGGGCAAGAGGCGGCGGGTATAACTACCGAGCCGAGCCCAGCACCGCTCGTGCTGCCTGAGCAGCGGTCTGGAGGTACCTGCAGCCAGAACCGGGCGGTAGTGTCCGACGATTCGGATGAAGATGCCTCATCCGCTCGAGAGCGAGACACAGGCAGCCGCCTAAGCCGCATGGAACGGCTTATGGAGCAATTGCTCCAGCGAGATCTGCTGAGAGAGCAGCAGCAGACTCGCCAAGGGAGTTCAGGCACTCCCGCAGTGCCCTTTACGGCACTGGCCATTGCTTCACCTTCTTTTGAAGGCAGCATTGGCGACCAGGTCTGGGCTGGTCAAGAAGAGGGGTCACTGGCTGAAGATATCGGGAGTACGCAGGGTGTACAGGATCAGGAAGAGCTGCTGGGTGTGGTCAACCGCTACGTGGCCATTCACAAGCGGGTCGGCCATTAGAGCCGAAACTTGCAGCCAGCATTAACCACCTGTCCTCAAAAACCCCTACAAGAACAGGTGGTCAATGAGGCTCTTGAACTAATACAGCCCCAGTAAATTGTACATCATTGAATGTACCCGCTGTAAAACAGCCAAATTTGGGGACATTTGGGGCAGAACATCAGGAACCTGGAGTTGAAGCTCCAGAAAATCCTTAAACTCCTGACTGCAGGAATAACATCTTATGCTCGGTCCATTGATGGTGTGGACATGTCCACAAATCAGCAAGACACATTAGCTCTGCTGTGCACCACTCAATATGAAATAAACAATTTACGGAAGGAAATTATCAAGCCTGCCCTCAACCCTAAATTTGCGGGACATTGCAAAACACCGGGTTCAGAACCTCCTATTCTGCTCTTTGGGAAAGACCTTCCAAAAAAGGTGAAAGACCTAGAGGAAGAATCCAAGACCTTTGGTCTCGTGAGGGCAGGTTTGGGGCCGAGCAGACCTAACAAACCCAGGCGGCAGTACCCCATGGCGTCCACCAGTCGTCGACCACACTATGGGACTGGTGAAAGCTCGGGGTCCGCAACCATTCCCCGTAAGCCTTTTTTAGGCCAGGGCCCAGAGCGGACCCCATGGAAAATGCGCCACCCCCAACAACATCAACATCAACATCAACCCTCTATAGCCCAGCAGACGCCTCATCGCCCAGCGAAGAGGCAGAAGAAGCACCAATAACCATGGAGGTAGGTGGGTCTGGTTCCTCTCAGCATATGAGCAGTAGGGGCTCTATACTAACAGGGGGGAGATTGCACTTGTTTTTGGATGCATGGGAATCCATCACTAATGACAAGTATATACTCAGCAGCGTTCATGGCTACAAAATTGACTTTGTTCATGAGAACATTCCGCCAGTTCAGCATATACCCAAAAGGGTATTCACCCTCTCAGTCAAAGAGAAACAAGAGGGTCAAGCTGAACTGATGAGGTTACAAGCAAAAGGTGTCATTGAAAGAACAAAACATGAACCTTTGGAATTTGTGTCTAATATTTTCACTAAAATCAAAAAAGATGGTGGACGTCGCATCATCATTGACTTAACTACTTTAAACAAGTCTGTCAGGTATATATATTTCAAGATGGATACTTTTGAAACAGCCAGACTATTGGTTTCTAGAGGGTACTTTCTAGCAAGCATTGATTTAAAAGATGCCTACTACTCAGTACCCATACACAAGGAGCATCGTAAATACTTAAAATTTATCTGGATGAAACAGCTATGGCAATTTAAAGCCTTACCAAATGGGCTAACCTCCGCTCCAAGGCTGTTCACTAAAATCTTAAAACCTGCCTTGGCATTATTGAGGAAACAAAAGCATATAGTCATGGCGTATTTAGACGACATTTTAATAGTAGGGGAAAACCTTGGAGACAGCCATTTTGGCAGTAGCAGCCACCAAACGTTTGTTTGAAACTTTGGGGGTTTGTCATACATCCAGATAAATCCAATTTTACACCGTCCACTGCCATGGACTATCTTGGATTTACGATTGATACTGTTCGCATGATTGTAACTCTGCCGAAGGGGAAAGCATCAGAATTAGCACTATCATGCAACAAACTCATGAATAAACATCAGCCAACCATACGGGAGGTAGCTAGAGTTATTGGCAAAATGGTAGCAGCTTTTCCAGCTGTACAATTTGGCCTTTGCACTATCAAAATTTGCAAAGAGCAAAAGTGCATGCATTAAAGCAAAGCTCAGGTCACTTTGACCGAGCTATAAGTTTAACTGCTGAATCCATTCCAGAGTTACAATGGTGGGCAAGGAACGTAAGGCTCAGCTCCAGCCCCATAATAATCACCAACCCAGTATTAACCATTCAAACGGATGCCAGTGCTTTGGGCTGGGGAGCAACTAACATGCAATCCAGCACAGGGGGCAGATGGACTAAATTTGAATCATCTTGCCTACAGACACGGGGTATCAACTACTTAGAAATGTTGGGTGCGTTTTATGGGTTAAAAGCATATTCATCTAATATATGCATCATGCACATGTCCGGTTGCAATTAGATAATACCATGGTGGTGGCTTATATCAACCACATGGGTGGTGTAAAGTTGATATCGTGTGACAATTTGGCCAATCTAATCAGGCAATGGTGTGTTGAAAGACATATTTGGTTATCAGCAACTTACCTACCAGGTAAGCAAAATACAGTGGCAGACACCAGGTCACGCAGATTCAATGATAACATCGAATGGATGTTAAATCCCAAAATATTTGCTGAAATTACAAAGCAATATAGCACACCAGATAGCGACCTATGTGCATCCAGGCTGAATCACCAGGTACCAACGTATGTCGCTTGGGAACCAGACCCTGAAGCAGCAGCAGTTGATGCATTCTCGCTGCATTGGGGGAAAATGTTCTTTTATGCTTTTCCTCCCTTCTGCCTCATCAGTCGGGTATTGTGCAAGATTCAATTGGATTCCGCTTCAGGAATCTTGATAATACCCGACTGGCCTACACAGCCATGGTTCCCAGTGGCCTTCGACATGGCTGTTGAAACACCGTTGGAATTCCCCAGCAGTCGAGAGTTATTAATCCACCCAGTGTCAGGCATTAGTCACCCGTGCCATGACAGAGTCAATCTCCTGGCTTGCAGATTATAAAAAGACCTCTACTGGGCCTGGGACTGTCTGAGGACGCCATCAACATGATGACCGCATCCCACCGGGAGTCCACCAGGAGACAATACCTGACCAACATAAGAAAATGGGAACGGTATTGCTCCAAAACAGGAACTACCTACACTACAGCTATTGCCACCAGTGTTGTGGAGTTTCTGGTTGGATTACATCGGGAAGGACTCAGCTACAGCGCCATTAATACAGCCAGGAGTGCGTTGTCAGCTTATTTGGTTCCAGCAGCAGGACAATTGACTTTGGAGTCCCATCCACTAGTGGTCAAAATCATGAGGGGCATTTTTAACCCCAATTCCCTTAGGCCTAGGTACACTCAGATCTGGGATGTCAGCATTGTACTGACGTACCTTAGGGGATGGCCACCACCCAGATTACTCACGCTGGAACAACTTACACTGAAATCAGTCATGCTCATGGCACTAGTGTCAGCTCTCAAAGGGTACAGTCCCTCCACCTTTCTGAGGCTGGACAGCATGACAGAGTCATTGGACTGTATCACATTTCACATTCAGGGACTGGTCAACCCAACTAGACCAGGTACCACGCCTCCAGTAATGGAGTTCCGGGCATATTCACCTGACCCACGGTTGTGTGCCAAGACCCATCTCGCCAATTACATAGACACCACATATAACTTAAGAGGGAGAGAAAAAGCCTTATGGATAAGCCACAAGAAGCCTCATGGTCAGGTGACGAGCCAAACCATTTCAAGATGGCTCAAGCAGGTGCTTAAGTCCGCGGGAGTCGATACTAATGTTTACAAATCTCATTCCACCAGGGCTGCATCTACGTCGGCGGCTAGGCGAATGGATGTGCCTATGGGCCATATTCTGGCCAGAGCAGGATGGTCCTCGGAGAGAACTTTCCAAAGGTTTTAATAATAAGCCGCTGGCGGAACCTGCTACATTTGCAGACAGAATTTTAGAGTCTGCAGCTAATATTTAATTTAAGCCGGGGGAGCTGTCTGTTTTTTGTTATCATTAATAAACCTTTATTGTTCACAAATAGGTTATTGTTGATTGTATAACATGCTTCCTCCCTCTAAGGTCTTCAGGCAGTGAGTGAAGCATGAGCTGGTTCACGGTTCGGATTCACAGAGCTTTGAAGTCTTCACGTAGTCACTCACGTGACTCCCAAGTAAAATAGTAAGATTAAATGAGAACTTACCAGTTCGAAGTTTGATCTGTATTTTATGAGGAGTTACGATGAGGGATTACGTGCCCTCCGCTCCCACCCTCTATTATACAGATCAACTGGTAATTAAGTTCTTAATTTTTCTTTACTATATTTATTTCAATTGTTGTGTTTTCTGTGAATCCACACCGCTGCTTTGAAGAAATGTCGCGCATGCGTGCTGGACGGGGTCTTCACGTAATCCCTCATCGTAACTCCTCATAAAATACAGATCAAACTTCGAACTGGTAAGTTCTCATTTAATCTTACTATCAAACTTCATAGTGGTAATTTCTCATTTAATATTATATGTTATCAGAGAAATGTATGAATAACTATATATGCATCTTCCGCGGCTAGAGAAGCCAAAAATGTCCATCCGAATGGTCAATAGAGGAACGGTGGTTCCAAGTTGAATCAGTGACATCTCACGGAGGATGAATGGTCTGCCAAAGAACAAGAGGGGCATATTTCTGATATTTCTCAAGATTACAGAAACTTGGAGCGTGCCGAATCAGGTTAGGATTTGGCTAATCTGATCATGTGTGTAGTTACCAAGTTTAAGATGGATGATTGTCTTTCAGCAATTTAACTGATTCAGAGAATCGATCTTGAAGATGCATACTTTGCCATATCTATATACATGAGGCGCAGATCTGGTGTTTTGATAACAAAGCCAGAGGTGGAAGCTAATGCTGCCCCATTCAGATCAAAGGGCATTATGTCATCGAGTTTTATATAACATGCAAAATTTGCAGCTGATAAAACTTAGGGGTTTATCAGTAGATACCTCTTGTGATATTAAGGATGAGGCAACATGAAATGTAATAAAGCCAACTTTACCTATTCATTCAGGCCAAGGTAAGGCGGCTGAAGCTGTGCCTATTTACTAGGTCACGAGTGATGGCTGGGGCAGCCTGTTTTCTCGGTCAACTATCTCTGCACAATTGTATGGGAAGTTTGTGACCAAAATATGTGAATTACTTTTAAACAGAAGTAACAGAGTAAAGTAAAGTAAGTAAAGTAAAGTATCCTTTATTGTCATTCAGACCTTTTGGTCTGAACGAAATTTCGTTGCCTTGCAGTCATAACATATAAATAAAAAACAAAACACACAATAAACACATATTTAACATCCACCACCGTGAGTTCACCAGGCACCAGGGTGGAAGACAAAAGTCTTAAAGTATTTGTCTTCTTCCCTCCTTGTTCTCCCTCTGCGCTGAGGCAATCCAGGCCTCCGATGTTCTCGTCGACTAGGCCCGCGGCCGAGCCTCCAAAGTCAGGCTGCCACCACCGCCATCACCCGGAATGCTGGAACACCGCCACAGCTCTGAAGCAGGGTTGCTGCTGGAACGCTGGAGCACCACAGGTCTGAAGCCGGGTCGCTGCTGGAACGCTGGAGCACCGCAGCTCTGAAGACGGGTCGCCGTTGGAACGCTGGAGCACCACAGGTCTGAAGCCGAGTCGCTGCTGGAACACCACCGCTGGAGCACCACAGCTCTGAAGCCGGGTCCACTGCCGCCGCTGGAATGCTGGAGCACCTCAGCTCTGAAGCCGGATCCGCCGCGGGAATGCTGGAGCAGTGCAGCTCTGAAGCCGGGCCGCCACCGCCGCCGCTGGAATGCTGGAGCACCACAGCTCCAAGGCCGCCAGCTCCGCCATTAGGCCTCACTACAGATGGTGACATAAGGACACAACAAGAAAAGTTGCACCTCCCCCCCCGAAGGGAGCGACTAAAACCCTGTTTCTCCCACCCCCCCCCCCCCCCCCACACACACATACACTACCTAATAAACCAAAAATGTAACTAAAACAGACACAAGGAGACAAAAAGAAAAGATAAAACAGACGGACTGCAGGCGAGCCGCAGCTGCCAGGTAGCGCCACCACTTCCAGAGGTTTGTGTGGCTTTCAGTTTGGGCTTAGAGAAGCATTTATGTGATAGCACAATTGACACTGCTTGTGCTGCTTTGTCCTTCTCTATAGTGCCATAAGTGAGACAATAAATGATTGGTTATTCACCCGCTGTTAACTAACGTTATGCAGGGTGTCTTTTATATGACCGCTCTAAAAGCCTACACTCATTGTAGTGTGCGATGTATATCAGTAAATTATTATGCAAGTATTCTTCTACTGTATTCCTAATGGGAGCAGTATTTTTTAATTTGATTATGCTTTTAGCAACTGATTTCAACACAAAGAACACAGTCTGTACTCAATCTCTGGCTCGGTCTCTGGGTCATAACTGACATTAGGGTAGCTTGTCATGGGAATGATCTCATAAGCAAAATGGACATGATTGCATACATTTGGAGTTGACAGCATACCCACAAGAGCAGAGATTTGTCATTAGGTATACAAGTACACTTAATGACACGGGGTGTCATTAGGTATACAAGTACACTGAGCTTGCTAGTACCTATGAGATGAAAGATAGTTTCTTTATTGTTATTCAATAGATCTCAAGATATTGCTGATGGCTCATTAGCAGCCAATAGAATGGATAGTTCCCTTTCATCATACAGCAAGAGGCTTACATGGTGAGGGTTAATAAGTTATAAAATTTGGTTGAATATATCTGGATATTTGCAGATAGAATTCTGCACAATGTTGCATGAGTTATTGTCTAATTCAAAGTCAATTGGGATTATGGTCCGGTTAAGAACAATGGCCATGTATGCAAGTTAGCATCATGGTATTAATAACCCATGCTTTTCTACCATTAATGGTTTATCCGTTTAAGTGTTTCACACACAGATTGGGTTTCTGCATGAAACCACAGAGCTTTGAAGGCTTCACGTAGTCGTTCACGTGACTTTGATATAAAATAGAAAGATTAAACGAGAACATACTGTTTGAAGTTTGATCTTTATTTTATGAGAAGTTGAAGTGAGGGAATATGTGTCCTCCACTCCCAACCCTACTTCTCATAAAGATCATTCGGTAATTCTAAGGTTGTTAATCTTTCTATAGCTTAAGTTCAGCAACTAGTCTGTGGCTTCATACAGCTGCTTTGAAGATTGACGCACATGCGGGCTGGTGGGGTCTTCACGTATTCCCTCACTTCAACTTCTCATAAAATAAAGATCAAACTTAAAACGGTAAGTTCTCGTTTAATCTTTCTATTTTAAAGCATAACTGGGCCCCAATATCTATGGGTTTGGGCTATTCATTGTCACCATCTTCTGAATGACATCAAGCTTTGGTATTGGTTGTAAAGTTAGACCAATTTGAAATCACTGATGGGAATTTTTGAATGTTGGTAAGGAACCTCACCAGGAGGAAATAGTAATTAGAAGCAAAACTGTACATATCCTGCTGCCAATAATCTGGGACTAATCACAAGTCTGCTGCGTGTGCTCATTTCCTCTAACGTGGCAATACAAATCTTATGGGTTGACACACCTTGACTTTGCAAGGCATTAATATATCAGGCAGGAGTTTATGTCTTGGGACCTTTCCAATTTTCCAATGACCAGCGTGTGTGCACATAAAAATGAGGGCAACATTTAATTCTAAACATTATCTTTCAGACATTTGTTTATTAATCTAGATAATGAGGGCATCACAGGCAGAGCTGGCATTTCCTGTTCTTTCCATATTGCCCCTTGTGTGACATGCAGCAGAATGTGGAAAATGTTGTGCTTCCATGCACCAATTGCACTCAATCTTTATGGTGTAGAGGCCACAGGTTTGGGATATGTTGTTACAGAAGTCTCACCTCAAAAACTCCAGTGCATTATGGAGATTATGGAGATAATTTACAGCGCATTTCAATGCATTGATTTCAGAGTACGAGATCACCAGGAATTCATGTCTGCGAGTGTTCAAGAAGAAGCCATTAGATGTTATCAAAGAATAGGAATGTTCAATATCCTCAGATATATTGTCAAAGTATATTGTCAGATAAATAGCAGGTCCTCTCCTGGGCTTCGGAACGGGGAAAAGGCTGCTGCTCCTTCTTTTCCTCCTCAGACCATCACAGCCCCAGGAATAGGTGTCAGTGAGCAGTGGTTGAGTTCCCTGGGCTCTGGAGCGGATCACTGACATTAATATTGATCTGGGAGGCCATTCGGACTATCTCCCTCATCCTTCTTGTTGTCTGTCTCCATCAGGCAACTTTCCCCAGCTTTAAGGAAAGAGTATTAACCTGAAACATTCACTCAGTTTTCCCTCCACAGATGCTGCCTGGCTTGTTAATTATCTCCAACAATGTATTATTTTTTCCATTAGTGGTTTTGCAGCAGCCAATGAGTGCTGCTCGCCTGCTCCTGACTTCAGTGTGGGGGAAGCCCATGATAGTCACTGTCTTCTTTGCCACACTGGTGCTTGTTGGCTGGAAGCTGCAATCTTGAATCTTGACAGGCAACATTTTGGGTCTGGACCTTTCAGGCAGATCATGCCTGACCTGCATTTTAAATGCAGTTTCCTCTCTTAATGTGATATGGTTTATTACTTCTTAGAATCAATTATATGTTGATCTTGCTCGAATGCAATTTTTTTCAACCCTTGAAAAAATATTCTGTGTGAAGAAAAATCTAATATCTATCCTGAAGAAGTTACCCTTTATTTTAAGTTCCTGACATTTTATCCTAGAATTGTCTTGTATTAAATAAACAATTGATATTTTAAAATCTGTTTTGGAATTAATATTTGATGATTACATATTATGCACCAAAGTGTTTCAGGTACAATGTTTGTGTAGACAAGCACCAGACACAGTATGTGACTCAAGTTCATCTTTAATCAGCACTGAGACTTTAACAGCATAAAGGATGGTCGGTTGTCAGTACATCCTAGCTGCTCGAACTGGGCAATGCCGGAGGCAAGTGTTAGTATAAGTGTTACAGTGGGGTGGAGTTAGTGATGCTAGCTTATGTGTGATTGGTAAACATGCATCATCAATCTACATCCTTCCCCCTAGAGCAGGGGTTCTCAACCAGCGGGGAATTCCCCCCAGGGGGGATTTCAGGTTTTCAGGGGGGGAATTGGGACCACAGATTATCAAACTCAAACTGTTAGAATGTTGATCTTTTTATTGCCTTTGCATATTATTTGGAATGCACTTTTTGAGGCAGACAATCTTGGAAAGGAGGGGGGGAATGACATTCTGACATATGGTGAAAGGGGAGCATGGGGCAAAGAAGGTTGAGAACCACTGCCCTAGAGACTAAGTGTAACAAAGGGCACCCATGCCATGGAGTTAAACATACTCACCATATCTGTCTGGTGGTCTACTGACACGGCCCGAGTGCGTGTGGACCAAAACCTCCCCCCCCCAACCGGAAAGACGAGGCGGAGAGCCTGGAGGCGAAAATGGCGCAGGAGAGGCTTGTGGTGACCGAAAGGGGAAACATGCAGGAGGTGAGGCCCTGTGGTTAGTCACGACCGCGGGACATGGGGGGATACAAGGCATGCGGGGACGGGTGGGAGACATGGCAAAAGGTGGCTGGAACTGGAACGGCGGAGCATAGGGACCAACTGGTGGTGGACGAGGCTCCTGCACGGCAAGCAGGTGTTGTCGACTTCTCCAGTATCCCTCAGTCCACAAGATAAGATCGTGGTTCATCAGCCTGGTTAACAACAGTGCCCAGACGGGAATGTCCAGTTGAAGTTCGTAGACGGATGACCTGGCCAAGCAGTAGAGGCTTAAGTGGTCTGCTAGATCTGTCATATGACCGTTTCTGGATGTCATGCTTCTCTTGGAGACGATTCTGGACAGTGGCAGGCTTCAGCACCCGGAGGACCAGCTGTTATTATGTGATCGGGACCGGAGGTTTCGTCAATCTGGACATGAGTCGCTGTGCAGGCAATCCCAGGGTTTCGTCTCTGGCAATATTTCTGAGATTCAGGAGAGCGTGATAAATGTCTGACTTTGAAATGCGCGCTCGTTCCAACAGGTGCCTTGCGCTTCTGACAGCATGTTTGATGAGTCCATTACTCTGTGGATACTCAGGACTGCTCGTGATGTGTTGGAAGGTCCATTGGTCTGCGAAAAGCTTGAACATGTGGCTGGTGAACTGCAGGCCATTGTCGGTTCTCAGGCTGACGGGAGTGCCAAAGGTAGATAAGTGTCTTTTCAGTTTCTGGATGACCATCTCAGATGTGAGGGAGGTCCGTTGGTCTAGTTCAAACCAGTTAGAAAAGGAGTCAACTAGAATGAGGTAATGCTGTCCACACCATTCGAAAATGTCCGCCGCCAGCGATGTCCAGGGCAGTGCTGGTGGAGGTTGTTGCAGAAGGGGCTGCCACTGCTGATGAGGTGCAAGGTTGTTGCAAGCGGGGCAGGAGGCTATGTGGTCCCGGATGTACTTGGCCATTCCTGGGCAGTAGAACAGACTACGAGCACGTGCCAGTGTGGCATCGTCTCTTGGGTGTCCGCTGTGTGCCTCTTTGAAGTATTCGTCTCGTAGCGATGAGGGTATCACTACCTTGTGGCCCTTAACAACACCATCCCGACCAACCAGTTCATCGCAGACCAGGAAGAACGGCAGTGCCTCTGTTGGCGTGTTGGATTGTTTGTCTGGCCAGACTATTTTGATGATGGAGGAGAGAATCTGGAGTGTATTGTCGGTGGCAGTGTGCGCGGCCAGCGTATGCAGTTGCTTGATAGATACAAAATCGACACTGAGGACCGTACGATGTTCCTGTTCATAGGGATGTTATTCACAAGATGCCCGAGGTGCACGGGAGAGAGTGTCCGCGATGTGCATGTCCTTGCCCTTTTTGTAGGTAATAGAGAAATTGAAATGCTGCAGCTGCATCATCATACGCTGCAGACGAGCAGGCGCAGTATGGATTGGCTGGTTCAGGATTGTTACCAGTGATTGGTGGTCCATCTCGACGATGAAGGTGTTCCCAAAGATGGAGTCGTGGAATTTGGAACAGGCAAAGATGACAGCCAGCAGTTCCTTCTCGATCTACGTGTAATGCTGCCATGTCGGTCACCGTGCGAGAGGCATACGAGACAGGTAGTAGGGTGCCATCGGGCATCACAAGTGATCATAACCGGATGTTTCAGGTCGAAGAAAATCAGGGTCGGTGCACTGGTCAGTTTGGATTTTAAAGCATTGAAGGCAATCTGATGTTGCTGGAACCATGACCAGGCAGTGTCCTTTTTGGTCAGCTGACGCAGTGTGGAGCTTAGTTCGCTGAGATTCGGTATGAACTTACCGTGATAGTTTACCATGCCCAGGAAATGCTGCAGGCCTTTCAGGTCGGTGAGGGCAGGCATTTCTGTGATGGCAGCAGCTTTCTTCGGATCGGGTTTGAGGCCTTCGGGAGTGAAAATGTGGCCGACGTAGGAGACCTCTGGAACCCTGAACTTGCACTTGTCAGGATTGAGCTTGAGTTTGATCTTGCGTGCGCGATCCAAGATGAGCCTGAGATTGTGATTGTGCTTCATATCATCTTTGCCATACACCAGGATATCGTCGACAATGATGGCACAAGGCAGGTCCTTGAACAGTTGCTCCATAGTTTATTGGAAGACTTCACTGGCAGAGTTGATTCCGAATGGCATTCTCAGAAACTTGTATCTGCCAAATGGGGTGGCAAATGTGGTGAGGTTTGATAACTTCTTGTCCAGCAGTATCTGCCAGAAAGAGATCTTTGCATCAAGGACAGAAAATAGGGTAGCCATTCTGAACTTTGCCGTAATATCCTCGACAGTCTTCGTGGGATGGTGTGGGCGCTTAATGGCAGTATTCAGGTCTTTCGGGATGATGCACAGACGGATTTCATTTTTTCCATTCTTGACTGTAGCAATCATGGTTGAGACCCAGTCAGTGGGGTCGCTGACTGCTTCAATTAGGCCTGTGGAGACCAAGTCCTTCAGCTGAGAATGCACCCTGTCAGTCATGGCAAATGACAATCGGTGTGGGGCTCGGATGACGGGAGTCACGTCGGGGTCAGTAATAATCTTGTAGGTCCCAGGCAGCTTGCCTAGTTTGTTATCGAAAAGATCAGGGAATTCTTTCAGCGGGTTGATCAAAATATGCAGCTTGTGGACTGTTTAGTCATAGGAAATCAGTCCCAGTTCATGACTGGCACGATTGCCTCGCAGAGTCACCAAATTAAAGTTAAAAACATAGAAGGTCAAATTCCTTGTGTTTTTTTCCAGTACACATTTCAAGTTGGTTTTACCCAGAGGAACCAGTACCTCCCCTCCGTAAGCATGTAGAGTGGAACTGTCCTTGATCAGTGGTTCATTAATTCTTATCTTGTTGAAGAGGTTGATTGACACAGTATTGACCTTTGCACCCATATTCAATTTCACACCAAAGCTGATATTGTTTACAGATATCGTCACTGTAAGATCAGAATTCTTAGCAGCAGCATGCTGTAACGAGTAAAGAGTCAGATCCTCTTGCGAGTTAATTGGGCTATGTTCGGGGAGGGGGGCGGGGCGGTGGATTCGAGCTGATATTGAGGACGGAGACTGTTATTGTCTTGTTGCAAAAAATTGAGACTAGACTTGGAGCTGGGCGAATTCTACCCACGGGCCCGACTTGTCGCCCGACATGCAGAGGCAAAGTGATTTAACATTTTACAGTAATTGCATGATTTTCCAAACGCAGGGCAAGCTAATTGTCTGCGGTGTAAGTAATTGCAGTTAGGACATCTCTTCTGAGGATCACTGTGAGCAGTCTGACTTGCTTGGATCATAAATCACCTGTTATCTGTGTTTGTTCGCTGCCTAGTGAGGCCCGTCAGATGGATGGATTTGGTTTTGTGCGGACTGTCAATGGGGTCGATAAATTCTGCTGTTCAGCATGCGTGGACTGCCTCATCTTGTGTCAGATCTGGCCTTCTCAGAAGCTCTGATCTTAGCTTTATGTCGCTCAAGCCATTCACTAAAATGTCCCTCGTTAACTGATCAATTAGCTGATCAACCGGCATAATAAACTAGCCTACTCGTTCACCAGGGAGCTGACAACGAGAGAAAAACCTTGCCCTGTCCAAAATGTGATTTGAGGGCAAGTCACAGATCTGGTTTAGTTTATGTAGCAGAACATTGGGGTCGTCAGGAGATTCAGCTGGGGTTATTACCTGGCCGTTGGCACCAAGGGCATAGCGGAATGTTCTGGATCATCGAAGGGCATCTGGACCCACAAGGTTAAGTAGGAGGGAGGCAGTGACAGCGTTTGGTTCATTTTGGTGTGCAATGTTCATGTAGTGTCAGTAATCAATTTCAAACGTGGCCCAACGTTCACTGATATCCACATCAAAGACAAGTGGATCAGGCTTTCGACAAGAAGAGGCCATCATAAAGCAAAATAAAAACTCACAAAAAATATTTTAATAACCCGTTATACAGAAGGACTTATACAGAAACTACTTCTGACGCCATGCAGACAAGCACCAGACACAGTATGTGACTCAAGTTCATTTTTAATCAGCACTGAGACTTTAACAGCATAAAGGATGGTCGGTTGTCAGTACATCCTAGCTGCGTGAACTGAGCAGTGCCGGAAGCAAGTGTTAGTATAAGTGTTACAGTGGGGTGGAGTTAGTGATGCTAGCTTGTGTGTGATTGGTTAACATGCATCATCAATCTATAGTTTGGTTTTCCAGGATGCTGACAAGTTCAAAGACATGCACACACGTGGCTACCAGGATATTCTGCTGTCATCACTTCTTCAAGCTCAAAGTTCAGCCTCCAGGGAGAAATCTGCCCTGTCAGCACTGCTTAAGGCAAATGTGAACTGCAGAAAGAAGCCTGTGATCACCACAACTCCTTCTTCGAAGATGTAAATGTAAATTGTCCCCAGTGTGTGTAGGATAGTTTCCACGCTGTATTTCTAAACTAAACTGAAAAACTATACTCTTATCTTGTGCCTTCAATGTCCAAAATTGCAACCCCTCACACTTGCTCAGTTTAAACTCTGTCCAAGCAGTCGTTCCAGGAGCGACAGAGGTTCACCTGCACCTCCTCCAACATCATCTATTGCATCCACTGATCTAGATGTCAGCTAATCTACATCGGTGAGACCAAGCGTAGGCTTGGCGATCGCTTCGATGAACACCTCTGCTCGGTCCGCAACGTGATCTCTTGGTGGCTCAGAACTTCAACTCCCCCTCCCATTCCAAATCCGACCTTTCTGTCCTGGACCTCCTCCATGGCCAGAGTGCGGACCACTGGAAATTGGAGGAGCAGCACCTCATATTTTGCTTGTGCCGTTTGAACCCCAGCAGTATGAACATTGACCTCCAATTTCAGGTAGCCCTTATTGTCTCCTCTCCTTCTCAGCTCTCCCTCAGCCCTCTGGCTCCTCTCCTTTATCTTCCCGCCCACCAAACCGCCCCCCCCCCCACCACCTCCTACATCAGTCTGAAGAAGCATTTTGGCCCCATAATGTTGCCTATTTCTTTCGCTCCATAGATGCTGCCGCTTCCACTGAGTTTCTCCAGCATTTTTATCTACCTGCCATTTTTCCGGCCATTTCTGCATCTGATTTTTATCCCGCGTATCTTCCAACAGCTTCCTCATTGTCTGCAACTCCTCCAATCTTGGTGTCATCTGCAAACTCACTCAGCCACTGATCACCAGCATCTTCACACATGCGCTCTGACGGAGGGACTGCGTAACCAGGACATTTTTGCTGCTGTAAGTAGAATAAAGCACCTGAGTTCACCATGTTATTGTGAATGTCAGTGGTCACTGCTGAACCTGGCTCTCTGTCCACACCACGGACCCTATCTACTCATGCTGCCTCCTTCAATGAGTTGTGAACCAGGACCCATAAAATCCCACTGCACATCAATTCGTAGAAGGGTCTTGAAATGAATGATCCATTCCTTCTTGGTCAAGTATGAATATTGCTTTCTCTAGCTTCAAGTAAGTACACCTGCACTCGCTCTCTCTCCATCCCTCCCCCACCAAAGTCACACCAGCTTGAAGTCTTGAATTTTCATGGTTTTTCACGTCATGAATTTTCATGGCTTTTCACATCTTGATTTTTGTGGCTTTTCACGTCTTGAATTTTCGTAGCTTTTCTCGTCTTGAATTTTTGTGGCATTTCACATTTTGAATTTTCCTGGCTTTAAGGTCTCGAATTTTTGTGGCTTTTCACGCCTTGATTTGTCATTTGTTTCACATCTTGAATTTTCGTGGATTTTCAAGTTGAATTTTTGTGGCTTTTCAAGTCTTGATTTTCCTGGCCTTTCATGTCTTGAATTGTCATGGTTTTTTGTGTCTTGAATTTTTGTAGCTTTTCACGTCTTGAATCGTCATTGATTTTCATGCCTTGAATTTTTGTGGCTTTACATTTCTTGAATTACTTGACTTTTCATGTCTTGAAATTTCGTGGCTTTTCACGTCATGAATTTCCGTGGCTTTTCGCGTCTTGAAATTTGTGGCTTTTCAAGTCTTGAATTTTCATGGCTTTTCGTGTCTTGAATTGTCATGGTTTTTCATGTCGAATTTTCGTGGGTCTTCATGTCTTGAATTTTCATGACTTTTCATCTTGAATTTCTGTGGCTTTTCACGTCTTGATTTTCACTGCTTTTCGGGTCTCGCATTTTTGTGGTTTTTACACATCTTGAATTGTCTTTGATTTTTATGTCTTTAATTATAGTGGCTTTACATTTCTAGAATTGGCTTTTCATGTCTTAAAATTTCATGGGTTTTGGCGTCATGAATATTCATGGCATTTCATGTCTTGAATTTTGTGGCTTTTCAAGTTGAATTTTCAAGGTTTTCATGTCTTGAATTGTGATGGTTTTTCACGTCTTGAATCTTTGTGGCTTTTCATGTCATCAATTTTCGTGGCTTTTTATGTCTTGATTTTTCGTAGGTTTTCACGGCTTGAATTTTCGCGGCTTTTCGCGTCTCTAATTTTTGTGGCTTGAATTGTCATTGATTTTCATATCTTTAATTTTTTGTGGCTTTACATTTCTTGAATTACTTGGCTTTTCATGTCTTGAAATTTCATGGGTTTCACGTCATTAGTTTTTGTGGCTTTTCACGTGTTGAATTGTCATTGATTTTCATGTCTTCAATTTTTTGTGGATTTACATTTCTTGAATTGTCATGGCTTTTCATGTCTTGAATTGTCTAGGTTTTTCATGTCTTGAATTTTCATGGCTTTTTATGTCTTGAATTGTCATGGTTTTTCACGTCTTGAATTTTCATGGCTTTTCACGTCTTGATTTTTCATGGCTTTTCACGTCTTGATTTTTTGTGGTTTTTCACGTCTTGAATTTTTGTGGCTTTTCATCTTGATTTTTCGTGTGTTTTCACGGCAAATTTTCGCTGCTTTTCTTGTCTCGTATTTTTGTTGCTTTTCACCTTGAATTGTCATTCATTTTCATGTCTTGAATTTTTGTGGAGTTCAATTTCTTGAATTACTTGGCTTTTCATGTCTTGCAATTTCGTGGCTTTTCACATCATGAATTTCTTGTGGCTTTTCACATCTTGAATTTTGTGGCTTTCCAAGTCTTGAAATTTCATGGCTTTCATGTCTTGAATTGTCATGGTTTTTCCACATCTTGAATATTCGTGGCTTTTCATGTCTTGAATTTTTGTGGCTTTTCATGTCTTGATTTTCCGTAGGTTTTAACGTCTTGAATTTTCGCAGCTTTTCACATCTCAAATTTTTTTGCTTTGTCAGGTTTTGAATTTTTGTGGCTTTTCACGTCTTGAACCTTCGTGGCTTTTCATGTCTTGATTTTCCATGTGTTTTCATGACTTGAATTTGTCGGCTTTTCTCGTCTCAAATTATTGTGGCTTTTCATCTTGAATTGTCATTCATTTTCATGGCTTGATTTTTCGTGTGTTTTTATTGATTTTCATGTCTTGAATTTTTGTTGCTTTTCATTTGTTGAATTTGGCTTTTCCTGTCTTGGAATTACGTTGCTTTTCACGTCATGAATTTCATGGCTATTGGCGTCTTGAATTTTGTGGCTTTTCAAGTTGAATTTTCATGGCTTTTCATGTCTTGAATTGTCATGGTTTTTCACGTCTTGAATTTTTGTGGCTTTACATTTCTTGAATTACTTGGCTTTCCATGTCTTGAAATTTCGTGGCTTTTCACGTCATGGATTGTCATGGCTTTTTGTGTCTTGAACTTTGTGGCTTTTCAAGTCTTGAATTTTCATGCCTTTTCACGACTTGAATTGTCATGGTTTTTCATGTCTAATTTTTATGGCATTTCATGTCTTAATTGTCTTGGTTTTTCATGTCTTGAATTTTCATGGCTTTTCATCTTGATTTTTCATGTGTTTCAACGGCAAATTTTTGCAGCTTTTCTCGTATCGTATTTTTGTGGCTTTTCACCTTGAATTGTCATTGATTTTCATGTCTCGAATTTTTGTGGCTTTACATTTCTTGAATTACTTGAATTTTCTTGAAATTTCGTGGCTTTGCATGTCATGAAATTTTGTGGCTTTTCCTGTCTTGAATTTTCGCGGCTTTTCACGTCTCAAATTTTTGAGTCTTTTCATGCCTTGAATTGTCATTGATTTTCATGTCTTTAATTTTTGTGGCTTTACATTTCTTGATTTACTTGGCTTTTCATGTCTTGAAAGTTTGTGTCTTTTCACATCATGAATTTTCGTGGTTTTTCGCATCTTGAATTTTATGGCTTTCCAAGTCTTGAAATTTCATGGCTTTCCATGTCTTGAATTGTCATGGTTTTTCATGTCTTGAATTGTCATGGTTTTTCATGTCTTGAATTGTCATGGTTTTTCATGTCTTGAATTTTCATGGCTTTTCATCTTGATTTTTCATGGGTTTTAACGTGTTGAATTTTCGCAGCTTTTCGCTTCTCTAATTTTTTTGCTTTTTCACGTCTTTGAATTGTCATTGATTTTCATGTCGAATTTTTGTGGCTTTACATTTCTTGAATTACTTGACTTTACATTTCTTGAATTACTTGGGTTTTCATGTCGACATTTCGTGGCTTTTTACATCATGAATTTTCATGGCTTTTCACGTGTTGAATTTTGTGGCTATTCAAGTTGAATTTTTATGGCATTTCATGTCTTGAATTGTCTTGGTTTTTCACGTCTTGAATTTTCGTGTCTTTTCATCTTGATTTTTCGTGTGTTTTTACGGCAAATTTTCGAGGCTTTTCTCGTATCGAATTGTCATTCATTTTCATGTCTTGAATTGTTGTGGCTTATCACGTATGGAATTTTCATTGATTTTCATGTCTTGAATTTTTGTTGCTTTATATTTCTTGAATCTTGGCATTACCTGTGTTGGAATTTCATTGCTATTCTCGTCATGAATTTTGTGGCTTTACAAGTCTTGAAATTTCATAGCTTTTCATGTTTTGAATTGTCATGGTTTTTCACGGCTTGAATTTTTGTGGCTTTTCATCTTGATTTTTCGTGGATTTTAATGTCTTGAATTTTTGCGGCTTTTGGCATCTCGAATTTTTTTGTTTTTTCATGTCTTGAATTGTCATTGATTTTCATTTCTTGAATTACTTTACATTTCTTGAATTACTTGGGTTTTCATGTCTTGGCATTTTGTGGCTTTTCACGTCATGAATTTTCATGGCTTTTCATGTCTTGAATTTTGTGGCTTTTCAAGTTGAATTTTTATGGCATTTCATGTCTTGAATTGTCTTGGTTTTTCACATCTTGAATTTTTGTGGCTTTTCATCTTGATTTTTCATGTGTTTCAATGGCAATTTTCCGCGGCTTTTCTCGTATCGTATTTTTGTAGCTTTTCACCTTGAATTGTTATTAATTTTCATGTCGAATTTTTGTGGCTTTACATTTCTTGAATTACTTGGCTTTTCATGTCTTGAAATTTGTGGCTCTTCATGTCATGAATTATCTTGGCTTTTCACGTCTTGAATTTTGTGGCTTTTCAAGTCTTTAATTTTCATGGCTTTTCATGTCTTGAATTGTCATGGTTATTCACGTCTTGAATTTTTGTGGCTTTTCATGTCTTGAATTTTTGTGGCTTTTCATGTCTTGATTTTTCGTGCTTTTTCACATCTTGAATTTTCGCGGCTTTTCACGTCTCAAATTTTTGTGGCTTTTCAGGTCTTGAATTGTCATTGATTTTCATGTCTTGAATTTTTGTGGCTTTACATTTCTTGAATTACTTGGCTTTTCATGTCTTGAAATTTCGTGGCTTTTCACATCATGAATTATTGTGGCTTTTCACGTCATGAATTTTGTGGATTTTCAAGTTTTGAATTGCCGTTGCCTTTCACGTCTTGAATTATTGTGGCTTTTAACATCTTGAATTTTCATGGCTTTCCACTTCTTGAATTCTTGTGGCTTTTCATGACCCCAAACGTAACCCTTTCCTTTTCATCAGAGATGCTGCCTCTTCCGCTGAGTTGCTCCAGCATTTCGTGTCAATCTTCGGTTTAAATCTGCATCTGCAGTTCCATCCAACACTGTTAATAGTTTACTTTAGTTTAGAGACAGCGTGGAAACAGGCCCACCAAGTCCACACCGAACAACGATCCCCTCACATTATCACTATTAATAGGCTGAAGGCCAAGAGAAACATCGGTAACACCACCATCATGGAGCTTCAGTACGCGGATGACTGCACCATTGCAGCACAATCTGCAAAAGACCTCCAGGGTAGCCTAAATGCCTTTGCAAAGGCATACAGAGCCATGGGCATAAACCCAGGTCCCACATCAACCTCTACCCAACCAGCTGTCTGAAAGTGGACGACATTACTCTTGAAATCTTGACCATTTCCCCTACCTTGGCGGCATTGTTTCCTCAAAAGCTTACATAGACTCTGAGGTCAACCATTGCCTGAGTTGAGCCAGCAGAGCCTACTCCAGACTCAGGAAAAGAGTCTTTGAAGACCAAGACCTAAAGGCTCAAACTAAACTGCTGGTCTACAGAGTCATTGTCCTCTCCACCCTATTGTATGGAGCCGAGTCACCTACAGCAGGCACCTGAGAGCCCTGAAACAATATCATCGAAGATCCTTACAAAAGATTCTGAGTATCTGCTGGGGGGACAAACGCACCAACATCAGCGTTTTGGTGGAAGCCAACATGACCAGCATCACTACCACAATAATGCAGCACCAACTTCGATGGATTGGCCATATCATCCGCAAGTTCAACACACGTCAACCTAAACAAATCCTGTACTCTCAACTGAAGGGAGGTCGGTAAGCCACCGGCGGACCAAAGAAATGCTTTAAGGGCAATATCAAGACAGTCTGAAGAAATTCCACATCACATCAAGCAACTGGGAGTGCATTGCACTAGACAGGCACTCTTGGAGGAAATCCGTGCAGGAATCAGCTGCACTTCACGAATTGGATCCAGCTGTATCGCAGAGACAAACCGATAGCACCATAAGGAGAGAGAGAAGGGGGCTCAACAACTACCAACCGTCACCAGTCTCCACTGCCTGCGTTGGATGTGTGGGTCGCAGATTGGCCTCTACAGACATCTGCAGACCCACGTGGACAACCCTATGGAGAGGACATTCATACTCGTTTCGAGTGACCGCCAATGATCACACAAGAGAGACAATTTAAGTTGTTATGCCAAGCCAATTAATATATATAAAGTAAATAAATGAGCTGGACATCATTGTTCATTGGTTAAGTTTAATTTTGAGATACAGTGCGGAAACAGGCCCTTCTACTCACCGAATCCACACCGAGGAAGGAACTGCTGATGCTGGTTTTCACCAAAGATAGACAAAAAAAGCTGGAGTAACTCAGGCAGGCAGCATATCTGGCGTAAAGGTGACGTTTTGGGTCGAGACCCTTCTTCAGGCTGAGAGTCAGGGGAAAGGGAAATGAGAGGTATGGGACAGTACAAAACAAATCAGAGTCCAAAACGGTGGCCCAGGGAAGGTGGAGCCCACAATGGTCTATTGGTGGTCATGGAATAGATACAAATAGTGACATTACCAGACCAATAAAGTGGGGGAGGAACAGAGAGAAGGAAAGCAAGGGTTACTTAATGTTGGTGAAGTCAATGTTTGCATAAAGCAGCAAAATGTCAGGACGCGAAAATCGACGAAATGTCAGCACACAAAAATCGACGAAAATTCAGCCTGCGAAAAGCGATTAAAATTCAGCACGAAAATTGAGGACGCGAAAAGCGACTCAATTTTAAGACGTGAAAAGCATCGAAATGGATGCAAAATGCGACAAAAGTTCAGCATGCGAAAAGCGACAAACCTTCAGCACGCGAAAAGCGACGAAAATTCAGGACATGAAAAGCGACGAAAGTTCAGCACACAAAAAGTGACGTAAATTCAGGATGCAAAAAGAGACGAAATTTCAGGATGCATAAAGCGCCAAAATGTTACGAAGCGAACAGTGACAAAATGTCAGCACAAGAAAAGCAAAAAAAATTCAGCCTGCAAAAATCTATGAAAATTCAGCACGTGAAAAAGATGAACCTTCAGGATACAAAAAGCTACGATCCTTCAGGATACAAAAAGCTACGATCCTTCAGGATGCAAAAAGTGACGGAAATTCAGCACACGAAAAGCACCATAAATTCAGGACGCGAAAAGTGACAAAATTTTGGGACACGAAATGCGACTAAATTTTAGGACGCGAAAAACATCAAAATTTCAGGATGCAAAAATCGACAAAAGATCAGGACGCGAAAAGCGATGATCCTTGAAGACGCAAAAAGCGACGAAAATTCAGGACACGCAAAGTGATGAAAATTCAGGACGTGAAAGGCGATGAAAATTCAGGACACGAAGTGCGACGAAGATAAAAGACGCGGAAAGTGACAACATTTCAGGACCTGAAAAACAACTAAAATTCAGGACGCGAAAGGCGATGAAAATTAAAAACGCCAAAAGTGACGTAATTTCAGCACGTGCAAAGAAACGAAAATTCAGCACATGAAAATTGACAAAAATTAACGACAAGAAAAGCGACAACATTTCAGCACACGAAATGTGATGAAAATTTAGGACGCGAAAGGCGATGAAAATTCAAAACGCCATGTATGACGAGAATTCCGTAAGCAAAAAGTAACAACATTTCAGGTTACATAAAGGGATGAATTTTCAGGGCACAAAAAGCGATGAAAATTCAGAACGTAAAAAAAAGACGAACGCTGAGGCCATGAAAAGCGAAAAGTCAGGGCATGATATGCAACTAAAATTCAGGACGCGAAAAGCGCAGAAATTTCGGGACGCAAAAATCATCAAAATTTCAGATGCAAAAAGGCGATGAAAATTCAAAACGCCAAAAGTGACATAATTTCAGCACGTGCAAAGAAACGAAAATTCAGCACATGAAAATTGACAAAAATTAACTACAAGAAAAGCGACAACGTTTCAGCACACGAAATGTGATGAAAATTTAGGACGCGAAAGGCGATGAAAATTCAAAACGCCATGTATGACAAGAATTCCGGAAGCGAAAAGTAACAACATTTCAGGTTACATAAAGGGATGAATTTTCACGGCACAAAAAGCGATGAAAATTCAGAACGTAAAAAAAAGACGAACGCTCAGGACATGAAAAGCGAAAAGTCAGGGCATGATATGCCACTAAAATTCAGGACGCGAAAAGCGCAGAAATTTCGGGACGCAAAAATCATCGAAATTTGAGATGCAAAAGGTGACAAAATATCAGGACGAAAAGGGACAAAATTTCAGTACACAAAATGCGACAAAAATTCAGCACATGAAAAGCGACAAAATTCACCATGTGAAAAGCAGCTAACCAGGTGGAGAAAAGTGATGAAAATTCAGGACGTGAAATGTAACGAAAATTCTGGGCATGATATGCGACTAAAATTCAGGACGTGAAAATAGTCAAAATTTCAGGACGCGAAGAGCATCGAAATTTCAGATGCAAAAAGCGCGAAATATCAGGACGAAAAGTGGCGAAATGTTAGCAAACAAAAAGCGACGAAAATTCAGCTTGTGTAAAGCGATAAAAATTCAGAACGTGAAAAACGACGAAACTTCAGGACACGAAAAGCCTGAACTTTTGTCACTTTTCGTGTGCTGAATTTTCGTCTCCTTTAGCATGCTGAATTTTTGTCACTTCCCGTGTGCTGAAATTTTGTCGCTCTTCGCATCCTGAAATTCCGTCGCTTTACGTGTCCTGAAATTTCATTACTTTACGTTGCCTGAAATTTCATCGCTTTTCGCATCCTGAATTTATGTTACTTTTGGCGTTTTTAATTTTCATCGCCATTCGCGTTCTGAATTGTCATCACTTTTCGTGCGCTGAATTTTTGTCACTTTTCACGTCCTGAATTTACGTCACTTTTCTCGTTTTTAATTTTCATCGCCTTTGGCGTCATAAATCTTTGTCACTTTCGCTTGCTGAATTTACGTCATTTTTCGCGTGCTGAATTTTAGTTGCTTTTCCCGTGAAATGTTTGATACTTTTCGTGTACTGAATTTATGTCGCATTTTGTATCCTGAAAATTTGTCTCATTTCGTGTCCTTAATTGCTTCACTTTTCAAATCTTCAATTTACGTCACTTTTCGTGCCCAGAATTTTCGACGCTTTTTGCGCTCTGAATTTTCGTCGCTTTTCGTGCACTGAATTTTCCTCACTTTTCGTGCACCTAATTTTTATCGCTTTTCGTGCACTGAATTTTCCTCACTTTTCACGTGCTGAATTTTTGTTGCTTTTCGCGTCCTAAATGTCCGGCACTTTTCCCGTGCAGAAGTTTTGTTGCTTTTCGCACCCTCAATTTTCGCCACATTTCTCATCCTGAATTTTTGTCGCATTTCACGTACTGAACTTTTATCGCTTTTTGCGTCCTGCACTTATGCCACTTTTCGCATTTACAATTTTCGGCGCTTTTCATGCCTCAAGTTTCTTCACTTTTTGCGTGCTGAATTTTCGTCACCTTTCACGTGCTGAATGTTTGTCGCTTTTCATGTCCTGAATTTTCATCCCTTTCCACGTCCTGACTTTTCATCACTTTTTGCATCCAGATATTTCGTACCTTTACGCGTCCTGAGTTTTGGTCACTTTCTGCATCCTGAATTTTCATCCCATTTCATATCCTGAATTTTGGTCGCATTTCACATCCTAAATTTTGGTCGCATTTAACATCCTGAATTTTCATCGCTTTTTGCGTCCTAAAGTTACGTCGCTTTTCGCGCTTTGAATTTTCGTCACTTTTCTAGTCGTGAATTTTCGTCACTTTTTGTGTGCTGAACGTTCATCGCTTTACGCGTGCAGAATTCTGATCACTTTTCGCATGCTGAATTTTCATCATTTCCGTGTGCCGAAATGTTGTCGCTTTCGGTGTCCTGAAACTTCGTCGCTTTACGCATCCTGAAATTTCATTCCTTTACATTGCCTGAAATTTCATCATATTTCACATCTTGAATTTTCGTTGCTTTTGGCATGTGAATTTCATCGCTTTTCGCATGTTACTTTTGCCATTTTTAATTTTCATCGCCATTCGCGTTCTGAATTGTCATCACTTTTCGTGTGCTGAATTTTTGTCGGTTTTCGCATGCTAAATTTTCGTCACTTTTCACGTCCTGAATTTACATCGCTTTTCTCGTTTTGAATTTTCATCGCCTTTTGTCTAAAGGCGAATAAATTGGCTAAATTTTTGTCACTTTCGCGTGCTGAATTTTCGTCGCTTTTCACGTGATGAATTCTTGTTGCTTTTCGTGTCCTAAATGTTCAGCACTTTTCCCGTCCAGAAGTTTTTGTTGCTTTTCGTGCCTCAAGTTCTTCACTTTTCGAGTGCTGGATTTTCGTCGCCTTTCACGTGCTGAATTTTCGTCGCCTTTCACGTGCTGAATTTTCATCGCTTTTCATGTTTAGAATTGTCATCCCTTTTCCCATTCAGAATTTTCGTACCTATTTGAATCCTGATTTTTCGTACCTTTCCGCGTCCTGAATTTTGGTCCCTTTCTGCATCCTGAATTTTCATCCCGTTTCACTTCCTGAATTTTTGTCGCATTTCAAGTCCTGAATTTTTGTCGCATTTAATGTCCTGAATTTTCATCGCTTTTTGCATTCTGAATTCATGTCGCTTTTCGTGTTTTGAATTTTCATCGCTTTTTGTGTCCTGAATATTTGTCCCTTTTTGTGTGTTGAATGTTCGTAGCTTTTTGAGTGCAGAATTTTCATAGCTTTTCGCAACCTGAATTTGCATCACTTTTTGTGTGCTGAATTTTCGTTGCTTTTCGCATTCTGAAGTTCTGTCGCTCTTCGCGTGCTGAATTTTGGTCTCTTTTCGCGTGCAGAATTTTTGATGCTTTTCGTGTACTGAAATTTTGTCGCATTTTGTATCCTGAAAATTTGTCAATCTTCCTGTCCTTGATTGATTCGCTTTTTGCATCCTCAATTTACGTCGTTTTTTGTGCTCTGAATTTGCGGCACTTTTCACGCACTGAATTTTCCTCGCTTTTCATGCACTGAATTTTCCTCACTTTCTGTGCACTGAATTTTCCTCGCTTTTCTTGTTCTGAATTTATGTCACTTTTCTCGTCCTGAATTTTCATCCTTTTTCCCGTCCTGAATTTTCATCCCTTTTCGCGCCAAAATTGTCATCCCTTTTCACGTCCTGAATTTTAGTTGCATTAAACATCCTGAAACTTCGTAACTGTTTGCGTCCTGAATTGTCATCACTTTTGGCGTTTTGAATTTTCATCACCTTTCGTTTCCTGAATATTGGGCACTTTTCGTGTATTGAATTTTCTTCGCTTTTCGTGTGCTGAATTTTCGGCACTTTTCGTGTGCTGAATTTTCGTCTCTTTTCACGTGCTGATTTTTTTATGCTTTTCGCGTCCCAAATGTTTGCCGCTTTTCGCGTGCAGAATTTTAGTTCCTTTTCATGTGTCCTGAATTTTCGTTGCTTTTTATGTCATTAATTTTTGTCACTTTTCGTGTCCTGAATTTTTGTTGCATTTCACATCCGGAATTTTCATCGCTGTTTGCGTCCTGAAATTTTGGCACTTTTCGTGTGCTGAAATTTTGTTGCTTTTCACATCCTGAAGTGTCATTGCTTTATGTGTCCTGAAATTTCATCACGTTTCACATCTTGAATTTTCCTTGCTTTTGGCATTTGAATTTTTATCGCCCATTGTGTCCTGAGTTTTCATCACTTTTCGTGTGCTGTATTTCCGTCACTTTTCGCATGCTGAATTTTCGTCACTATTCGCGTGTTGAATTTTCGTCGCTTTCCATGTCCTGAATTGTCATTGAATTTCATGTCCTGAATTTTCGTCACTTTTTGCGTCCTGAATTGACGTCGCTTTTCACATTTTGAATTGATGTCACATTTCGCGTGCTGAATTTTCATTGCTTTTTGCCTCCTGAAGTTTTGTCACTTTTTGTGTGCTGAATATTCATTGCTTTTCGCATGCTGATTTTTTGTCGCTTTCCATGTGCTGAAATGTCGTCGCTTTCCGCGTCGTGAAATTTTGTCGCTTTACACGTCCTGAAATTTTATTGCTTTACGTTGCCTTAAACCTCATCGCTTTTGGCATCCTGAATTTACGTTACTTTTGGCATTTTGAACTTTCATTGCCATTCTTCTCCTGAATTTTCATCACTTTTCGTGTGCTGAATTTTTCTCGCTTTTCGTGTGCTGAATTTTCGTCACTTTTCATGTCCTGAATTTTCATTACATTTCATGTCCTGACTTTTCATTGTTTTTGCAAACTAATTTACGTAGCTTTTCACATCTTTAATTTTCGTTGCTTTTCGTCGCTTTTCGTCTGCTGAAATTTCGGCACTTTATGCATCCTGAAGTTTTATGGCTTTTCATGTCCTGAATTTACGGCGCATTTCTTGTTTTGTCACTCGTATGCTGAATTTTTGTCACTTTCGTATGCTGAATTGTCATCGCCTTTGGAATGCTCAATTTTCGTCACTTTCACATCGCGAATTTTAGTTGCATTTCAGGTCCTGAATTTTCTTCGTTTTTTGCATCCTAAATTTACATTGCTTTTCATATTTTGATATTTTCGTCGCTTTTCGCATGCTGAAATTTTGGCGCTTTATGCGTCTTTTGTCGCTTTTCACGTCCTGAATTTACGTCGCTTTCCTCATTTTAAATTTGCATCGCCTTTCGCGACCTGAATTTTTGTCACATTTCTCGTTTTGAATTTTTATCACCTTTCGCGCCATGAATTTTGTCACTTTCGTATGTTGAATTATCGTCACGTTTTGCGTGTTGGATTTTCATTGCTTTTAGCATCCTAAATGTTAGGCGCTTTTCCCGTGCAGAATTTTCGTTGCTTTTCTGAAATTTCGTCGCTTCTTGCTTCAAGAAATATCATTGCTTTACATGTCCTGAAATGTAATCGCTCTTTGCATGCTGAATTTACGTTGCTTTTGCTGTTTTGATTTTTCATCGCCATTCATGTGCTGAATTTTCGTCACTTTTCACGTGCTGAATTTTTGATGCTTTTCGCGTCCTAAATGTTTGGCGCTTTTTGCATGCAGAGTTTTCGTTGCTTTTTGTGTCCTGAATTTTCGTTGCGTTTACGTCATGAATTTTTGTCGATTTTCGCGTCCTGAATTTTTGTCACATTTCACATCCTGAATTTTCATCGCTATTTGCGTCCTGAATATATGCCACTTTTCATGTTAAGAATTTTCGTCGCTTTTCGTGAGCTGAATTTTTTGCACTTTTTGTGTGCTAAATTGTCATCGCTTTTTGCGTACTGAATTTTGTCGCATTTCACATCCTGAATTTTCCTCGCGTTTTGCGTCCTGAATTTACGTCGCATTTCTCGTTTTGAATTTTCATCACTTTTCATGTGTTGAAATTTCGGCGCTTTATGCATCCTGAAGTTTTGTCGCTTTTCACGTCCTGAATTTTTGTCACTATCGTATGCTGAACTATCGTCGCTTTTTGCATGCTGAATGCTTTTCGCATCTTAAATGTTTGGCGCTTTTCCCGTGCAGAATTGTCGTCACTATATAACCATATAACCATATAACAATTACAGCACGGAAACAGGCCCTCTCGGCCCTTCCAGTCCGTGCCGACCATTTGTTTTCCCCTAGTCCCATCTACCTGCACTCAGACCATACCCCTCCATTCCCTTCACGTCCATATACCTATCCACTTTACTCTTAAATGTTAAAATCGATCCTGCCTCCACCACTTCTGCTGGAAGCTGATTCCACACAGCCACCACCCTCTGAGTAAAGAAGTTCCCCCCCCTCACGTTACCCCGAAACCTCTGTCCCTTAATTTCTCATGTCATGCCCTCTTGTTTGAATCTTCCCTACCCTCAATGGGAAAAACGTATCCACGTCAACTCTGTCTATCCCTTTCATCATTTTAAAGACCTCAATCAAGTCCCCCCTTAACCTTCTGCGCTCCAAAGAATAAAGACCTAACTTGTTCAACCTTTCTCTGTAACATAGTTGCTGGAACCCTGGCAACATGTTCATGTTCTGAAATTTTGTTGCTTTTTGCGTCATGAAATATCATTGCTTCACATGTCCTGAAATTTAATCGCTCTTTGCATGCTGGATTGACATTGCTTTTGCCATTTTTAATTTTCATCGCCTTTCGTGTCCTGAGTTTTCATCATTTTTGTGTGCTGAATTTTCGTAGCTTTTCACGTGCTGAATTTTCGTTGCTTTTCATGTTCTGAATTTTAGTTGCATTTCACATCCTGAATTTTCATCACTTTTTGCGTCCTGAATTGTCGTCACATTTGCCGTTTTGTATTCTCATCACCTTTCGTTTTCCTGAATTTTGGTCGCTTTTATCATCTTAAATTTTCATCGCCTTTCGCGTCCTGAATTTTTGTCACTTTCGTATGCTGAATTTTCGTCGCTTTTCACGCAAATGAATGTTTGTTGCTTTACGCGTCCTGAATTTTAGTCGCATTTCAAGTCGTGTATTTTCGGCGTTTTTTGCAACCTAAATTTATGTCGCTTTTCATATTTTGAATTTGCATCACTTTTCGCGTCCTGAATTGTCGTCACTTTTGGCGTTTTGAATTTTCATCACCTTTCGTTTCCTGAATTTTGGTCACTTTTCGAGTACTGAATTTTCGTTGCTTTCTGTGTCCTGAATTTCTGTTGCGTTTTACGTCATGAATATTCGTCACTTTTCATGTGCTGAATTTAAGTCGCATTTCACATCATGAATTTTCGTCGCATTTTGCGTCGTGAATTTATGCCGCTTTTCACTTGCTCAATTTTCGTTGCTTTTCGTGCCTCAAGTTTCACTTTTCGCGTGCTCAATTTTCGTCTCTTTCACATCCCGAATTTTAGTCACATTTCAGGTCCTGAATTTTCGTCATTTTTTGCATCCTAAATTTACATTGCTTTTCATATTTTGAATTTTCGTCGCTTTTTTCGTGCTGAAATTTCGGCGCTTTATGTGTCCTGAGGTTTTGTTGCTTTTCATGTCCTGAATTTATGTCGCTTTTCTCGTTTAAAATTGTTATCGCCTTTCGCTTCCTGAAATTTTTCACTTTCGTAGGCTGAATTATTGTCGCTTTTTGCGTGCTGAATTTACGTTGTTTTTCGCATCCTAAATGTTCATATTTTGAATTTACATCGCTTTTCGCATCCTGAATTGTCGTCACTTTTGGCGTCTTGAATTTTGATCACCTTTCGTTTTCCTGAATTTTGATAAGTTTTCGTATACTGAATTTTCGTCGTTTTTCGTGTGCTGAATTTTCGGCACTTTTATTGTGCTGAATTTTTGTCGCTTTTCACGTGCTGAATTTTTGATGCTTTTCGTGTCCTAAAAGTTCGGTGCTTTACGTGTGCAGTTTCCGTTGCCTTCCGTGTCCTGAATTTCCGTCGCGTTTCACATCATGAATTTTCGTCGCATTTTACATCCTGAATTTATGCCGCTTTTCGCTTGTTCAATTTTTGTCGCTTTTCGTGCCTGAAGTTTCATCATTTTTCGCGTGCTCAATTTTCGTCACTTTCGCATCCCGAATTTTAGTCGCATTTCAGGTCCTGAATTTTTGTTATTTTTTGCATCCTAAATTTACGTCGCTTTTCATATTTTGAATTTTCGTCACTTTTTGCGTGTTGAAATTTCGGCGCTTTATGCGTCCTGAAGTTTTGTTGCTTTTCAAGTCCTGAATTTACGTCGCTTTTCTCGTTTTAAAATTTTATCGCCTTTCGCGTGCTAAATTTTGTCACTTTCGTATGCTGAATTATCGTCGCTTTTTGTGTGCTGAATCTTCATTGCTTTTCACATCCTAAATGTTCGGCGCTTTTCCAGTGCAGAATTTTCATCGCTTTTTCTGTTCTGAAATTTCGTTGCTTATTGCATCATGAAATATCATTGCTTTACGTGTCTTTGCATGCTGAATTTACGTTGTTTTTTGCATTTTGAATTTTCATCGCCTTTCGTGTGCTAAATTTTCGACGCTTTTCAAGTGCTGAATTTTTGGTGCTTTTTGCATCCTAAAAGTACGGCGCTTTTCGCGTCCTTTTTTGCATCCTGATATTTTCGTCGCATTTCATATTTTGAATTTACATCGCTTTTCGCGTGTTTGAATTTACATTGTTTTTGGTGTTTTGAATTTTCATCGCCTTTCGTGTCCTGAGGTTTCATCACTTTTTGTGTGCTCAATTTTCGTCGCTTTTCACATGACGAATTTTCGTTTCTTTTCCCGTCCCGAATTTTAGTCGCATTTCAGGTCCTGAATTTACGTCGTTTTTTGCGTCCTAAATTTATGTCGCTTTTCATATTTTGAATTTACATCACTTATCGCGTCCTGAATTGTCGTCACTTTGGGGTTTCAATTTTCTCGTTTAAAATTGTTATCGCCTTTCGCGTCCTGAAATTTGTCACTTTCGTAGGCTGAATTGTCGTTGCTTTTTGCGTGCTGAATTTGTGTTGTTTTTCGCATCCTAAATGTTCATATTTTGAATTTACATTGCTTTTCGCATCCTGAATTGTCGTCACTTTTGGCGTTTTGAATTTTGATCACCTTTCGTTTTCCTGAATTTTGATAACTTTTCATGTCCTGAATTTTCGTTGCATTTTATGTCATGAATTTTTGTCGCTTTTCACATCCTGAATTTTCGTCGCTTTTTGCGTCCTGAATATATGCCGCTTTTCATGTTTAGAATTTTCATCACTTTTCGTGTGCTGAATTTCTGGCACTTTTCATGTGCTGAAATTTCGTCGCTTTTCGCGTCCTAAAATTTCGTCGCTTTACGCATTCTGAAATGTCATTCCTTTACGTGTCCTGAAATTTCATCGCGTTTCACATCTTGAATTTACATTGCTTTTGGCATTTTTAATTTTCATCACCTTTCGTGTCCTGAGTTTTCGTCACTTTTCACATGCTGAATTTTCATCGCTTTTCATGTCCTGAATTTTCGTTGCATTTCATGTCCTGAATTTTCGTTGCATTTCATGTCCTGAATTTTCGTCACTTTTTGTGTCCTGAATTGTCATTGCTTTTCATGTTTTGAATTTATGTCGCATTTCGCGTGCTGAATTTTCATTGCTTATTGCCTCCTGAATTTTGTCACTTTTCGTGTGCTGAATTTTAGTCGTTTTTCGCCTGCTGAATTTTTGTTGCTTTCCATATGCTGAAATGTTGTCGCTTTCTGCTTCGTGAATTTTCGTCACTTTACGGGTCCTGAAATTTCGTTGCCTTAAATTTCATCTCCTATTGCATCCTGAATTCATGTTACTTTTGGCATTTTGAAGTTTCATTGCCATTCGTGTCCTGAATTTTCCTCACTTCTCGTGTGATGCATTTTTCTTGCTTTTCGCGTGCTGAATATTCGTCACTTATCACATCCTGAATTCTTGTTACATTTCATGTCCTGACTTTTCGTTGTTATTGCATCCTAAATTTACGTGGCTTTTCACATTTTGAATTTTCGTCGCTTTTTGTCTGCTGATATTTCGGCACTTTATGCATCCGAAATATCAGCAGTTTATGGTGTTTCACGTCCTGAATTTACGTCACATTTCTTGTTTTGAATTTTCATTGCCTTTCACGTCATGAATTTTTGTCATTTTCGTGTGCTGAATTGTCGTCACTTATTGCATGCTGAATTTTCATTGCTTTTCGCATTCTAAATATTCACCGCTTTTCGCGTGCAGAATTTTACCGCTTTTCACGTTCTGAAATTTCGTCGCTTCTTGCATCATGAAATATCATTGCTTTGCGTGTCCTGAAGTGTAATCACTCTTTGCATGCTGAATTTACGTTGCTTTTAGCGTTCTTTATTTTCATCGCCTTTCGTGTGCTGAATTTCCGTCGCTTTTCACGTGCTGAATTGTTGATGCTTTCCACGTCCTAAATTGTTGATGTTCACGTCCTAAAATGCTTTTCACATGCAGAGTTGTCATTGCTTTTCGTGTCCTGAATTTTCGTTGCATTTTACGTCATGAATTTTTGTAGCTTTTTGTTTCCTGAATATATGCCGCTTTTCGCGTTTAGAATTTTCATCACTTTTTGGCACTTTGCATGTGCTGAGCGTTTGGCACTTTTTGTGTGCTGCAATTACGTCACTTTCACATCCTGAATTTTAGTCGCATTTCACATCCTGAATTTTAGTCGCTTTTCGCGTTTAGAATTTTTGTCGATTTTCGTTCCCGAAGTTTCGTCACTTTTCACGTGCTGATTCAGGAAGTGAAGAGCGACAAAATTTCAGGAGGCAAAAAGCAACGAAAATTCAGCACATGAAATTTGTTGCTTTTCATGTGCTGAATTTTCGTTGCTTTTTGCCTCCTGAAATTTTGTCGCTTTTCACGTCCTGAAATGTTGTCGCTTTATGCATCCTGTAATGTCATTGGTTTACATGTCCTGAAATTTAATCGCTTTTTGCATCCTGAATTTATGTTGTTTTTGGCGTTTTTAATTTTCATTGCCTTTCTGCGTTTTCGTCACTTTTTGTGTGCTGAATTTTCGCTGCTTTTCGCGTGCTGAAATTTTGTCGCTTTTCATGTCCTGAATTTTAGTAGCATTTCACGTGCAGAGTTTTAGTTGCTATTCATGTCCTGAATTTTCGTCATGAAATTTTGTCGCTTTTCGCGTCCTGAATTTCCGTCGCTTTGTGCGTCATGAAATATCATTGCTTTATGTGTCCTGAAATTTAATTGCTCTTGCATGCTGAATTTATGTTGGTTTTGGCGTTTTGAATTTTCATCGCCTATTGTGTGCTGAATTTTCGTCGCTTTTTAACTGCTGAATTGTTGATGCTTTTTGCGTCCTAAATGTTCTGCGCTTTTCATGTGCAGAGTTTTTGTTGCTTTTCATGTCCTTAATTTTCGTTGTGTTTTATGTCATGAATTTTCGTAGCTTTTTGCCTCCTGAATATATTCCGCTTTTCGCATTTAGAATTTTTGTCGCTTTTCATGCCGGAAGTTTTGTCACTTTTCATGTGCTGAATTGTTGTTGCTTTTCATGTGCTGAATTTTCGTTGCTTCTTGCCTCCTGAAGTTTTGTCCCTTTTCACGTCCTGAAATGTCGTCGCTTAAATGCTCCTGAAAGGTGTTCATTGCTTTAATGTGTCCCCCCACCCCTGAAATTTAATCGCTTTTTTTTGCATCCTGAATTGCATTACATATCCTGAAATTTCACATCACTGAAAATTTAACACGTTGCTTTTGGCACTTTTGGATTTTCATCCACCTTTCAGTGTCCTGAGTTTTCGTCACTTTTTGTGTGCTGAATTTTTGACGACGATTTTTCATTTCATCGCGAGTATCAATGTTCGACCTTTTCCCATGCAGAATTCTGTGCTTTCTCGCATTCTGAAATTTTAGAATTCGCCTTTATGCATCCTGAATTGCAATACATTATCCTGAAATTTCACATCATGAATTTTTACGTTGCTTTTTGGCATTTGGATTTTCATCACCTTTCGTGTCCTGAGTTTTCGTCACTTTTGTGTGCTGAATTTTTGACGATTTTCATGTCCTGAATTTACGTTGCATTTCATGTCCTGCATTTTCATCACTTTTCGTGTGATGCATCTTTATCGCTTTTCGCGTGCTGAATTTTCATCACTTTTCACGTCCTGAATTTTCGTTACATTTCATTTCCTGACTTTTTGTTGTTTTAGCATCCTAACTTTACCTCGCTTTTCACATTTAGAATTTTTGTCGCTTTCCATCTGCTGAAATTTCGCCGCCTTATGCGTCCTGAAGTATCGTCATGTCCTGAAATTCTATCGCTCTTTCCATGCTGAATTTCCGTTGCTTTTGCATCCTAAACATTTGGCTCTTTTCGCGTGCAGAATTTTCATTGCTTTTTGCGACCTGAATTTTGATCGCTTTTCGCGTCCTGAATTTTCGTCGCATTTCACGCCCTGAATTATTGTCGCATTTAATGTCAATGAATTTTCATTGCCTTTCATGTGCTGAATTATCCTCACTTTTCGCGTGCTGATTTTTCGTTGCATTTCGCGTCCTAAATGTTCGGCGCTTTTTGCATGCAGAATTTTTGTTGCTTTTCATGTCATGAATTCATGTCACTTTTGGTGTTTTGAATTTTCATCACCTTACGTGTACTGAAATTTTGTCGCTTTACTAGTGCTGTATTTTCATCTCTTTTTAGCATTCTGATTGTTTGTCATTTATTGTATTCTGAATTTTCATCGTCGTTTTTCATGTCCTTAAATTTCGTCGCTTTATGTGCCCTGACGTTTTGTCATATTTCGAGTTCTGAATTGTTTTTGTGTTGCTTTTCGTGTTTTAAATTTTCATCACTTTTCATGTCCTGAATTGTCTTCACTTTTCGTGCGCTGAATTTTTGTTACTTTTTGTGCAATGAATTTTCATCACTTTTCGCATACTGAATTTTTGTTGCTTTACGAGTACTGAATTTTTGTCGCTTTTCGCATCCTGAAGGCTTTTCACTTTTTATGTGCAGAATTTTTGTCCCTTTTTGCATGCTGAATTTTCATCGCTTTTCGTGTATTGAAATTTCGTCATCTTTCGTGTACTGAAATTTTGTCACATCTCGCGTGCTGAATTTTCATCGCTCTTCATGTCCTGAGGGTTCGTCGCTTTTTGCGTGCTGAATTTTATTTGCTTTTCATTTGCTGAATTTTTGTAGCTTTTTGTATGCTGAAATTTAATTGTTTTGCATGACAGGATTTCGTCGCTTTATGCGTCCTTAGGTTTTGTCGTGTTTCGAGTCCAGAATTTACGTCGCTTTTTGGGTTTAGAATTTTCGTCGCTTTTCATGTCCTGAATTTTCATCTCATTTCATGGCCTGAAATTTCATTTATTTACATTTCCAGAATTTTCATCACTTTTCGCATGCTGAATTTTCGTCCCGAATGTTCTTCACTTTATGCGTGCTGAATTTTCGTCCCTTTTTGCATGCTAAATTTTCTACGCTTTTCGTGTATTGAAATTTCATCACCTTTCGCGTCCTGAAATTTTTGTCACTTTTTGTGTGCTGAATTTTTGTCACTTTTTGTGTGCTGAAATCTTGTCATATTTCGCGTCCTGAAATTTCGTCATTTTTCTTGTGCTGAATTTTCGTCCCTTTTCGCATGCTGAATTTTTGTCACTTTTCGTGTGGTGATATTTTGTCACTTTATGTGTCCTGAATTTTTGTATCTTTTCGTGTACTGAAATGTTGTCAACTTTCGTGCCCTGAAATGTTGTCGTATTTCGTGTTCTGAATTTTTGTTGCTTTTGGTGTGGTGATATTTTGTTGCTTTATGTGTCATGTGCTGAAATTTCGTCGCATTTCACGTCCTGAAATTTCATCGCTTTTCTCGTGCTGAATTTTCATCTCATTTCATGGCCTGAGATTTCATTGATTTACATTTCCAGATATGTTGTCACTTTTTTCTGTCTTTTTCTCCCTCTTTTCTTTTCGCGTCCTCAATTTATGTCGCTTTCCGCGTCCTCAATTTTTGTCGCTTTTCTCGTCCTGAAATTTCGTCCTTTTTTTCGTCCTGAATTTTTGTCCCTTCCCGCCTCCAAAGTTTTCATCCCTTTTCGCATCCTGAATTTTCGTACCTTTTCGCATCCTGAATTTTCGTACCTTTTCGCATCCTGAATTTTCTGCATCTTGAATTTTGGCAAGTGAAAAGTGACAAAAATTCAGCATGCGAAAAGTGATGAAAATTAAGCACGAGAAAAGCGACGAAAATTCAGTGTGCGAAAAGCGACAAAAATACAGGACACGAAAAGTGAAGATAATTCAGGACATGAAAAGCGACGAAAATTCAATTCACGAAAAGTGACAGAAATTTCACAGCGCAAAACATGACGTAACTTCAGGAAGCGAATATTGACAAAAATTCACCACACGAAAAGCAACAAACCTTCAGGACGCGAAAAGCGACGAAAATTCAGCACATGAAAAGTGGCAAACATTTGGGGGGGGGGGGAGGGCGGCGGAGAGGGGACAAAAAGTCGGAGGGGGGGGGGGGGGTGTGGGACGAAATTTGAGCGGCAATAGGCTCCAAAAATAGAGAGACGGCGTCATAAAATCAGCACAACAATGACACGAAAAAGTGACGAAACTTCAGGAATGCAAAAGTGACGAAAATTCAGCATGCGTAAAGCGATTTCAGTGTAGAAAAGCGACGAAAATTCAAAACACGGAAAGTGATGAAAATTCAACACGCGAAAAGCGACAAATCCAGGATGCAAAATGCGACATTAAAAAACGCAAAAAGAAAAAATTCAGGATGCGGATCATGATAAAATTTCAGGAAGAGAAAAGTGACAAAAATTGAGGATGCAAAAAGTGAAGTAATTTGAGGATGCTAAAAGCGATGCAATTCAGGACACAAAAGCGACAACATTTCAGGATGTGAAAAGCGATTACATTTCAGGACGGGAAATGCAATGAAAATTCAAGACGAAAAAATCGACAAAATTTCAGGACGTGTAATGTGACGAAATTTCAGCCACAAAACCTCCCCCGCACGTGCCCCCCACAAAAATTCAGCACACGAATAGCGACGCAAATTCAGCAAAAAACCTTCAGGACGTGACAAGCGCCGAAAATTCAGCATGGAAAATGCGACGAAAATTCAGCATGTGAAAAGTGATGAAAATTCAGGACACGAAAGACGAAGAAAATTCAAAACACCAAAAGCAACGTAAATTCAGGACACGAAAGGCGATGAAAATTCAAAACATCAAAAGCAACGTAAATTCAATACGCAAAACGTAATGAAAATTCAGTAAGCGAAAAGTGACAAAATTTCAGGACACGAAAGGCGACGAAATTTCAGTACACGAAAAGTAATGAAAAATAATCCCTTCCACAGAATCCCCAACCTCCCAGCCCATCATCAAAACTTAAAAAGTGACGAAAATTCAGCACTCAAAAAAGCGAGCGAAAAGGTGATGAAGAATTTTCAGCATGAAAATTGAAACATTGAGTTATGGGAGGCTATTTATGATTGGGGCAGGGGGGGGGGGGGGGGGGGGGGGGGGCGGGGGGGGGGGGGGGGGAGGGGGGGGGGGGGGGGGGGGTGGGGGTGGTGTTGGGGAGATGGGGGGTATGGTGGTGGGGGGGGGTTTTGGGTGGATCGGTTTGGGGTAAAAAGCTTTGAGTGGTTTTGGATGGAATTGATGACCAAAACGAAAAATTCAGCACTCAAAAATCGACAAACCAAGAATAATGCGAAAGCGATGCATGCGAAAAGTGTGAAAATTCAGAGCATGCGAAAAGTGATGAAAAATTCAGCAGACTCTCTAAAAAGTGATGAAAATTCAGCATGCAAATTGCAACGTAAATTCAGACGCGGAAAGCGACGACAATTCAGCTTGAATAAAGCGACGAACCTTCAGGACGCGAAAAGTGATAAAAAATTCACTGCGCAAAAAACAACAAGAAAGTCAGCACGCGAAAAGCGATGTGAATTCAGTACGCGAAAAGCAACAAAAATTCAGCACGCGAACAGTGACAAAAATTCAGCACACGAAAAGCGACGAAAATTCAAAAGTAAAGGTGACGTAAATTCAGGACACGAAACATGATGAAACTTCAGGACACGAAAAATTCAGCACACAAAAAGCGGCGAACCAGTACGCGAAAAGTGATGATTCAGCACACGAAAAGCGATGAAATTTTGTGCGTGAAAAGCGACAAAAATTCAGCAGGCAAAAACCGATGAAAATTCAAAACGACAAAAGCAACATAAATTCAGGACACGAAAAGTGATGAAATTTCAGGGCACGTAAAGCGACAATTTTTCTGCACATGAAAAGCGACTAAATTTCAGTAAACAAATAGCGACAAAAATTCAGCACGCGTAAAAAGAAACGAAAATTCTGCACACAAAAAACAACAAACCTTCAGATTGCGAAATCAGCAAGTGAAGAAGGGTGCAAGGCCACCAAGGTGACCTCTCCCTCACCCATCTTGCAGAGACTGAGCCACACCCACACTTCCGGGTTTTATAGACCCTCCTCCTCCCACCGTAAGGGGCGTGACCTTCTTGGCATGATTGACAGGAGAGAGAATCTCAATATTTTTTAAACATTAATAAGTCTTTTATTTTTCATCTGCGCAGCGGAGGGGGACTGAATAAGATGGCCAAAAATTACAGCTGTACGTAGTAGTGGTTTTTCTAAAATCAATATGCAGTGCAAACAGGAAGTGGTCAAGATGAGACTTTTAATTATATACATGTCCTTCCTCAAATTAGGGGACAAAAACTGCACACAATACTCTAGGTGTGGTCTCACTAGAGCCCTGTTCAACTGCGTAAGGACCTCTTTGGTCCTATACTCAACTCCTCTTGTTATAAAGGCCAACATGCTATTCGCTTTCTTTACAGCCTGCTATACCTGCATGCTTACTTTCATTGACATGAACAAGAACCCACAGATCCTGTTGTACTTCTCCTTTTCCCAACTATTTAGATAGTAATCTGCCTTCCTGTTTTTTATACCAAAGTGGATAATCTAACATTTATCCACATTAAACTGCATCTGCATCTATCATGCATCTGCCCACTCACCCAACATTCTCATAGTATCCTCCTCACAGTTCACACTGCCACCCAGTTTTGTGTCATCTGCAAATTTGCTAATGTTACTTTGAATCCCTTCATCTAAATCATTGATGTATATTGTAAATAGCTTCGGTCCCAGCACCAAGCCTTGCGGTACCCCACTGGTCACTGCCATTGTGAAATGGACCCGTTAATCATTATTCTTTGTTTCCTGTCCCCCAACCAATTTTTATCCATGTCAGCACTCTACCCCAAATACCATGTGCCCTAATTTTGCCCGCTAATCTCCTGTGTGGACCTTATCAAATGCTCTCTGAAAGTGCAGGTACACTACATCCACTGGCTCTCCCTTGTCCATATTCCCAGTTACATCCTCAAAAAATTCCAGAAGATTAGTCAAGCATGATTTCCCCTTCGTAAATCCATACTGACTTGGACCGATGCTGTTAATGGCCTCTCCCACTTGGGCAACCTAATCTGCGAGTTCCGGCGAGTTTGCCCTCGACTCATACTCGCAGCATGGAGACACGAGGTTGTAGGAGGTCATCGTAACTCTCCTTCATGCTCGAGAGTGATCCCCGCGTTCTCGAGGCCTCAGCTAGATCGCGGCGTATTTTTCAACATGTTAAAAAATGCCCGCGAGTAAAAAAAGGTCGCCATGGAAAAAATCGATACTTTTTGACTCGTAGGTTTAGTCGAGGTAGGTCGAGGTAGGTCATAGTAAGTTGTAATGGTATTCGTAGGTAATCAAAGCTACTCGAATGTAGTCGAAGGTAATAGCTCCTTGAGAAAACAGCAGCACGTGATGCCCTGTCACTCCAGGGCATGTTAATTCATAGCTGGAGAGTTTTATGGAGAGGAAACTTGTGTTTTAGAGATGACATAAAAAGGCAGCAGCATAGGGGCAGGGCACAACCCTAAAAAAAACCTGCCATGCAGATGTTACCCACCCAACAGTGACAGGAGATGCCACAAGAGGTGATAGTGCAGGAGGAGGAAGCCTTGCATGAGAGACCCCTGGAGGTAGGTAATGTCCCCACCACCACCCCATCCTTCACTGCCTCATTTGAAGGCAGCAAAACAGCCCCATCTGCTGTGTCTGACACAGCATTAGAGGTATATACCCCATTGGTGGTGAGGGAGGGCTGGAGGACGGTTATGCCCTATACCTTCACCAGGCAGCAGGAGGGAGACCTTGTGGAATGGTTCCAACAGAATACCATCCTGTACGATAAAGAAAACGTGGAGTACAGTGACTGGGACAAGAAGTGCAGATTGTTCGAGGAAAAGGCGAAGGAGTATCCTGACTGCACTTGTGAGTACCTGCTTATTTTTTTACTTCAGTTGCTCAACCATTTTCCTTTAGCCATGATTGCAATTTGGACAGGTTCATTTAGATGTAAAAGTTCATAATTTTCCCTGCAATATCCCTTTAGATCTATGTAATTTTCTAGCAGGGTTGCAGGCTATCAAGTTGTTAATGATATTCTGCAGCAGTTCCATTCTTTTGCAGCCAACTTTCACAGGTTATGTGTTTGAAGTTCGAATCTTGTCTCCAAAAGCTCCTACATTAAATATGCGGGAAGGCGGGCAATTAACACATGGTATACTTGTTTTAAAGTTCCTACTTTGTTTATCTTGTGTACCTCTTCCATTCTCTTCCTTGCAGGCCTGCATTTAACAGGCCTCAATGGTTTTTAAGTGCATGTTTGTTTACTTTCTGCAGCACCTCATCCATTCTCTTGAAAGACATGCAGTCAACTTCCAGAGATCATTCTAACACATTTTTTAAATGTTATACAAATGATCAGCTCTTTCTATGGTTTAAAAACCAGAGGACGATCTTTGGTAAACTGACACCAATGGCCACCAAATCTAGGGCTGCTGGGACCAAATTAACCAAGAGGCAGGAGTGGATCAAGGAAAAGTGGGGTTTTCTGGCATCGCACATTGTGCAAGTGAACAGAAAGAGCGGCAAGAAGGTAAATCTTATATACTCCTTCGCCTTTTCCTCGAACAATCTGTGCTTCTTGTCCCAGTCACTGTACTCCACGTTTTCTTTATCGTACAGGATGGTATTCTGTTGGAACCATTCCACAAGGTCTCCCTCCTGCTGCCTGGTGAAGGTATAGGGCATAACCGTCCTTCAGCCCTCCCTCACCACCAATGGTGGATATGCCTCTAATGCTGTGTCAGACACAGCAGATGGGGCTGTTTTGCTGCCTTCAAACAAGTCATGATGCTGTTGGCACATTGTAAAACTAATTTTAATTCTTCCAGTTTCGACAGTTGGATCAACTGCCCAGTGCGCCACGTGCAGAGGTGGAAGATCCACTTGAGGGGACATCAGTGATGACCCTCTCCACCAGTCACCAGCACTCCAGGAGGAGGATTTCACATGACAGCCAGTGGAGACTCCGCACCTGGTGACAATGAAGACACAGACGGACAGAAGGAACAGCTCAGGATTGTAAGTCCATAGTTTAAAAATTCTGCACATTTAACTTCTCATTCGTCAATGCATCCATCCACCATTGTGCTGTTTACACGATTATTTATATTTTAGCTCATTGAACAGGTAAATGAGGCCTTAAAAATGTTAGATGGTGAACGCAAGGCCAACACACCGCAGGAGGAGTATGTCCTCAAAATGAGATTTCGTTGCCCCAGTAAACCTTCAGAAGACATGATAGTCCTTATAAATCATGCCATGGATTACAGTGATAAGGTCAATATGTCATTTCATTTCTCTGTCATTCTGTGATTGTTTGGCTGCAATTTCTGTAATTAAAATTAATTTCTTAGATGAGATAATACAATGATTTCACGTGTGTTGTAATTTGCGCAGCAGATGCCACAAGTGGACATGAAGAGGTGGCACCACATCACATATTTGCAATGGCGCATCCTTCGCATTATTCTGAGCAGGTATTAAAGATATAGTAAATGCTTTGATGATTGCAGTCCTTTCTCACAGAACTTCTCAGTGAGATTTTTTAACTTCATTTGAGTTCTACTTAAATATGATTCTGTGTTTCAAAAGCAGTCATCGAGGCCACATCCACCGCAGATGCGAATGTGGGCACAGCCACATCTGCAGGCTGGACAGGTATACAATTTAAAAAAGAAAATTGTGAGCTTAGATTTGACTTTATCTCACACCCTTATAAGACTATTAAATTAAATTCATCCTCCCTCCATTCATATTTATGCGTTTCAAAAATACTCCATGATCTGACTGCAAAGACATAAAACATTTGTAGCCAGTTTAGTTTCAAATCAGAAAATATGTCAATTGCAGCTTTTGAGGGTCTGTATTGCTTTTGCATTTAAATCCATCTTGTTTTTTTTTCAGACAGTCAATGACATCAACAATCACTTACACAGACCTCCATCCTGCTGGATCAGTGTTATCTTTATTAGCTTCAGATTATGCTGATTACAGTCTTCCGCCAAGAGACACACCAGCATCTGCAGGAAGGGTACACAAAAGGCTGGAGAAACTCAGCGGGTGCAGCAGCATCTAAGGAGCGAAGGAGATAGGTGACGTTTCGGGTCGAGACCCTTCTTCAGACTGGTCAGGGATCAGGGAAACGAGAGATATAGACGGTGATGTGGAGAGATAAGGTGAGTTGGAGGGAAGGGGCTATCACAGAGGGGGAGCAGCACACTGAATGTAAAACAAAGTGTTTATACAGCTCGTAAATGTCACTGAAACGGAAATACACTGAATTTAAAAGAACATTTTATTACATTTATCTTATTTGATAAATGTAACACCACAGGAAGCAAAACAGTGAATTGTAATGGGATTTCTCATAATTTCAACAAATCTAAAAATACTAAGAAAACACAAGGAACTTTTTTCTGTAAATCTTCAGATTAACCTGAGCAATAAAACGCTAGCAAACATTAAAACAATAAAACAAACAAAGCAATGCTTTCAAAAGGATATATTTTTTAGATTTATTCTACATTAATCAAACAAACCGAGGCAGGATAAGCACTGCTTTTAGAACAGACATCTGCAAAAATAGTAAGATTAAATGAGAACTTACCAGTTTGAAGTTTGATCCTTATTTTATGAGGAGTTATGATGAGGGATTTGGTGAAGACCCCGCCAGCAAGCATGCGCAACATTCTTCAAAGCAGCAGTGTGAAATCACAGATAGCAGCACTGACTGGAGATAGTAAGATTAAGAGACACTAATATACCAGTTGACCTTATGATAGAGGGTTGGGAGCGGAGGGCACAAAATCCCTCGTCGTAACTCCTCATAAAATAAGGATCAAACTTCAAACTGGTAAGTTCTCGTTTAATCTCGTCACGTGAGTGACTTCGTGAAGATTTCAAAGCTCTGTGATTTCATGCCCTGGACCACGTCCATGCTCACATACTGCCGTATTTACTGATGGAGGAAGTATGCTAACTATTTCAGACTTGAACAAAGCTGAAAAATAATAATGTATTTATTAATACAAACAAAATAACCCTGAATTTGGGGAAACATTTAGGGAACAGCACTTAAAACTGAATTCGCAAACATTGCGGGAGCGGCCACAGGTTTGTTATAGAAACGTTGAAATGTTCCTTCACTGGCCCAGCCCACTGTTGCGAGGACATGATCCATGGGTACCTCCATGGTCCTCGCCGCTGATGTGGATGCAGTCCTAGTAGAATGAGATTTAAAAATGTCAGTGTTTACATCCTGCTGCACCCAATACCACCCTGAGCCACCTGGAGATAGTCTGCACCTGTGATGTGGGTTTTTGAAACTGATGAACAGACCCATTTCCATTCTCCTGATGTTTTGGGTGACATTAATGTAATGTCGGAGATATGTGGTAATGCAGAGTCGTACATCAACGGGATATGCTCGGAATTCCAATTTCAGACCTGTTGTCTCAGGTCTATGATGTTTGAGTAACTCATCTATAAAGAAGGTTACTTTGGTGGGGGTCGAGACCATCTGTCCAGTTTTAGTTTGTGGAGGGTTTGGACCCGTTGAGCTGTGATAAGTGCTATTAACATCACCACTTTGAAGGTGAGTTTATCCAGTGCTAGATCTGAAACTGGTGACCACCTCCTGAGTAGGGCAACACAACCCCAATGTCCCAGGTCATATTACAGCGTGGTCAGAGAGGGTTAGAATTGAAAATACCACTCATAAGTATCGATACCAGCTGGTGGGATCCTACTCCGATATTGAGGTAGGATGACAATGTGCTTCTGGCACTGTTGATGGCACTGTAGCTAAGGCCCTCATCATAGTGAAGGCCCGCGAGGAATTCCAGCACTTCAGTGATCGTGGCAGAGTTGTAGGTGGTATTGGTCCCGGAACAGAAAGCCTCCCATTTCCTATTGTGGGTGAGGTACTGCTTCCTCGTGGACTCTCTGCACGATGCCGTGATGATATACATGGTCCTTGTTGACAGCCCGAATCCCAGTAATGGCCTCTTCAGAATCTGCAATCCAACAGGTTCAGATGACCATGGCACGGATGACTTTCCCCTGTTATGGGATGGGTCACTAGATTCAGGCATTTAGGAACCTACACCCATGGTTCCTTCACCATATCGAGGACCACCGGGTACCATGGTTGTGTGGACCAGTCGGGTATTATAAGAATACCAGATGCACAGTGTAGCTGGATTTTCTGCAATACCCGACTGATGAGACAGAAAGGGGGAAATGCATATTAGAACAATTTCCCCCAATGTAGCGAGAACGCGTCCATCGCTGCTGCCCCAGAATCTGGTTCCCAAGAGACATATGTTGGTATCTGTTGGTGCAACCTGGACGCAAAGAGGTCGATATCTGGTGTTCCATACTTGGCTATAATATTAGCAAATATTTGGGGGTTCAACATCCACTCGGTGTTGTCATTGAATACTCGTGACCTGGTGTCCGCCACTGTATTGAGCTTACCCGGAGGGTATGTAGCTTATATCCAAATATTTCTTTCAATACACCAGTACCAGATTATGTATGTCAATTCATCGCAAGATATCGACTTGATACCACCCATATGGTTTAAATATGCCACCACTGTGGTATTATCTATTTGAAGACGGACATGCGTATGATGCATGTTCGTGCAGTAAGCCCGCAGTCCGTGAAATGCTCCCAGCATTTCCAAATAGTTTATACCTTGTGATTGGAGTATAGTAGATTTGTGCAAATCCTATCTGCCGCCACAACTGGAACTGGAACAGCCCCTTTACTGCTATCCAAATGTGTTGCTATTTCATCTTTTATAATTGACTCCAGCATCTTCCCCACCACCAATGTCAGGCTAACTTGTCTATAATTCCCTGTTTTCTCTCTCCCGCCTTTCTTAAAAAGTGGGATAACATTAGCTACCCTCCAATCCACAGGAACTGATCCTGAATCTAAATATCCGTATCACGAGAGCAAGGATTAGGCACTAAAAATCTCTGAAATAGGCAGGCAAAAAGGCATAATAAAATTACAAAAAAGGCATTTATTGACAAAAAAAGGCATAAAAAGGCATTTCCACCACCAATATATGGTTAAAAATGATAATATAAAGGTACACTACATTAAATGACCAAAGTTGCCTGATTGCACATAATTATTAGAATTATTTTCAAATTATCTGGTGTTAAACTATGCCGTCTATCAGACAGAATATGCTTCAGTTGTGAAAAAAGTATTTTTACCTCAGCTGAGGTCACTGGTGCGTACCTGAAACAAACTACAGACTCTATATTCACGTTGATATCTTGTGGCATTACAACTACCTTTGAGAACTTTAGCTATGTTTTCTATTTGTTCAAGATCTTTGTTAGCTAAAATCAGTCTCGCACATTGTCCTTGTATGTCTTTACCTACATCGCCACGAACTTTACGAATATCGTCAGTTACTTTGTTGAAAACCTGAAAGTTATTCACTAATGTTTGCCACATTTCTCAAGGGAAGTGATAGCTTGTGGGAAGTTTGCAAAATTGGAAGCAGTAAACACAAGATCGCGGTGGAGGGACTTTTTCTGCATGAATTCACTGACGTTCCTGACTGCAGCAGATTCTTCTTCAAAACAGTTGACAATTTTTATCTTTTCAAAATTTGCAGCATAGTAGAGTACAACAAAGAGCTATGTACCCCACCTAGTCAAAACGGGCTGAGGAGGTAGCGGAATCTCGGGTGCCATTTCCTTGAACAACTGCACATGTGATGATGCTTTGAGGAAGATTTTCTTGACATTGGAAACCAGGAGATCAACATTTGGAAACAAGCTACGTATGTGCTTGGCAATTCTATGATGTCATTGAGCTAAGCATGTCAAATGCAACACTTTGGGGAATAAAACTTTAAGTCACAAAAGAGAAGAACATTCTCGTGTTTTATACCTTCTGGCCAAAGTACAGCAAGTGAAGATGTAAACAACTGAGCAATAGTTGAGCTGTTTGAACGCTCCAATACTTCCGATGTCAAAGAATACTCCTTTGATGGTTGACCTGCCTCCAGTGTACCGATTACCACATTGAGATCCATATTCTGTTGCATGCAATTTCATCGCTAATTTTCTGCAAAGAATGTTGAAGTTTTTCCATAATGACTCACTTGGTATATGTTCCTCTGTTTATTTTCCTAAAAATCCTCAGAGAGATTTGTTTTCCAATTTCCACAGTGGAATTCCAGCATCAATGAATGCCTCGCTGGAGAGGGAGAGACGGAAGCATATATCAGACAAGCTGATTCAGTGCTATTCTTGCAGTATGTGGGAGGTCAAGGACACCACTGGTGCCTCTGGCTGCTACAAGTGTGAGAAGTGCATCCAGGTACAGCTCCTGAAGGACCGTGTTGGTGAACTGGAGAAGCAAGTGGATGACCTCAGGTTCGTCCGAGAGGCTGAGTAGTTCCTCGACGAGTCCTATAGCAGGACTGTTACACCGAAGGTACCAGAAGAGGGAAGGTGGTTGATAGTGAGAAACGGAAGTAAACATGGAATGCACAGGAATGCACGTGGAATGCACGGGTGTTGTACCTCTTGTGAACAGGTTCACCCACTTAAAAGCTGTTGGGACAGAATGCATTGACACACTGAGCGACGCACTGGCTTGCGATGCAAAAAGCGCTGTTGAGCTAAAACAAAGGAGGCCGATGTTAAGCAACGCAGTGGTGGTTGGGGACTCCATTGTGAGAGGTACAGACAGGGGTTTCTGCGGCAGCAGACGGGATTCGAGGATAGTGTGCTGCCTCCCGGATGCCAGGATCCAGAGTGCAGAAAATCATCAAGGGCGAAGGTGAACAGCCGGAAGTTGTAGTGCATGTTGGCACAAATGATGTCGGAAAGAAGGGGATGAATATTCTGAAGCGTGACTTTAGAGAGCTCAGAAAAGTGCTGAAAGGCAGGTCCTCCAGGGTGGTTATCTCTGATTTGCTTCCAGGAACAGGGAGATACAGGACCTGAATGTGTGGCTGGGGAACTGGTGCAGGGGGCTGGGATTTCAATTCTTAGACCACTGGGATCCGTTTTGGAGTAAATGGGAACTGTACAAAAGGGATGGATTGCACCTTAACAGGTGGGGGAGCGGCATTCTGGCAGGTAGGTTTGCCACTGTGACACAGGTAGTTTTAAACTAAATAAGGGGGCGGGATGTCAAATGGGATAGTCAAGGACGGAGTTAAAGGGAAAGGGAGTAAAGGGATAGTTAATGATCCCAGAATTAACGGGAAAGAAAGCTCACAAAGGGATAGGAGAGTATGGCCAAGTGTAGTAGGGATCGATGTGAATAGTGAGATGCGTAAGGAATTAAAAGTACTGTATTTGAATGCGCGAAGTATAAGAAGTAAAGTAGATGAGCTTGAGGCTCAGATAGAGGTTGGTAGATATGACATTGTGGGGATTACTGAGACGTGGTTGCAGGAGGATCGGGTCTGGGAACTAATATTCAAGGTTATACATCCTATAGAAAGGACAGGCAAGTGGGCAGAGGGGGGGTAGCTTTTCTGGTGAAGGATGGAATTCAGTCCCTTGAGAGGGAAGACATAGGGATTAACGAGGTAGAGTCAATGTGGATTGAGTTGAGGAATTGCAAAGCCAAGACACTAATTGGTGCTATCTACAGACCTCCAAATAGTAGCCCGGATGTAGGGTGCAAGTTGCAGCAGGAGTTAAAACTGCCATGTAACAAAGGTAATTCCACTGTGGTGATGGGGGATTTCAATATGCAGGTAGACTGGGAAAATCAGGTTGATTCAGGACCCCAAAAAAGAGAGTTTGTAGAGTGCCTCCGAGCTTGTAATGGAACCGACCAGAGAAAAGGTAATTCAGCATTTAGTGTTGTCCAATTAACCAGATTTGATAAGAGAACTAGAGGTAAAGGAACCACTTGGAGGTAGTTGTAAACAGCTGTACAGACACAGTCAGGTGTTTAAATCATCTTTAATAGTAAGATTAAATGAGAACTTACCAGTTCGAAGTTTGATCGTTATTTTATGAGGAGTAACGATGAGGGATTACATGAAGAAGCCCCGCCTGGCGCTGGAACGGCATACTTCAAAGCAGCGGCATGAAAAACACAGAACATAATAGCCGGAGTAAGATAGTAAGGCCCAACATAGATTTAGAACCACCAGATGATCATTTATTTTATGAGGGTCGGGAGTGGAGGGCACGTAATCCCTCATCGTTACTCCTCATAAAATAACGATCAAACTTCGAACTGGTAAGGTCTCGTTTAATCTTACTATTTTACTTCGGAGTCACGTGAGTGACTACGTGAAGATTTTGAAGCTTTCTGTGTTTTTTCATGTCGTAGACTCCTTCCATAAGACACTCTGGCTCACACAACTCAGTAATGAGCAAAATAACACATTTTTTCCCCCAAACATTGCCTCAAGTTATGTGATAAATTATTTCACATTATAAAAGAATAAAGGTAATGCCCTTTCTATTGAAAAGCAAGTTTATCACAAAACATCAATTGATAGATATAATTTGATGATATGAACAAAGCAACAATTATAGAGAACCCAACACTCCATGTCCAATCGTGACACAATGACTGATTTCATTTAATTTAATATTTATTTTACACCCTCCTGTGGCCTTGCATCGTTGCTCGAATGGCTCATCCTGTGCCATTCCTGTGAATGTATCTACCTCCTTAACAGAGTAATTTTCCACATTTCAGTGTCTAGTTCCACTGAGTGTTATTCAATGTTTAACCATCTAGAATACATTTCTCTAGAACCATCAGTTTTACTGAACCTAATGTGTTTTTTTGTGTGTATAAATAGTGCTGTCTCATTACCACAGAGACTCTTAGTTACTTTAACATATTTCATCAATGTTCACACACACACACAATTTAAGGCCGACAGGGTATGCTTATAGGTTTCCCTTGGTTCCAGCTCTTCTTGGTCTGCTTTGTTTGGTAAATTCATAAACATATATGATAATGTAATCTGTATCCACATACAATTATAACGTAATATTTACAATATTTGCACTCTTATCTTGATACTAAAGTCATCAGCATTATTACTTTCAATGTTAACTTTTTTGAATCATTGATAGAACTGGAGTCCATTGCCTAATGTTTTGCTATATTTCCATCAGACACTGCCCTATCAGACAAAAATGAGGAACATAAAAGAACATTTTTCCTCATGTAATTGAGAGAAAAGCATCCACCTTTCCTGTTCTTGGTTTACCCACGAGAACATTTGAAAATTGGTTATTTAATCTGTATACAACCAGATTAATCGTAAGTAATCCATATTAATGACAATGTATTTTCCCCCCTTAATGTGTTGTCTGTGATAACATTGTCTCTTTCTTAGAGATAAACAGCTGGACTAAACATTTTAGAATATGCCACATCTATTTACTCAGAATATCACATGATTATTATTTTACTTATCTTATGGGATTTATCCAGGGTATTGTACACCTTGATATGACATGGACACTTCCATAATAGAACAATCGATATTTAATCCATAATTCTATAATTATAATTCAATAATTAATACAAATGTTTGGAGAATTTCTTAGGACAATTCATTTGCATTTATCTGATATTATTGTCCGTAGTCCCAACAAAGAGACGTATCAATTATCTTTATAAGAATAGATAATATTTTTATCTTACCCAAATATTCACAGAAGCTGTCCATCATCTGTTAATACTTGCTTCAGCTTGCAACAGCTGCTAAGCTTATATTTGAAGCAACTTGTGAACCCCCTTTTTTTTGTTTTTTAAATCCATTACTTTAATAATGATAATGTATCATTTGGTATTTGCATAAGCCTCTCACAAAGGCATACATATTCTTATAATCTTCTGTATTTCTTCTTTTGGAGCTTTATTACTCTTACCTAGGCTCCTTTTCTAATGGAGGGACAAAGTATGTCAACAAGCCCATAAGACATATTTGTATCATGGAACAATTTTCCCCTTCTTATGGTGCTGAATTACTCCTAAATCCAGAATAGTAATTTATGAATATTTATGAATGCCTAAAACATAGGCTTTATGTGATGGGTCAAGTCTTTGCCTTTCAACAGACTTGTATTGCAGCACTAATTTGCAGCTGACTCTAATTTAAATGTGATCAAGATAACCATGACCATTAGTGCAAGTGCTAATCTTATCAGTGCAATTGTTCTTCCAGTATTCTGTTTAACAGCCTTAAACTGGATTTAATCCTTTAGACAATGTTTTAACTTGCACTGCTTGACCCATTTTAATTAATTTCAAGCACCTGTAATATTTGATTAACACTTTGTTAATAACAACTGTATTTCAATGTTGAAAATGTTCCATTTTAATAAAATGTTCTTACACTTTGAAAGTGTATGTAAAATGATGTTTTGTATGGTTTATACCATCACATCTGTACACTGAGGTAATTTATAATATATATATGTACGTACCCCTTGTTTATTGGAGTTACTTTTGGGTGCAAACCTAAAATCAAATTTTTACGTTTTCTTATACAGGTGAACCAATCCTTTCTAATTTTTTGTAGTCCTTAGTAATATTAAATTAATGATCATAATACACCTGTAATCCCCCACAATCGGAGATTTCATGAATTTATTTTTTAACAGTTGTTTGCACCTCTTCCACGTACTTCAGGCCTTCTTTTCCCAATTATATGGGTTCGGATAAGGCTATGTTTGATTATGTTTATTTATCATACTTCTGCCTTAATTTTGATCCATTATCAAATCTTTATATTGGATCATAATTTTTTCCCCCCAAAGTTTAAAGACCAATAGTCTGTTCTTTTGTAATCAATAACTTTGAATAATCATAAGGCAGGTTTTATTCCATAATAATCAGGATTTTAACATAACCTGATTTGATCTGCAAATCTAGAGTGCAGATTTGGTCCCTAAATATTATATATTTCTTCCCAATGAGCTCCACAAACTGATGACAATTAATTTTCCTTTAAATGTATTGGTTATTTTGCACAATATTTTATTTGTTTTCCATTGAATGGAATGCCATGCACCAGTTTGAAATACTTTTAAAATCGTATTTCCTTATATCTCATCTAATTGAGACATGGATATCATAACCGGATTCACCATTGATATCTTTATAACTTAAAAGTTTTATCATATTCTGCTGTTTCATTATAACAGCTTTGGTGAGGCCAAATTTTTTTTTTCCATATTTAATTTTCATGGTCTCACTCATACATTCAGGTATCAAACCTAGTACACATATATATTTTTGTGCTGAAGTGTACTTAAAATAAAACATAAAACGTTTTATTATGATTCTGCTGTTTTAATCATAACAGCTTTAGTGAGAGACCAATTAATTTTTGTTTTCCATGGTTATTTTCCATGGCCTCACTTCTTATTCAGGTGTTGTACTTACACCTGTATATATATATATATATATATATATATATATATATTTTACTGGTGCTGTGGTGGGTACTTCATGACCAGCCACCACTATCAGTGCATTTTTAGGGTTAGTTTTCCATTTTATTTTTACTGCCCTTATTACTCCTGAGTTTTTCCTCAAGGAGACTACCTTCAACTATCTGAGGTAGATATTCCCACCATAATTCATCATATATATTAAAATATGAAACCCCTTTAGGGTAGGTTAGGGAATGTTTTTGGGCCTTTTAACCCTTTTTGGCTTGAATTCTTTATTTACTTTATGTTTGGAATCTTTTTTTTTTTTTCCATTATTTTTTCAAGCCATAACCTTTTTTAGTCTGAAGGCCTTTTAAAGATTTTTTAAAATTATGGCCTTTCTGACTTTATAAAATTCCCCCCCCCCCCCCCCCCCCCCATGCCAAAGTTTGTGGAGCGACTAAAAAATCTTTCCAACGTAATTTTGACGGCCACCGGTATCGGAACCGGCTCCGTAATCTCCCGTTCCGATCGCTCCCCTTAGGACGTTCTTTTTTAAAACTCCGTTGTTTTTCAACTTATTTTTTACTTTTAAATTAGTTTTAAATTCTGGTATTCAGTACCAGCCACAGAGTTTTTTAGACCCTGAAAGTGTTTTTCCCCTGCACTTACCTGCGGGCCCGTACCTACCGCTGTCGAGGAGCTGCCTCTGCAGCTCTTGCTCTGCCGTCAGCGTCGACGTAATGCCGTTACAGCGCCAGGCGGGGCTTCTTCACGTAGTCACTCACGTGACTCCAAAGTAAAATCATCAGTCATGGTGGTGCAGTAGAATACATGGTTAGTTCATCTCTTCCACCAGTGTAACTTTGTAATATGGGAGATAGGTGTTAATATAAAGTGTACAGTAAGGTGGAGTTAGTGGTAGTTCATTACTCTGATTGGTACACATGCAATAACCAATCTATATCCTGCCCCGTAGAGAAGAGAATTGTTAAACAGATGTTAAAACACATGTGGTTAAACATACTCGCTGTACCTGTCAGGCAGTCTGCTAACCCGACCCAAACGTGTACGGACAAACCCTTCCCCTTCCGTACCAGAAAAATTAGTGGGGCTAGGTGGTGAGGAACCCGATAAAGAGAACGGAGCCAGGGAGCCTGGAGAGGAGCGGCGGGGTGAGCTTGCAGGACTAGGGGCACTGGGGGATGAGGGAACCGAACGACATGGAGATTGCATGCTGGGGGGTCTGGGACGAACAATAGCAATTTTTAAAATTTATTTATTAGAAGTAAGTACATTACATTTTAATGGTACCTTTTTACTGGTTCCCAGAATTATTAAAACATTCTTTGTACAACTTCCTTTTTTTTTGAAAGAAAGAGGTAGTGAAGAGTAAATAATAGTCTAGTGAGCGTGGTGTAAAGAAAGAAATAAGTGAGAAAGTGAAGCAGAAAGGAGATTCTCCCACACCACAAGTCGATGTTTTTTTTATATTCTTAATCATTTTTCACTCAAACCCAGAATTTTTAATTTTACGATTCTATTGCACCACATGAATCCACAAGGTCAATAAATGGAGACCAGCTTGTTAAGAATTGGTCTTTTTTTTCTATTAGGAGGAGTCTCATTTCTTCCGAATGGGCAGTTTCCAACATATTACCAATCCACATTTTGAGTGTTGGTATAGTAGCCTTTTTTCAGAATTTGAGTATGACTTTTTTCGCTGTTATTAAACCATAATTAAAAAATGAGATTTGGGATATATTTAATTTGTTTCCATCTCCTATTACTCCAAAGATTATCATTTCCATGCTAGGTTCCATTTTTATCTTAAATAAACTAGTGAATATATCAAATATATCACACCAAAATCTTTGACTTTTTGTGCAAGAAACAAAAGAATGTGTAAAATTGACATTTTGAGAAAGACATTTATCACAGATGGGAGAAATATTTGAATAACATTAATTCAACCTAACTTTTGAATAATATAATCTGTGTAATATTTTTAATTGAATTAAATTATGTCTAGTGTTAATCAAACATTTATGTATATATATCAAATACCTCTCCCATATTTCTTTAGACATTTTTATCATTAAATCTTTTTCCCAGTCTTCTCTAATTATCTCCGTTGATGGCAATTCCCTATTAAGAATACTGTTATATACATATGATATTAATTTTTGTGTCCGCCTTAATATTCATTGCTTCTTCCAGTGGGTCTATCATTATATTCTGTAATCTTGGTATATATTTTTTTATAAAGTCACATATCTGTAAATATTTAAAGTATTGGTTATTATTCAGATTAAATTTTGATTTTAATTGTTGAAATGATAATAAATTTCCCATTTCATACATGTCACCCAACTTTTAATTCTCAATCTTTCCCATTGTCTATATGTTTTATCTATAATTGTTGAAATGATAATAAATTTCCCATTTCATACATGTCACCCAACTTTTAATTCTCAATCTTTCCCATTTATCCATAAAAGATGGTTTAAATACTGGATTATTCACTATTGGTGTTAATGATGATAAGTTTCTTAATTTTAAAGTTAATTTTATTTGTTTCCAAATTCGAATTATATTGTGTATGATTGGATTCTTATTATATAATATATTATTCTATTTTATCGGGGAGAAGAGGATCATTCCTAAATTGTAAGGAAAACAATTCTCTTTCTCCATTCTTATCCATTCCATCTGTTGAGAAGGACAATCCAGCCAATAAATAATATTCTTAATACGCACTGCCCAATAATAATATAAAAAATTAGGCAGTGCAAGTCGCCCTACATCTTTAGGTTTACACAGATGATTTTGTTTAATTCTAGGAGCTTTGTAGTCCTATATAAAATTAGTAATATTGGAGTCTAGTTTAAAAAAAAAAATGTTGGTATATATAATGGTATGGATTGAAATGAATATATTATTTGTGGTAGCACTATCATTTTTATAGCATTTATTCTGCCAATTAATGATAGCGGGAGCATTTACCAAAATGTAATCAGAGCGTTCAATTTATTTAACAAAGGACTAAAATTAGCGTCAAATAATGATTTATATCTTCTGGTAACTTGAATACCTAAATACTTAAATTTTTCCATTGCAAATTTAAATGGAAATTTTACTAGATGATTCGCTTTCTGGGGCTGTAATGACATAATTTCACTTTTATTCCAATTTATTCTATATTCAGAAAAGGAGACAAATTCCTCTATTACATTTAATAATTTCGGGATACTCGTTTCTGAATTTCTAATATATAAATCAATTAAATGTTGTTATTGGAATCCTGGGTATTATATCCCTGAATATTTGGATGTGTTCTTATTGTTTCAGCCAGAGGCTCTATCATAAGGGCAAATAGCAGGGGTGATAAAACACATCCCTGCCTATTGCCCCGTGATAATTGGAATTTTGGAGACAACATATTATTAGTTAATATTCTTGCCGTTGGTTTATCATATAATAATTTTACCCATCTAATAAAATTATCTCCCATATTACATTTTTGAAGTACTATGTATAAATACTGCCACGCTACCTGATCAAATGCTTTCTCTGCATCCAAAGATATAACTGATAAGTCTTCCCTTTCCCCTTATGTGGCGAATACATTATATTAAAAAGTCATCTCAAATTGTTAAATAATTGTCTTTTGGGTATAAACCCCGTTTGGTCCCGGTTTATCAATTTATTAATATATTTGCTCAATCTTCTTGCTAAAATCTTTGCTAAAATGTTTTGATCTGTATTTAAAAGTGATATAGCTCTATACGAGCCTGGATCTTCTAGATCTTTATCTTTTTTTGGTATAAGCGTAATTGTAGATTCTGCTAAAGTTTCTGGTAATTTTATTTTCGGTTAAAAGCATAACTGTATAATTTAAGTAATCGGTGGGGACCATTAACTCCTGAAATCTTTTATATAATTCATTATTTAAAACCGCCAGGCCCTGGTGTCTTCCCATTTTTCAGTTCTTTTATTGTTTCTCTTATTTCTACACTTGTAATCTGAGCTAATTTCTCTTGTTCTAAGATATCCAATTTTGGCAAGTTACACTTATCTAAAAAAATTATAATTTTATTGTCTTCAATGGTAGCTTTAGATGTTATATAAATTTTGACGGAATAAAATTGAGCAAACCTTTTGTTAATGTCCTTAGGTAGAGTTAATAGTTCCCCGTTCTCTGATTTAATTTTACTAATTGTTTTTTCCTTTTCTTGCTTCTTCAATTGTCGTGCTAGAAGTGTGGTTTATCTCCAAAATCAAACTGTACTTGTTTTGTGATCTGAAATAATCTTATTACTCTTGCTGATAATATTCGATTAAGTTTAAATTTCAATAATGTTATGTTATTATGTTTATCTATGGTTAGGTCTTTTGTGTTTCCCAATTCTAATAATTTAATTTCCTTTTCTAACGTCCATTGTTCTGTCCTGTTTTTTTTATTTAGAAAATTTTGATACAAAATTATAACTCCACGAATGAATGCTTAAAAGATTCCCATAATAGAGATGGTGATAAAAATACCTGGTTGTCTCGTTTTGTTTCAAAAAAAAATTTCATTTGTTGTTTATAATACTCGTAACCTTGTGAAGTCATTAGCTATTTGTGTGTTTAAATATCCAAAATAATTTATATTACCCTGGCATTCACTCAAGTTTTTTAAAGTAAAAATCAGCGGGGATGGAGTGATCAGAAAATAATACTATAGTGGTATTTAGGATTATTTTTTTCGTATATGGTATCGAATGTTTGTGTCCACTAAAATATAATCAATTCTTGAATAAGTTTTGTGTACTGATGAGTAAAACGAAAATTCCCTTCCAGTTGGATTAACTATTCTCCATACATCTGTTATGTTAGTGTTTTTTATATAAGTGTTTAAGAATTCACTAGACTTGGATTTAGCACTACCCTTCCTTAATTTTGTTGATTTGTCTGTAGGAATCTACAACACAGTTAAAGTCCCCCCCAGTATTACATTTTGAAAATTATACTCATCTATTTTATCCATAATTTTCTTAAAAAATTGGGGATTATCAAAATTTGGTGCATAAATATTTATCAGAGTCAGTGGAGTGGAGTAAATTTCTCCCGCCACTATTGTGTATCTTCCTTCTTTATCAGATATTGTATTCTTTAATATAAACGGTATACCTTTCCGAATAATAATAACCATTCCTCTAGCTTTAGCAGTAAATGATGAGTGATATGTTTGGCCTATCCAGTTTGCCCTTAGTCTGATCAGTAGCAGTTGTCTTGAACAATAGAGGCGATGCATGGGGACCGGGAGCAACTGGTTGCGGTTCGTTCACGGGCAGAAGATGTTGACGGCTGCGCCGTTGAAGAACACCATCGACGTTGACAAGGTAGGAACAAGGTTCCTTGGATGGCCCCTCAAGGAAACCCAGTCGGGTATGTCTAACTGCAGTCTGCAGGCGAACCACCTGACCTTGCAACTACGGTTTTAGTGGTCTGCTTGACTTGACATAGGCGCGTTCTGGACATCATGTTTCTCCTGCATGCGCTACTGGACCGCAGCATGTTTGAGCACTTGTGGCTTCAGCTGTTGCTGGGCGACGGGAAGATGAGGCCGTGTCGTGGAGCCAGTCAGTGGCGACCAACCCAGTCGCTGGGCAGGAGAGCCTAGAACACCATCTCTTGAAATGTTTCTCAGGTTTAACAGATCCAGGTAGACGTCGGACTTGGCGGGATGCAAACTTTCCATTAGCTGTTTTGCGCGCCTGACAGCACGCTGAGCGAGGCCATTGGATTGAGGGTATTCGGGGCTGCTGGTAACATGCTGAAAGTTCCAGCATCTGGAAAAGTGTCTAAATGCCTGGCTGATGAACAGTCTTCCGTTGTCAGTTTGCAGTCGAACTAGTAGGCCGAATACAGAAAAATGTCTCTGAAGCTTTTGTATAACCATCTCAGATGTAATGGGAGGCAGCAGGTCAAGTTCAAACCAATTGGAGTAGGAATCGACTAAGACTAGATAGTGTTTACCATGCCATTCAAAAATGTCCGTAACAAGGGACGTCCAAGGTAGTGCTGGAGTGGGTTGTTGCAGCAGAGGCTGTTTCTGATGGTGCGGTTCCAAGCTGTTGCAAGTGGAGCAGGATGCCGTTTGCTCATGTATGTATTTGGACATACCTGGCCAGTAAAACATGCTTTGTGCACGGGCAAGCGTGGACTCGGTACCTGGGTGGCTGTTGTGGACATCTTTGTAGTATTCATCTTGCAGGGATGAGGGAATCTCAACTTTGCGACCCTTGACAATGATCCCGTCTTGTATCGCCAATTCATCGCGGACTAAGAAGAATGGCTGTATCTCTAACGGTGTGCTGGATTGTTTGTTGGGCCAACCCCTCTTGATAATGAGAGGAGAGCAGCTGTAGAGTACTGTCAGCAGCTGTGTGCTCTGTAAGGCGACGCAGACGTTCAGTGGGGACGAAGTTGACTTTAAGCACAGTAAGCTCGTCGCACTCAAAGGGATGTTGTTCACAGGACGCCCGTGGCACTCGAGAGTGTCTGTGATGAGCATATCTTTGCCCTTTTTGTAAACAAGCTGGAAGTCAAAGCGCTGGATCTGCATCATCATGCACTGCAAACGTGCAGGTGCTGCGTGAATAGGCTTGTTCATGATGGTGACCAGGGGTTGGTGGTCAGTTTCAATTGTAATAGTTTTCGCAAAGAAAAAGTCTTTAAACTTGGAACACGCAAAAACGACAGCTAGCAGCTCCTTTTCAATTTAGACATAGCGCTGCTCGGTGTCTGTCTTGGGTGCGAGAGGCGTATGATACAGGTAGCACAGTGCAATCAGCTGATGTTTGCAGGCAGGCTGCTCCTAATCCGTATTGCGAGGCATCGCAGGTGATAGTGACTGGCAGCTTGAGGTCGAAATATGTCAAGGTGGGGGTGCTAGCTAGCTGAAGTTTTAAAGAGTCAAACACTTGTTGGTGTTGCTGGTACCCGGTCCTGGCAGTGTCCTTGTAAGTGAGCTGTCTCAGTGGCGAGATAAGTGCTGAGGTTGGGTATGAACTTCCCCAATTAGTTAACCATACCCAGGAAACGCTGAAGGCTGTGTACGTCTGTGGGAACAGGCAGTTCATTGATGGCTGCAGTCTTCTTAGGGTCTGGCTTTAACCCTTTGCTGGTGCACACGTGCCCGACGTAGGTAATCTCTGAGACACGGAACTTGCACTTCATGGGGTTGAACTTTAGGTTAATCTCACGTGCCCTGTCCAGAATCTTTTTTAAAAATTTGAGTCATGCTCCGCTAAGTCACGGCCATACACCAGAATGTCATCAACGATGATAGCACATGGGTAGCCTGCGAACAGTTGTTCCATAGCTCTCTGAAAAACCTCACTGGCTGAGTTAATTCCAAACGGCATTCTGAGGAACTTGAAATCTGCCAAATGGTGTAGCAAATGTAGTGAGGTTCGAGGACACATCATCTAGAGGTATCTGCCAAAACGAGCTTATGGCATCTAATACAGAGAACACTGTTGCGCAACCGATTTGGGTTGCAACGTCTTCGACCATGGACACCTTGGCGGAGACCTAGTCTGTGGGTTCACTTATCCCAGCCGGTACGCCCATGGACACCTTGTGTCTCAGTTCAGCTTAAATTCAGTCATGCATAGCATGAGGTACGCGGTGAGGGGCACGGATAGCTGGGGCAGCAGTGGGGTCAATGGTGATTTTATAAGTTACTAGATCAAGTGCAGACCCATTGGGTCTGTTCTCTCAGCGCACGGTTGCGAGGGGAGGGGGCGGCTGGAACATCACACACACACTAACCACCCCTCACACACACACTAACCACCCCCATTGATATTATATTAATATTATTAATTCACTCCTTTTACCCCATGCCCTGCCCTATCCACCCTATCCCATTCGCAGGCACGGAGGGGGAGACAGAGGCACAGAGAGGGAGACATGGAGGCAGAGAGAGAGACACGGAGATACAGAGAGGGAGACACGGAGGCACAGAGAGGGAGACACTGAGGCACAGAGAGGGAGACACGGGGGCACAGAGAGGGAGGCATAGAGATGGACACAGAGGCTCAGAGAGGGACACGGAGGCGCAGAGACGGACACGGAGGCACAGAGAGGGGCACTGAGGCAGAGAGACACGGAGGCACAGAGATGAGAGAGAGAGGCACGGAGGCACAGAGAGGGACACGGAGGCACACTAGAGAGGGACACGGAGGCACACAGAGAGGGACACGGAGGCACACAGAGAGGGACACGGAGGCACACAGAGAGGGAAATGGAGGCACACAGAGGGAGACGGAGGCACAGAGAGGGACACGGAGGCACACAGAGAGGGGCACGGAACCACACAGAGAGGGACACGGAGGCACAGAGATGGACACGAGAACGAACGGGGTATGAAACCAGGACAGAGAGGGCCACAGGAGAGGGACACAGAGCTTTGAGGCGTGGGGGACATATTGGCACAGAGAGGGACACGGAGGCACACAGAGAGGGGCACGCAGAGAGGGGCACACAGAGGCATGGGAGCTTTCCCCTGCCTTTTGGAGCTGGGGTTTCCGATTTTGCAATTTTGAGGCGGGAGACCCTGCTGGTTGCGCCACACAAGCGGGGGATCGCGGTGTCGGACGATCAAAAGCAGACTGAGGTGCCGGCCAATCGAGAGGGGGGAGAAGGCCGACGACCAAGGCAGTCGAGAGGAAGCCCAACCCGCCCCGAGCCTGAGAGATGAGGTGAGAGGGAGCGCGGGGGGTGGACACCGGGGAGAGAGAGAGAGAATACGGGGGCTAATAAGAGAGAGGGGGGGGGAGGGGGAGGGAGGGGAGGGATGGAGGGAGGGAGGAGGAAGAGAGCGGAGGGGGAGAGAGGGGTAGGGGAGAGAGGGTAGAAGGGGCGTGGGGGGAGAAGGGCGGAGGAGGGGAAGAAGGGAGGGAGTAGAGGGGAAGCAGCCATCAGCCTCAGAGTGAGCCTCAGCTCCATGGCTCGCATTCATTGGTGCTTCAGACCCCGAGTATGGGGGGGGGGGGGGGGGAGGGGTGGGTGGGGTTTGGGGAGGATTGAAAGTGTGTGATGACAGCGTGGCCTTTACGCCGCCCGCCCGTCGGACTATTATCTTCTTCGGATCGGCAGAGCACATTTGAAAAATGGGGGAGGGGGGGGCATTTAGAGCGGGCGGGCGTGGGAGTCTAGCTGTGGGCTTCTGACTCTCTGGAGCGCGCAGGGGATGGGAGTGGTGCAGCACCTCCCCCTGTAGGCATGCAAGGTAGAGGCATCCTTGGTCAAGGTCTCATCATTTCTTATCTTGCTGTAGACTTTCATGCACATTACATTCACACACGATCCCATGTCCAATTTAGCAGTTACAGACTTGTTAATAATGTGCACGGTAACTGCAGGGTCCAAGGGCTTACCAGATGTGCGGAGGAGAGTGTGAACAGCAGACTCAGCATATGAGATAATTGGTTTGTCCTCGTGGGCAGCTTCAAACAGTTCATAGGAAAATGTTGGGTCTTGCTGCAGCAGGTGTAGATTAGACTCTGAATTGGCATTACGGTTCCCACGAGAACGGCAGCAAGCAGCAAAATGATTCATTTTCTTACAATAATTACATGGTTTGCCGTGCTGGAAAAAACTGTCAACCTTTTTTATGGAAGTAGTTGCAGTTAGTGCACCTGTGCAGTGGCTCATTCACAAATCTTCTAGTGGCAGTTGATATGGTGCGTTTAATGAGACCGGTCTGATTTATATTAGTTTTCTAAAGCTGATCACTCAGTGGGGCTACAACCTTTGACATATGGCAAGCATGCACAGCTTGTTCAAGAGTCAGGTCAGCATTTCAGAGTAGCTCTGTTTTGAGCTTTTGATCAGACATGACACTAACAAGTTTGTTACATATTAACTCACTCGTTATCTCACCAAAGCGACATCTCATAGAAACATAGAAAATAGGTGAAGGAGTAGGCCGTTCGGCCCTTCGAGCCTGCAGCACCATTCAATATGATCATGGCTGATCATTAACTCAGTATCCTGTACCTGCCTCCTCTCCATACCCACTGATCCCTTTAGCCACATCTAACTCCCTCTTAAATATAGCCAATGAACTGGCCTCAACTACCTTCTGTGGCAGAGAATTCCAGAGACTCACACTGTGTGAAAAAGGTCCTAAAGGAATTCCCCCTTAACCTTAAACTGTGACCCCTTGTTCTGGACCTCCCCAACATCGGGAACAATCTTCCTGCATCTAGGCTGTGCAAACCCTTAAGAATTTTACACGTTTCTATAAGATCCCCCCTCAATCTTCTAAATTCTAGCGAGTAGTGCCATATACTTCAAATCACAAATGAAACGTTCCACAGGTTCATTAGGAAGCTGTTGGCGTGCAAAGAACTTTGCTCTTTCCAGAATGCGGTTCTATGGCAGGTCACATAGCTCACGGAATTTATGCAGCAGCACATTAGGGTTGTGCATTGTCTCAGCTGGGACCACTACCTGGCCGTTCCGGTCATGTACAGGTGGCGCAAAGTCGAAGGTTTGCGCGCGAATCATAGCCTCGGGTCCCGCCAGGTTGAGCAAAAGCGATGGACAATATTGATGTAGTGCTCATAATCAATCTCAAAGAGCCTCCATCTCTCACTTATGTCTGCATCAAAGATGAGTTGTTTGGCTTGTGGCACGAGTGAGCCATTGCAGTAAAAGATCAAGACTAATAAAAGCAAATAAAAACCGATAAGCGGACGCAATGGGTAATTTCCAGCAGTATGTCACCATGTAAACAGCTGTACAGACACATTCTGGTGTTTAAATCAGCTTTAATCATCAGTCATGGTGGTGCAGTACAATACATTGTTAGTTCACCTCTACCACCAGTGTAACTACGTAATATGGGAGATGGGTGTTAATATAAAGTGTACAGTAAGGTGGAGTTAGTGGTAGTTCATTACTCTGATTGGTTCACATGCAATGATAAATCTACAGCAGTGATCATAATATGACTAGTTTTAATCTGCAATTTCAGAAGGAGAAGGTTAAATCGGAAGTGACTGATACAGCTGAACAAAGGAGACTATGAAGGCAGGAGAGAGGAGCTGGCCAAGGTGGACTGGAAAGGGATACTAGCAGGAATGACGGTGTAAGAGCAATGGCAGGAATTTCTGGGCATAATCCGGAAAACACAGGATCATTTTATCCCAAAAAGGAAGAAAGATTCTAAGGAAAGTAGGAGGCAACCGTGGCTGACAAGAGAAGTTAGGGATAGAATAAAACTAAAAGAAAAGATGAATAACACAGCAAAGAGCAGCCGGAAGCAGAGGATTGGGAAACTTTCATAGGACAACAGAAGGAAACAAAATGGGCAATACGGCTGAAAAAGATGAAGTACGAAGGGAAGCTGGCCAGGAATATAAAGCACAGTAAAAGCTTCTTTAGATATGTTAAGGGAAAAAGAGTAGCAAAGCCAAATTTGGGTCCCTTGAAGGCAGACATGGGTGAAATTATTATGGGGAACAAGGAAATGGCAGAAGAGTTGAACAGGTACTTCGGATCTGTCTTCACTAAGGAAGACAGACAATCTCCCAGAAGTACTGGAGGACAGAGGATCTAAGGGTCAGTGGGTCGAAGAACTGAAATAAATTTTCATTAGGCGAGAAATAGTATTGGGTAGGCTAATGGGACTGAAGGATGTTAATTCCCCGGGGCCTGATGGACTGCATCCCAGGGTCCTCAGGGTGGTGGCTCTAGAAATAGTGGACGCATTGGTGATCATTTTCCAATGTTCAATAGATTCAGGATCAGTTCCTGTGGATTGGAGGATAGCTAATGTTATCCCACTTTTCAAGAAAGGAGCGAGAGAGAAAACGGGGAATTACAGGCCATTTAGCCTGACTTCGGTGGTGGGAAATATGCTGGGGTCAATTATTAAAGAGGTAATAATGGGGCATTTGGATAGCAGGAAAAGATTAGTCCAAGAGCATGCATTTATGAAAGGAAAATCATGCTTGACTAATCTTCTGGAATTTTTTGAGGATGTGACAAGTATAATGGATGAAGGGGAGCCAGTGGATGTAGTGTATCTAGACTTTCAGAAAGCCTTCGATAAGACCCCACACGGGAGACTGGTGAATAAAATTAGCATGGTATTGGGGGTAGGATGTTGACGTGGATAGAAAATTGTAGGCAGACAGGAAGCAAAGAGTAGGAGTGAACGGGTCTTTTTCAGAATGGCAGGCAGTGGCGAGTGGAGTGCCGCAAGGCTCGGTGTTGGAGCCGCAACTGTTACCTTATATATTAATGATTTGCAAGAGGGAATTACGAGCAACACTAGGAAGTTTGTGGATGACACAAAGCTGGGTGGCAGTGTGAACTGTGAAGAGGATGTTAGGACATTGCAGGGTGACGTGGACTGAGTGAGTGGGCAGATGTGTGGCAGATGCAATATCTATATTGCTAAAAGTCTGTTCTCTTCCTTGACCAGTCTTGACCACTTCCTGTTTTTCTGTTTCATGATTTTAGAAAAAAAGTTGCCAGAGTCTCCCTCTGCTGCACAGGACAAGAGGATTTTTCCCATCTATGAAAAATAAAAGAGTTAATATTTTAAAAATGTTGAGATTCTCTCTGCTGCCCCTGATGGTGGGAGGGGGGAGGGACTATAAAACCTGGACATTTTGTGCCTCAGTCAGTCTCTGCAAGATGGGGGCAAGTGAGAGGGTCACGTCTCTCAGTCTGAGCTGTGAATGCTGTGAAAACACTGAACACATGTCTACTAAAGTGTGAGTGTGGTTTTACTGACCTTGAGTGCCCTTAATGTGGTTTGAAAATGAACATGAGGTTGGGTTGAAGTAAAAGCACTGCAAATGGTTGGTGGGGTTTAGGTTGAAGTTAAAGCGCTGCAAACGGTTGGTGGGGGTTTGGGTTGAAGTTAAAGCGCTGCAAACGGTTGGTGGAGGTTTGGGTTGAAGTTAAAACACTGCAATGGTTAATGGGGGATTGGGTTGAAGTTAAAGCACAGCAAATGGTTGGTGGGTGTTTAGGTTGAAGTTAAAAGTACGGCAAATGGTTGGAAGTCTAAACTTGACAAATTCCTGTTTGCACTGTATATTGATTTTAGATAAATGCTACCACTTACGGCTGTGATTTTTGGCCATCTTACTCAGTCCCCCTCCACTCATCAGGTGCAGAGGATTTTTCCCATCAATGAAAAATAAAAGTGTTATTTGTGTTTAAAAAATATTGAGAATCTCTCCTGTCAATCACACCATGAAGGTCACACCTTTTCCGGTGGGAGGGGGGAGTGATTATAAAACCGGAAGTGTGGGTGTGGCTCAGTCTCTGCACGATGGGTGAGGGAGAGGTCACGACTGTCTGAGCTGTGAATCTTGGTTCTCAGTTACTTGGTCCTCCAAAATATTCCAACTGGAATATAAACTGGAGGTGGTGAAGGGAGGGGTTAAGCCAGAGAGGGTTATTGGGAAGAAAGTGCCACTTTAAATTTAGTTGCATCTGGCTAGGCAACCATGGCTTGAAACCACCATACAGCCATACAGTAAAAAATAAAGAACAAAACATAGAGTAGAAATGCAACATAAAACATCCCCCCTCACAGCAGAATCAAAGTTTCCCGCTGTGAGGGAAGGCACCAAGTCAGTCTCTTCCCCTGACAGGTTCCACTTATTCACCCGAGCTCGTTGTATCCTCCCCGAGCCCTCCACAGTCGTCGGTATGGCACAGCCCGATGTTCAGGCCCGCTCTCGTTCGGGGTGATGCAAGTCCGACTTCGGGGCTGGGGGATGTCCTCAGCGGCCTGGACCTTGAGTCGGCCACCTCCTACCAGAGTCCGGGGCTCCCAAAGTCCGCAGGCCGCACCGGGTGGAGACACAACGCTGGAGGCCCTCGGCAAAGGGCCCCAGGACTCCATGGAGTTCAGCGCCGCCCGCGTTGGAAGTTCTCCCAACCAGAGCTCCACGATGTTGGAGCAGCGGCCCAACGCTCCGGTGCTCCAACGGCGACCCAGGTAGGCATCGCCCGCTCCGCGGTGACTCCAGCACCGCCGCCGCTGTTGCAGCTCTGGTCCGGTTCCTGGTCCCCGGCAGGAAAGGTCGCTCGGATCCAGGAGATAGGCCGCGAGTTGGGGGGCGAGGACGCGGCTCGGAGAAATAGTCGCGTCCCTGCCAGGAAGCGACTGGGAGTTAGTTTCCCCCTTACCCTGCCCCCCTCCCCCACATATAAAAGTTAAAGTTTCCCCCCAAGACAGACTTTTAATGGACTAAAAATAAAAAAAGATGTAAAAACAAATGGGCTGCAGGCAGAGGCTGCTGTCAGTGCAACTGAATCAACTGAACACACTGAATGCCTACTGAACTGTGAGTGTGGTGTTTTGTGTGGTTTTATGGTGGTTTCACCCTGCTTGAAATGGCATGAAACTGCATTTGAATGCGGTGGCCTGGCACCCTGCATGAAATGGTATGAAACTGCATTTGAATGTGGTGGCCTTGCACCTTGTGTGAAATGGTATGAAACTGCATTTCAATTTGGTGGCCTTGCATCCTGATTGAAGTGGTATGAAACTGCACTTGAATTTGGGGATCTTGCACCCTGCTACAAGTGGTATGAAACTGCACTTCAGTTTGGTGGACTTGCACCCTGCTTAAAGTGGTCGGAAACTGCACTTGAATTTGGTGGCCTTGCACCCTGCCTGAAATGGTAGGAAAATGGATTTGAATTTGGTGGCCTTGCACCCTGCTTGAAATGGAATTTCAAGGAATAGCCGTGAGTCAACTGCCAGCCCACCAGCCGTGAGTGAGCTGCCAACACATCAGGCTTGAAGGACTGAGCTGCCATCCCTAGAATCCATTTGGCCCACAATGTCCATACTTGCCCTCTGGAGACCAGTCCCTTCAGCAGTTTCCGATCAGTGCTCCAGAAAACTCCCCCCCCCCCCCCCACACTTGGCACCAATACTGGAATTGGTGGAGAGGTGGAATATTGCGTTGGGGGATCAGCCCTTCCGTGTGAACATGGGACCCAACGGGTCCCACTCAGTCTAGTAATACAGATAAATGTGAGGATTAATACTTAACACTAAATATACACCTGACGATATTGGATTTGGTACTTTACTGTGAAGAAATTAAACTTTAAATTACTATACTCAAGGACTGTCTTGAATTTAAAATGAAATTAATTAGTTATCTTGTTATTGTTATATAATATTTTATATTTTAGTACTAATTACTAATTACTACTAATCATAATGACTAATTATCATTAATCATAGTTAACTAGATCAACTCAGAATTAGCTAAAAGGATGAATCATAAGTTGATTAAAATAGAAAATGGAGATTGATATTTGATACTATTTTGACTAATCATGGACTGATACTTTTGTTAGATGAGACTAATATTTTACTGACATTGAGATTATTAATTATTCCACTACTGGAATATAACTATTGTTTCCCCCCCCCCCCCCCCCCCCCCCCCCCCCCCCCCCCCCCCCCCCCCCCCCCACCCCCCCCCCGCCCCCCCCCCCCCACTCTCCCCCCCCCCACCCCCCCCGCCCCCTCACACCCCCCCCCCCCCCCCCCCCCCCCCCCCACCCCCCCCCCCCCCCCCCCCCCCCCCCCCCCCCCCCCCCCCCCCCCCCCCCCCCCCCCCCTCCCCCCCCCCCCCCCCCCCCCCCCCCCCCCACCCCCCCCCCCCCACCCCCCCCCCCCCCCCCCCCCCCCCCCCTCCCCCCCCCCCCCCCCACCCCCGCCCCCCCCCCCCCCCCCCCCCCCCCAACCTCCCCGCCCCCCTCCCCCCCCCCCCCCCCCCCCCCCCCCCCCCCCCCCCCCCCCCCCCCCCCCCCCCTCCCCCCCCCCCCCCCCCCCCCCCCCCCCCCCCCCCCCCCCCGCCCCCCCCCCCCCCCCCCCCCCCCCCCCCCCCCCCCTCCCCCCCCCCCCCCCCCCCCCCGCCCCTCCCCCCCCCCCCACCACCCCCCCCCCCCCCCCGCCCCCCCCCCCCCCCCCTGCCATCCCCCCCCCCCCCCCCCCCCCCGTGTATTTTATAATGTTTTTTATTGAAATTGTAGTACGGAGCTAGTAGTAATATTTGTGTTTTTTACCAAAAGCTACGGACAGTCTTAGATGTTAGCCTACACATTAAGGTGGCTATAACTAACTGCTCTAATTGTAGAATGTAGTTGTTTTTTCTTTCTTTTTTACACTTTACTAATATCTAATAATCTCTTATCTTTTCTATTTTATATTATTTAATCATTATAATCTTGTTGACTCGTTATTTTGAATGGCAATTATTAGTATTATTTAAGGAGACTATGACCCCAGAGAAGAACCACCTACAAGATCTAAAATTCATCTATCTGCGGTTCGGGTGTAGGTTATGGTTTAACATGCTGAATCATTGATCTATTATAGACCTCCTTAATCATAAGATGCACGATTTTAAAGTGAAAATTGGCGGGTGAAGAAATTAACATTCTGTAGATGTGTAGGATGATAAAGGGAATGAATGAACCCACAAGAGAGGCAAAGTATTATTCATTTAAAATTTGCTTTTAAAACAGAGGTAATATTCCTCCAAGAGACTCACCTTAAAAGGAAGCGCCAACGACTTAGACTGAAAACAACAATAAATGGATTGCTCAAACGTTATCATTCTCTATTCAACATAAATATAGAGGGTTGTAATTTTCCAAATCTGTAAGGTATACCTTTCCACACATTATATCAACTATAGAAGATATTGATGGTAGGTATATTGTAGTAGTAGGCGAATTATACTAAAATAAGTGACTCTCTTTAATGTAAATGGACCAAATATTGATAGCCCATTGTTCTATATAGCGGGATAGTTATCTAAATCAACATGTACAGGAACCAACGAGAGAGCAGGCTATTTTAGACTGGGTTTTGAGTAATGAGGAAGGGGTAATTAGCCGTCTTGTTGTACGTGCCCCCTTGGGCAAGAGTGACCATAATATGGTTGAGTTCTTCATTAGGATGGAGAGTGACATTGTTAATTCAGAAACAATGGTTCTGAACTTAAAGAAAGGTAACTTTGAGAGTATGAGACGTGAAATGGCCAAGATTGACTGGCAATTAATTCTAAAAGGGTTGACGGTGAGGATATACAATGGAAGACATTTAAAGACTGCATGGATGAACTACAAAATTGTTCATCCCAGTTTGGCAAAAGAATAAATCGGGAAGGTAGTGCATCCGTGGATAACAAGGGAAATCAGGGATAGTATCTAAGCAAAGGATGATGCGTACAAAGTAGCCAGAAAAAGCAGCATACCATTAGGACGGGGAGCAATTCAGAGACCAGCAGAGGAGGACAAGGGGCTTCTAATTAGGAAAGGAAAAAATAGATTATGAAAGAAAATGGGCAGGGAACAGTCCCCAACCCTGACTGCAAAAGTTTTTATAGATATGTGAAGAGGAAAGAGGTTAGTTAAAACAATGTAGGTCCCTTGCAGTCAGAAAAGGTGAGTTGATATGGGGAACAAGGATATGCGGACCAATTGAATAACTACTTTGGTTCGTCTTCACTAAGGAAGACATAAATAATCTGCCTGAAATTAAGCAGGGGACTGTGGGTCAAAGGAGGAATTGAGTGAAATCCAGGTCAGTCGGGAAGTGGTGTTGGGTAAATTGAATAGATTAAGGCGATAAATCCCCAGGGCCAGATAGGATGCATCCCAGAGTATTAAGGAAGTAGCTCAGGAAATAGTGGATGCATTAGTGATAATCTTTCAAACTCTTTAGATTCTGGAGTAGTTCCCTGACGATGGCGGGTAGCAAATGTACCCTCTTTTAAGAAGGGAGGGGAGCGAGAGAAACGGGGGGAATTACAGAAGTTAGTCTAACATCGGTTGTGAGGGAAACTGCTAGAGTAGTTATTAAAGATGGGATAGCAGCACATTTGGTAAGTGGTGAAATATTGGACAAAGTCAGCATGGATTTACAAAATGGTAAATTCATGTCTGACGAATCTTGTGGAATTTTTTCGAGGATGTAACTAGTAACGTGGATAAGGGAGAACCAGTGGATGTGGTATATCTGGACTTCCAGAAGGCTTTCGACAAGGTCCCCATAAGAGATTAGTATACAAACTTAAAGCTACGGTATTAGGGGTTTCAGTATTGATGTGGATAGAGAACTGGCTGGCAAACAGGAAGCAAAGAGTAGGAGTAAAACGGGTCCTTTTCACAATGGCAGGCAGTAACTAGTGGGGTACCGCAGGGCTCAGTGCTGGGACCCAGTATTTACAATATATATTAATGATCTGGATGAGGGAATTGAAGGCAATATCTCCAAGTTTGCGGATGACACTAAGCTGGGGGGCAGTGTTCGCTGTTGAGGAGGATGCTAGGAGACTGCAAGGTGACTTGGATTAGGCTGGGTGAGTGGGCAAATGTTTGGCAGATGCAGTATAATGTGGATAAATGTGAGGTTATCCACTTTGGTGGCAAAAACAGGAAAGCAGACTATTATTTAAATGGTGGCCGATTAGGAAAAGGGGAGATGCAGCGAGACCTGGGTGTCATGGTACACCAGTCATTGAAAGTAGGCATGCAGGTGCAGCAGGGCAGTGAAAAAAGCGAATGGTATGTTAGCTTTCATAGCAAAAGGATTTGAGTACAGGAGCAGGGAGGTTCTACTTCAGTTGTAAGGGTCTTGGTGAGACCACACCTGGAGTATTGGTGCAGTTTTGGTCTCCAAATCTGAGGAAGGACATTATTGCCATAGAGGGAGTGCAGAGAGAAGGTTCACCAGACTGATTCCTGGGATGTCAGGACTGTCTTATGAAGAAAGACTGGATAGACTCGGTTTATACTCTCTGGAATTTAGGAGAATTAAGGGGGATCTTTATAGAAACTTACAAAATTCTTTAGGGGTTGGACAGGCTAGATGCAGGAAGATTGTTCCCAATGTTGGGGAAGTCCAGGACAAGGGGTCACAGCTTAAGGATAAGGGGGAAATCCTTTAAGACCGAGATGAGAAAGACTTTCTTCACACAGAGAGTGGTGAGTCTCTGGAACTCTCTGCCACAGAGGGTAGTTGAGGCCAGTTCATTGGCTATATTTAAGAGTGAGTTGGATGTGGCCCTTGTGGCTAAGGGGATCAGAGGGTATGGAGAGAAGGCAGGTACGGGATACTGAGTTGGATGATCAGCCATGATCATATTGAATGGCGGTGCAGGCTCGAAGGGCTGAATGGCCTACTCCTGCACCTAATTTCTATGTTTCTATGTTTCTTCAAGAGAATACTTAATACTATTCCGGAATGCACACAAAATAATTTAATAATTGGTGGAGACTTAAATTGTACACTAGAATCTTATTTAGACAGATCATCAACTCAAAGAAAATCAAAATCTCCGTCAAGTGAATTTTAAAACTCATATATTAACATTACCAACATTAAGGACGTCTGGAGAATTGAAAATCCATCCAGACGAGAATATTCATTTTACTCACCTGTGCATAAAACATATTCAAGGATAGACTATGTCCTAGTAGATTCTAAACTTATTCCATTTACCTACAACTCGCAATATCATGACATTATAATTTCGGACCATGCTCCATTAACGTTTATGATTAAACTAAACGGAATGGACAAGAAACAGACACAATGGAGACTTAATCCTCAAATTTTAAATGAAAAGGTATGTTGTGAATATCTTGTAAAACAGATTAATATGTTTTTCGAGGTCAATGACCAGCCTGAAATTTCCGCTTCCCCTCTCTGGGAAACATTTAAAGCATTTATACGAGGGGCATTAATCTCCTCCTAGGCATTTCTTAATAAAGAGAATAGGGCTAAACAACAGACATTGGAAATGGAAATAAGGCAATTAGACATAGAAAATGCAGGAGCACCTTCATTGGCAAAACATAATAAAATTGCAGCACTGAAATATGTTAAATAAAATATACTCTGACCAAGTAATAAAAATTTATCAACACACAAAACAATTAAATTTTGAATTCGGTGATAAACCACAAAAACTATTAGCACGTCAGCTGCGTAAATTGGATGGGGAAAAAATGATTCATGAGATTAGATCAGATAGGGAGAAATACTAACACTCTCTAAAAATGTTAATGACAGATTTTCACAATACTATCAATATCTTTATTCAACTAAAGTGACAGAACAATTAACAGGAATGGAAGCATTTTTACAGAAATGTAACCTTAAAGGTTTAGATTTGCAAGAGCAAGAACTATTAGGTGCTGAAATAATGATAAAAGATATCGAATAGTCAATTCGATCTTTAAAAAATGGAAAGGCGACTTCCGGTGGCGACATGTTTTGGTAACAGTCACCACACATAGCTCCGCTTCCGAAAATTTGTGATTTTTCGCATTAAAACTGGGTCTATAAAACGGGATCGATTAAAAAAAGTTATCGGAGGCTTTGAATGATTTGCTGATGGCGTCATCAGTAAGTGCTGTGCATTAAACTCTGGATTTAACCCTTTAAATGCAGAATCCGATTTCTGCTCAGAGTCCTCAGAGAAGCATTTCAAAAATATACTGTAGCACTGAGAAAGAGCCTGAAGAGCCAGGAGAATTGACTTTTGAAGGTGTTCTTGAAGGAAAACTGCCTTCCAAAATGTCTACATGAGCTAAGGCAGATAAGGCAGATAAGGAGAGAGACTTGGAGGACAAGGCAAATGGTAAGAGAACTGAAAGATGAAAAGGTGGACGGAACGCACATGGAAAAAATGATGAAAGATATGACAGATAAGCTAATGCTGAATATGAATACGGGCAATTTGAAAGTTATTGAGTCTGTGCAGGATTCGATCAACACTGTAAATAAAAGAATTGAAGATGTGAGAGTTGAACTATTGAAGCGAATGGACAAGGGGGAAGAAGTTTGTTGCAGTGCATGAGACTGTCTGCTCATATGTGAAAACAATGAAAGAGATGGAGGAAGAGATGGGACGAATGGCCGAGGATATGAAGAAAATGAAGATACAGCACGACCTCACTGCAAAACAGCTGGCAAAATGTTTGGATAAGTGCTTAGACTTGGAAACTCGTTCGAGACGCTTTAATCTAAGGCTAGTAGGCGTACCCGAGGAAGCCGAGGGAGATAACCCTCGGGGGTTTGCTGTGGATCTAATTAAAGCTCTCAATCTTCCTAACCTTCTGAAAATTGAAGCGGCACATCGAATTCCGAGATTCAAACAAAAATTCCAAACAGGCTCAGAATACACACGTCAAATCATTGTGAAATTTCGGGGAATTTCTGGCGTGGAAGAGGTTATGAGTAATATCAAATATGGAGTACCACTGAAATACGAGCAGACAACCTTCAAAATATTTAGAGATTACTCCTATGAAGTGGTCCAGAAAAGAAATCAGTTCTACAAGGTAAAGCAAGCGCTCCAAGGCATGGAGAGTGTGAGATATGGAGTCTACTTTCCCGCGAGAATCCGCATTTCTTACAACGATCAACAAAAATAATTTACAAATCCGGAGAGCGCATATAAATATGCCTTAACTATCGTGGAAGAGAATACGTAACTTGAAAAGCTGAACTGTATGGATATTCTCTCTCTTTACTATTTCACCATGAAATGTATTGAACAGAAGATGGAACTCTCCCTGTGTTTAGACTCGACGGCACATCGAGGAATGTTAATTCAAGGACATACTGGGTTCCAAATGAAGCGGAAAAAGATAAACACTGAATACAGAGCTTTACAATATAATCTGAACAGAGCAATTACCGTGGTTTAAAAATTTAACTGAATAACCTAATGTTTTAGAAATAACACTTTTGTAATGAACATTAACCAGATCGGTAGTAAGGGGCTGATTTACAAACTAACATCTATAACTTAATATCTTAATAAGTTTTAAGCAGATTTATAGCCGGGTTGTGAGGGGGATGAGGGGATCCTGGCTCAGATCCAGAAGCCTGCCCTAGGTAGCCCCTTCAACCAATAGCTGATTATTATCGAGGTAAAAACTGATGCTTAACACTCTGTAGATAAAAGAGTTAGATATATTTGGGAATACATATGAAATGGATATATATACTGCAATTAGGTATTATATAGTTGATTTGGAATCGGCTCTGCTCTAGTATGGATATGTTATGACTTATTGAGGGAACGGAGCTATTTTTTTGTTTATTAACATCAACAACGGAAGTCGATATAATGTTTACTCCCACCAACAGGTGGACCACTTATTACAGTGCCGACAAGCTCGGTCACTGTTTTTTCACTTTTACTAATGTTTTTTTACTATCACAATTAATCACATGTGTGTTTTTTTTAATTAAAGGATAATCGCAAAAGGAATCCACAAACTGAACTTGTTAGGTTGACTGTTCCCCCATTGCTTAAATACCTGAGGTACGGATGCACCGCAAGATACATAGGTACTAAACCTAGTTAAAATGCAAGACACTAAACAAAATAAATTGGGAGGAATCTCATTTTGCAGTTGGAATATTTGAGGGGCTAACGAACGTATTAAAAGGGGTAAGATTTTAGCACAGCTGAAAGCATTTACGTCAGATGTTATTTTCCTCCAAGAAACGCATCTTAAAGTTCAAGATCAAGTTAGATTGAGGGCCAACTGGATAGGTCAAACTTTTCATTCGTCATACATGTCAAAATCCAGAGGCACATCCATCATGATTCGCAAAGGTATACCATTTATTTTTTTAGTAATAATATTTTTATTAGAAGTAATCCATCATAACAACGGTATAACAAATTTTCAAATACACAACCAACTTATTTCAATAAGTATACGAATGTTACGAGTAATTCTTATAAACTTCTATTTTTTTAGAGAGTAGAAAAAGAAAAGAATAGATTTTAATCTATAAGAATTGTGATTAAATAATAATTTTGATTATAGAGAAAGAGAAGAGAGCGAGAGGAAAAAATGTATATATTCTTGTTATATGTATTTAATTAAAACAAAGTATTATATATATTTTTTTTAAAAAGAGAGATTATAGTATACATCTTAATAGTGAATAACACAATTTCAAATAGCGACATCAATAGAGACATGTATACAAATCAAAAAGAAAAACAGAAATTCATTTTCATCTGATCCTGCCGGGTACCCATTGAGTTGTGATGCCAAGAACAGCTACCCCTTGAAATATTCTGTATATGGAGACCATATTTGTTCAAAGAGTTCTTATTTGTCCATTAGGACAAATCTGATTCTTCCCAAATGCAACGTCTCCAACATTTCCACTGTCCACATTTTAATTGTGGGGCATAATGTTCCCTTCCAAAATTTCAATATTAAGTTTTTCCCTATTATCAAACAGTAATCCAAGAAATTTCTTTGGTTTACTGTTAATATTAGATTTGAATCCAGAACTCCTAATATTATTAATTTTGGATCTGGGTCCAGTTTAATTTTAAGAACTTCAGAGATAACTAAAGATTTCTGTCCAATAATAATTAAGTTTTATACATGTTACAAAACTATGCGTTAATTTAGCTTCCAAGTTCTGGCATTTATCACAAATAGGAGAAATGTTAGAATAGATTCTATTTAATTTCGTTTTTGAATAATGTGATCGGTGTAATACCATAAATTGTATCAATATATGTCTAGCATTTAATGAGCAGCAAAGTATACATTGTAGGCTTTCTTCCCAAGTTTCCTTCGTTATAGATAAACCTATTTCATTTTCCCATGCTTGTCTATATATTTCCGAAATTGGGGTTTCCATATCCAAAAGAGTATTATATATATATGCTATTAATGAATTTGGGTGTTTATTAAACAATTCATATAATAATCCTGGTTTTCTATTTTTATAGTATTTGCGTATTTGACTTAATATAGTTTCTAATTTGTAAATACCTAAATATGTTATTTGACTGCAATCCATAGATATCCTGTAACTCTTGAAATGAAAGAAAATTTCCTTTCTTGTAAAGGTGTTCTATCCTTTTAATTCCTAAATCATTCCAGTGTTTAAACCCCTTGTCGAATACAGAGGACATAAACAAAGGATTATTCATAATTGGCAAACAAAGTGACAAATTATCCATATGTAGGGTCTTAACTATTTGTTTCCAAATACGTCTATTGCTATGGATTATAGGGTTGTCACCATACATTTTTTTTTGTACTTCCCTTGGTGCAAAAAGAATCGAACCTACATCAAAAGGCAAACAGTCTTCCTTTTCCATCTTTAGCCAGCTTGGTTCATGATCTAAATTTACCAACCAAAAATTCATATTCTTAATCTGAACTGCCCAGAAATAATATAAGAAATTTGGTAGTGCTAGTCCACCATTTATTTTAGATTTACATAGATGTTTTTTACTTATTCGATGATTTTTATAGTCCCAAATAAAACTATTAACCAAAGTATCCATTTTTTAAAAAAAACATTTTAGGGAGATATAAAGGGATGGCTTGAAATAAATATAACAATTGTGGTAAAAAAAATCATTTTTAGCATTTATTCTACCGATCATTGATATAGGTAGTGTTTTCCAATATAAAATATTTTTTTTAGTTTATTTAATAATTGAGGGTAATTATATTTAAATAGACAGTTATACGATTTAGGTACATTAATTCCTAGATATTTGAGTTTGTCCGTGACTATTTTAAGTGGGAATTGTTCTAATGTATTTAATTTTATTCCAGTTATAGGCATAATTTCACTTTTATTCCAATTAATTCTATACCCCAAAAATGTACTAAACTTAGTTATAACATTAAATAGTTTGTGAATACTAATCTCCGGTTTTGTAATATAAATTAAGATATCATCTGCGTATAGAGATATTTTATTTGTTGTAGTTTTGGTATTATATCCATATATTTCTGGTTCTGATCTAATCATTTCAGCTAGTGGTTCTATTACCAGAGCAAATAGTAATGGTGATAATGGGCATCCTTGTCTACAACCCCTAAAGAGATTAAATTTTGCTGATAGTATTTGATTTGTTAATATTCTTGCAGTTGGATTCGAGTATTTGATTTTTACCCATTTGGAAAATCTATCCCCCAGTTGAAATTTATGCATTATTTTAAATAAATATGGCCATACAACCTGATCAAATCTAAATATGGCCATTCAACCTGATCTAAGGATATGACAGCTAGTTCAATATCATTCACTCTTTTTGAGTACATGACATTGAATAGACGTCTTAGATTATAGGATGAATAGCGTTTTGGAATAAAACCTGTTTGGTTTTGTATTAATTTATTATGATGTATTAATGATGTATACATCATTATTTATGATGTTTTAATTTAATAATCACTAAACTTAGCCTCCGAGATAAAATTTTAGTTAGTATTTTTTGATCAGTATTTAAAAGAGCTATTGCTATGTATGATCCTGGGTCTTCCAAATCTTTATCAGCTTTAGGGATAAGTGTGATTGTAGACTCATTTAATGATTCTGGTAACTTTCCTTGTTCATAAGCATATTTATATATTGCATGTAAACGTGGAGAGATCAGATCATGAAACATCTTATAAAATTCAACACTTAAGCCATCAGGGCCTGCGGCTTTCCCGTTATTTAATGATCCAATTGATTCTTCAATATCTTTTACTGATATGTCAGCATTTAGCAAGTCTCTACCTTCCTGATCTAAACTGTTAATATGACATTCTTGTAGGAATGTTTCCATTCCATCTGATTGTCCTGCTAATTTAGATGAGTAAAGATTTTGATAATATTGTAAAAATGTATCATTGATATCTTTTGGTAAAGTCATTATTTCTCCTTGTTCAGATCTAATTTTATATATCATTTTCTTCTCATCTAATTTTCTAAGCTGACGTGCCAGTAATTTTTGTGGTTTATCCCTAAATTCAAAGTGTACTTGTTTAGTCTGTTGAAAAAGTTTAATAATCTGATTTGAGTATATTTTATTTAGCTTCTATTTTAATGATGCAATTTTATTACTTAGCTCCTTAGAAGGGGATATTGCATTTTCAATATCTAATTGTTTTATTTCATTTTCCAACTTTTGTTGTCTTTCGATTTTCCTGATTAAAGTATGCGTGTGCTGATATTATCGCATCACGCATAAATGCTTTAAATGTATCCCAGAGCAGAGATGGTGAAATTCCAGGTTTGTCATTAGTTTCAAAAAATAATTTAATCTGTTTTACCAAGTAATCATAACAAGCCCTATCCTTTAATATTTAGGGGTTAAATCTCCAGTTAGAGGTTTTAATAGTTATGTCTTTTAATTTTATCTTAAATGTTAATGGAGCGTGATCCGAGATAATAATATTAGGATATTTTGAGTCATATGAATTTTGAATCTATTAAAAAATAGTCTATCCTTGAGTAGGTTCCAAATACAGGGGAAAAGAACGAATATTCTCGACCAGATGGGTTATCTGTTCTCCAGATATCCTTAACGTTTGCTGTGTTAATAAAATAATTTATAAGTGTACTTGACTTAGAAGTGGTTTTCCTTTTCATTGATGATCTATCTAAATAATTATCTAAGGTACAATTAAAATCACCTCCAATTATTAGATTATGTTGAGTGGATATTGTTAAATATTTTCTTGAAGAATAATGGATTATCAAACTTAGGACCATATATATTGATAAGGATTACTTTTTTTAGAATATAATTCACCTGTACTTATTATATATTTACCCTCAGCACCTTCTATTATTGAGCTTTGTTTAAAAGGTATACCTTTACGAATAATTATTGCTACCCCTCTAGACTTATGTGTAAATGAAGAGTGATATACTTTGGAAATCCATTTTGCTGTTAATCTACATTGCGCGTCTTTTTTAAGGTGTGTCTCTTGGAGTAAAATAATATCAGATTTCAATCTATTTAATTGAGCTAAAACCTTACCTCTTTTAATTGTTGTTAATTCCCTTGACATTCCAACTACAGAAGGTGATTCCATCACCCCCAATCCTAGTGTTTATGTCATACATTTTAATATAAAGGTGGTTTATAATGGAGTAGATGTCTCAGCTCATCCAACCCAATCCTATACCCAAACATCAGATCGATGAAATTTAATATCTGTGACATTATCTTATACACACGTCTCATTGAACTAACTATATAATACCAATCATACTCAAATCCATATAGTATATAATATGAAATAAGAGACATAATATAAAAATAATAATAAAAAATGTAAGTAAAGTAAGTGATGTTAATAAAGTGTAATGGGGAAAAAAAGTGACTACAACTATAGTTAGTGCAGTTAGTATTGGTGTACCATGAGAAAAAAAAGATGTTAATAATTCCAGCTCCGTTTTTGCCTTAAGGGCTATATGTATCTGGGTGGGGTATTAAATTTATGTACTTAGTAATTAATAATACTACTAATATCAAATATAATTAGTATCGTAGCACTATGTTAGGAGAGCTAACATACATTTTTGAGGGGTAGTTAATACAAAGCTATATTTATTAATAATCCATCCATCCCTCCTTGACCCAAAGATAGAGTCCATGTCCATTGTTCCTCCTCCTTCCCTGCGAATCCTCCTTCAATGTGAATCCTCCTCCTTTTCTGTGGGTGGACAGTATCATCAAATAAGTGATCAATAATCAGTATCATCAAGTAAGTGATCAATAATATTCAGTGTCCTTCATCTTCATCTGCTTCTTCCTCTACTTCTTCCTCTTCCAGTTTCTTCTGAATATCTCGAGCGAATTCAATAGCTTGTGTATGTTTGGTGAAGCAGTGCTCCTTGTTATCATAAGTTACCCTTAATGTTGCCGGGTACATCAGGCCATATCTCAGATTCTTTATGTTCCTCAGGATACCTCTTGTTTCTGTAAATAAAGATCTTCTCTTAGCCATTTCCACAGGGTAATCTCTAAAACTACTGATGTTGTCTCCCTCATATTTAAGATTTTTCTTACGTATTATTATCTTCATCATATCTTCATAAACATGATCGTAAGCCACCTTCACAATCATCTGTCTTGGGGGAGCATCCCTCCTAAGGGTACGTCTCAATGCCCTGTGTGCTCGGCCCAGCAGAGGTTCTTGGTCCAAGTTCAGGAATATCTTTTAAAAGTTTTGCAGCAAATTTTCGAGGTTCTTGATTTCCTTCTCGGCCTTCACTCAACCCAACAATACGCAGATTCTTATGCCTTTGACGTCCCTCCAAGTCAATGCATTTCTCAGTTATTTTGTGTAATAATTCTGATAAACGCTTGTTCTCGGCAAGGTGCTTCTCGGCTGATTCAGTCAGTTCTTTCATTGCGTCATTTTGTTGGTTAAGTGAAGTTATAATAGGGTTCCAACTTGGTTTCCAGCAGCACCTCCATCTCACCAGTTTTTACGGTTTTACATCATCCATCTGTTGTTGCAAACAGTACCCGCTTTATCTTTCCATTCGCCCATCATAGTCTTTACGGCGGCTATAAATTCCTTTTTGGACTCTTCTTTCAAATTCTCATGCTACACCAAAATATCAGCTCTTAAAGTCTTTATTTCCTCTTTATATTCTTTTTTCATGTCCTTAAGCATTTGTTTCAGCTCACCCATAATGATTTTTCTGAGGTCGTCCATCTTTAAAATATCTTCCTGAGAGGCACTCAAACTCGAGCCTGAGGCTCCAGTGAGGCCTACTTCCCTTTTCACAGGCTTTTTCCCTTGGTGGCGGGGGGGAGAGCGATGCAGCGCCATTTTTCTTATTAAAGTCGCACGCCTGATGACGTCACGCACCTTTTCAATGCTACCGGAGCCGTTCCCAACCGTTCTCCTCTGGTGAGTAGTTTCAGTTAACCCCTTTTACCCCCGTTTTTTATGCGGTTTTTAGCGGAGCTGAATGGCGCGAGTTCCACTCACTCCATAGCGCCACCGGAAGTCAAAGGTATACTATTTAAACAGAAAAATACCGTATCAGATAAGGATGGGAGATATTTGATAGTTACCGGTGAGATCCATGCAATCCCAATCACATTCAGAAATATATATGCGCCTAATTTTGATAATCCGCATTTTTTAAAGAAAATTTTGAATATAATTGCAGAATATAATTACCAGAATGTTATAATTGGGGGAGACTTTAACTGTGTCTTAGATCCTTATTTAGATAAATCCAGTCAAAAACAACGAGGTAATACGAAATCTAAAACTAGTGAACTTTTAAACACATATATAAAAAATACAAATATATATATATTTTTTTAATTTACTTTTTTAAATTTTATAATACAACTTAGGAGATAGTATTAGGAAATTTTATAATACAACTTAGGAGATAGGTCCGTAGGTAAGAAAACAAAACTATTCGTCTAGTTCTGGGTTCAAGCTTCCGTCGAGCCTCAGCGCTGGCCCATTCTACCCCTTCAAATAATCTATGAACGGGGACCATATTCTAATAAATAATTCAGGTTTGTCAATTAAGACAAATCAAATTTTTTCCAGATTTAAGGTCTCCGACATGTCCATAATCCACATTTTAATTGTAGGGGATGCAGGGTTTTTCCAAAATGTTAATATTAGTTTTTTCCCAGTTATTATACTATAATCAAGGAAATTTCTTTGTTTTATTGTCAGTTTTAGGTATTGTTCAGATATGCCCAATATTATTAATTTGGGATCAGGATCCAGTTGAATATTAACCACTACGGAAATCATTTAAAAAATATCCACCCAAAATGTTTTATTTTTTATGGAATTTACAAAAGTATGGGTTAAATTAGCCTCAGTATTGAGTTATCGCAGATAGGAGAGATATTAGGAAAAATTCTGTTTAATTGTGTGTTAGAATAATACAATCTGTGTAATATTTTAAATTGTATTAAAGAATGTCTGGCGTTTTAACGAACATTGATGTATATGTTGTAGACTTTCATCCTAAATATCTTTCGTTATGGGTTGACCTAATTCATTTTCCCATGCTTGTCTATGTGATTCCGTCGACGGATTCTCACTATCTAACAGAATATTGTAAATATATGATATTAATTTGACTGTGTTGGGATGTTTATTCAAACATTCATCTAGAATCTCTGGCTCTCTAATTCTGTATTCTTGTGCATGTGATTTTAACATAATCTTTCAATTTTGTAAATATCTAAAAAAATTATTTGATGTAATCCATTAATTCTGTTGTACCTCCAGAAACGAGAGGAACATACCTTTTCTATAACGATGTCCCCATCTTTTTTAATTCCATAGTTTTTCCATTTGTGTGAAGCCTTTATCCCAATACCGAAGCTTAAATGAAGGGTTATTTGCATTAGGGAGCGAAAGTGATAAATTATTCCAGTTTTTAATGTCTTTTTTATTTGTTTCCAAATTCGAATACCGCTATGTATTATTGGATTTTCACTATAGACCTTTTTTGTTCAATTTTGTAGGGGATAGGCAGAATCGGACCAATTTCATATGGCATGACAGTCCTCCTTTGCCATCTTTAACCGTCTCGGTGTTGATCCATATCTTCCAACAGAAATTTAAGTTTTTGACATGGACTCGCCCAGAAATAAAATAAGAAATTTGATAAGACTAATTACTCCTGTCGTCTTAGATTTACAGGTAAGTGTTTTTTTTACTTATTCTGTGATTCTTATAATTCCAAATAAAACTTGTTACAGAGTCAATTTTTTAAAAGACATTTTTATGGAGTATATTGGAATTGATTGGAAGAGTTCACCGGTATAGTAGTTGAGGAAGGAAAATCATTTTCATTGCTTTAATTTTACCGAGCATTGAAATAGGAAGTGTTTTTCCAGTATTGAATATTCTTATCCAATTTATTATAGTAAAGGTACAAAATTTGATTTAAATAAATGATATATTTCTTGGTCACATAGATTCCTAAGTATTTAAAATTTTTCATTCACTATTTTATAAAAAGGTGATTGTTGCAATCCTATGTATATATCTTAGGTTCCATTCCCCCTTGGCATAATCTCACTCTTCTCACCGCCAGTTAATTTCTATCAGATCCCGAGAATAAACCAAATTGAGTTATACAATTTAACAGGTTAGGGATACTAATTTCTGGATTTGTAATATATAGTAATACATCATCTGCATATAGAGAAATTTTATTAACTGTATTTTTAGTATACCCAATATCATTTCTGGATGAGCTCGAATTCTTTCTGCTAGTGGTTTCTATAACAAGGACAAATAGTAATGGTGATAACTGGCATCTTGTCATCCTACGGGTGAACCTTTAGATAAATAAATTTTATTTTGATAACATTTGATTTGTACTTATTCTGGCTGTTCTGGGTATATAAAAGCTTAACCCATGTACAAAAACCTCTCACCTAATTGAAATTTGACTTCCAATCACCGAAAATTTAAATAGGGCCATTCAATGCTTGATCGAAATGCTCTTTTCTCACCCCCCCCCCCCACAGCAGTCTAGCGAGATGACTGCTAAGTCTTCATTAGCTATTCGATTTGAGTATATAATGTTGCCTAGTATCGTCTCTAAATTATAATTATGAATAACATTTTGGAATAAAGCCAGTTTGATCAGGGTGTATTAATTTATAAATCACTAGCTTAATCTGCCTGTGCTAAAATTTTGAGTTAAAATTTTATGATCGATGTTTAATACAGCAATAGCCTCTATATGAACCTGGATCTTCAACGGGTCCTTATCCGTTTTTGGAATAAGTATTATAGTAGAGATTCATTTAGGGTTTCTGGGCCCTTACCGTTTCTGTTGCATGAATGCTTGAGTTTATAATGCGTCTGGTAGGCCGTGGCGAGATCAGCGGCCATGATTTTGGGGGGGTAATATAATTCACTATTTTAAACCATGTGGCCCTGGGGTGGTTAGCGCCTTTCCCATTTTTAACGAATTAATAGATTCCTCAATCTCTTTATTGATAATTTCGGCCCCTAATAAGTCCCTCTCTTTCAAATCTAAACCAGTAAGGTTACAATTCTAATAAAAATAATTCCAGTTTCCTACAGAACTCCTGCCGTTTTGGTTGAATAAAGTGTTTGATTAGTATTGAGATAATCTATCATTAATATCCTTAGGTAGTGTTAATATTTCTCCCGTATCTGATTTAATTTATATATTGTTTTTTTCCCCCTTCCTGTTTCCAGAGTTGGCGTGCCACATAATTTTGGGGGTTTATTCTCCAAATTCAAAGTGTAAATGTTTGTCCTTTGTGAATAAAAATTTTATGATGGGTCTGAATATATTGTGGGGGCGGTTTAACTTATATTTGAGTGCAGCAATTTTATTATGTATTATTATAGCTCCTCCGGCCACCCCGCGATTGCATTTTTCCATATCTAATTGCCCCTTATTTCCATTTCCAATACTAGTTGTATGGCGCGGTTCTCTTTATTACGAAAGGCTTGTGCGGAGATTAATGCATCCTCGCATAAATGCTTTAAATGTTCCCAAAGAAGGGAGGCAAGGAAATTTCAGGGCAGTACATTTGTCTCAAAAAACACTCTTTATTTATCTGTTTGATAAGAATATTCATAGCATGCTTTATCATTTAAAATTTGAGGATTAAGTTCTCCATTGTGTCTGCTTGTCGGTCCATACCACTTAGTTTGATCATGAATGTTTAAAGGAGCATGATCCCGAAATTATAATATTATGATATTTCGAATTATAAGTAAATGGGATGAGTTTAGAATCTACTAAAAAGTTGTCTATCCTTGAATAAGTTTTATGTACCAAAGAATAAAATGAGTATTCCCTCTTGGATGGATTTTCAATTCTCCAAACATCCTTGATATTGGTGGTATTAATATATGAGTTTAATAATTCACTTGATTTGGATTTTGCTTTTCTTTGTCTCGTTGATCTATCGAGATAGGAATCTAATGTACAGTTTAAGTCTCCAAATACAAATTTAACCGATGTTTGGAGGGTTGCAAATTCGACAGGCAAGGAATATTCATTTTATTCATCGGTACACAAGACTTATTCACGTATAGATTATTTCCTGGTAGACACAAAATTAATTCCATATACTCTTAACCCAAAATACCACACAAATACGATTTCAGATCATTCCCCCCTAACTTTAAAAAAAAATAGAAGGCATGTCTAAGAATACATCGTTCTGGAGGTATAACCCCCAAATTTTAAAAGACCCGCAAGGGAGTATATATCTAAAAGAGCAAATTGATCTTTTTTTCGAAATAAATGATACGCCAGACACACCACCTACATTATTATGGGAATCTTTCAAAGGTTTTATTAGAGGTGTTATAATCTCATACCAAGCTTTTCAGAATAAAAAAAATAAGAATGAACAACGGCAGCTAGAGGAACAAATTAGACAATTGGATATAGATAATGCTAAAGACCCGTCCATGGATAAACACAACACTAAATAATACTAAAATTCAAATTAAATAAATTACTATCAGAGAAAGCTATAAGATTATTCCAAATTACAAGACAGGAACTTTTTGAATTGTGGAGAAGCCTCATAAACCTCTCGTATGCCAATTTAAAAAAACGAGAAAAGGAAAACACGATTTCAAAGATTAAATCAGACAGAGGGGAAGTATTGACATTACCGAATGAAATTAATAAAATATATGTGCAATTTTATGAGAATTTGTATACATCCAAAACGACAACGGACACCAACACAATCACCGAGTTTCTGGATAATTGCAATCTTCCCAAACTAGAATTGCAGGAACAAGAGGAATTGGGAGCAAAAATCTCAAATAAGGAAATAGAAGAAACAATATTCTCATTAAAAAAATGTAAAAACACCAGGTCCCGACGGATTTAGTAATGAATTCTATAAAGGTTTTTACGATATATTTAGTCCTCGTCTACAGAAAATGTACACACACGCTTTCAGAGAACAAATATTACCTGATACACTAGCAGAATCTACGATTACATTAATACTTAAGAAAGATAAAGATGAGGAAGAACCTGGATCCTACAGAGCTATCGCGTTGTTAAATACAGATCAAAACTTATTAGCAAAAATATTAGCAAGAAGATTAAGTAAGTACGCCATTAAACTAATACATCCGGATCAAACGGGGTTTATCCCTAAGAGACATTAATTTAATAATTTGAGACATCTGCTTAATATAATGCACTCACACCAAACTAAAGATCCAAATTTCGCAATTATTTCACTGGATGCAGAGAAAGCATTCGATCAGGTTGTATGGAAGTATATGGTTAAGGTATTGCAAAAAATTCAACTGGGAGAGAATTTCATTCAATGGATTAAATTAGTATATAATAAGCCAACGGCCAGAATATTAACTAATAATATTTTATCCATGAAATTTCAACTGTCAAGGGGTAATAGACAAGGTTGTTCATTATCACCATTGTTATTTGCACTCATAATTGAACCACTAGCGGAAAGATTTAGAACTCATCTGAATATCCACGGATATAAGACAAAATATTCAAACAATAAAATATCATTATACGCTGATGATGTACTTTTGTACATCACAAAGCCTCATATCACTATACCCAACATTTTAAATTTAATTGAGGATTTCGGTTCATTTTCAGGTTACAGAATAAACTAGAATAAAAGTGAAATCATGTCAATAAAACCGAAAGATTCTACACATCTCGAACAATTTCCTTTTAAAATAGCTGGGGAAAAATTTAAATATTTGGACATTGAAATTACAAGAAGATATCAAGACATGTTTAAAGCAAACTATAACCCTGTACTTAAGAAATTACATAATTTAATTAAATTCTGGAAAACGCTCCCGATGTCCTTAATAGGTCGAATAAATGCCATAAAAATGATTTTTCTACCACTTTATTATATATATATATAATATATATATATATAATATATTATATATATATATATATATATAGAAATATATATATATAAATATATATTCCAATCAATCCCACTATATCTACCCAAAAAGTGTTTTAAAAAATTGGGGATTATAAGACCCATAGAATAAAAAGACCACGCCTGAATAAATCCAAAGTAGTAGGGGGATTAGCACTCCCTAATTTTATGTATTATTATTGGTCAGTAAATATTAGAAATATGATTCAATTGTTGGATAATGCTCTTCATCAACCAGAATGGATCATTATGGAAAAAGAGGACTGCTCCCCTTTAATATTAGTGCGATCCTTCTTTCACCAATGACGGTGAATAATACAAACTACAACAAAAACCCAATTATACATAGTACAATCAGAATTTGGAAACAAATAAAATACAATTTAAAATTAAGGAACTTATCTCTCCTATCTCCTATTGCTAAAAACCCCTCTGTTTAAACCCTCGATTATAGACAAAGCATTCATACAATGGGAAAGAGCAGGAATTAAAACTTTGGGAGATTTGTATGATACGGGAAAATTATTATCATTTAAACAATTACAACTAAATACAATCTGGGTAACGATCAGCATTTTAAATATTTCCAAATATGAGATTATTTGAAAAAACATGCACATGAATTTCACAAAATGCCATTAGACTTACCAGACGAAGTAATGAACACAAAGGCTGAATCACCAAATTTAATTATACATATATATATTAAACTAAATGCAGTAATACCAACAACGCAAAGTATCAGAGGTGAGTGGGAAACGAACTAAGCATAAAAATTTCCAATGAAAGGTGGAAAGAATACTTATTAAATGTGCACAAATGCTCAATTAACGTAAGATACATTTTAATACAATTTAAAATTATACATAGATTATACTACTCAAAAACTAAATTAAATAAAATTTTCCCTAACGTTTCACCAATTTGTGATAAATGCCACTGTCAAGAAGCTACTATAGTGCACTCATTCGTCTTTTGTACAAAAATTCAAAGGTTTTGGATTGAAATCTTTGAAATTTTCACAAAATTGTTTAAAATAAAAACGACACCAAAGCCAGAATGGATTATTTTCAGAATGACAGAAGGTAGTTCGGAATTAAATGCATATCAAAATAATTTACACGGCTTAATAATAGGAAAAAAACTAATCTTAAAATTCTGGAAAAATGCTCCTATACCAACATTAAATATGTGGATTTCAACTATGTTTGAAACACTACATCTGGAAGATATGAGACTCCGCCTGGAAGGACAATCAGAACGCTTCTATCAGACGTGGTCTGCATTTATAGAATTACTACAAACATAGGGTGCAGGAGTACCTCGGGCCTTGGTAGGGGGGGATGAAAAACTATCGAGTTAGTGGATTCCTTTTGCGTGATATATATAACATAGCAACTGGCTTTTTTTTTTCCTTTTTCCTTTTTAAAAAATTTTTAGGGTCTATCTCTTAACCCCCTTTCTCTAATTCTTTGACCAAGGGTTTCTTCTCCCCTTTGGCACGCTCTTTCACTATCACAACTCTTTTCACCTATTTCACTCTCTTTCTTTCTATTCTTTTTCTTTAAAAGCCATAAAATGATGGGGTACAATGATTGTAACAATATATATGTGAAGTACATTGATGTATTTACCTCTAATAAATAAAAATATTTTAAAAAATGGAAAGGCCGCAGGCCCTGATGGCCTAAGCTCCGAATTTTATAAAATTTTTTTTTTGGAATATATATTTTTATTAGAGTATTTAGACAGTGATTTAGCAAACATATGTTATGATAGCAATATTTCATGTTCAGCGAGCATACATTATTAATATTATTAAGTGTATCATTTTGACTCTAATAGTTTTTTTTTATAAAGAGAAAACAGTAAGAAAAATAAAATAAAAATAGTAAGATTAAACGAGAACTCACCTGTTCGAAGTTTGATCGTTATTTTACGAGGAGTTTACGATGAGGGATTACGTGAAGAAGAGCCCGCTCACGCTGGGTAACGGCATACTTCCAAAGCAACGGCATGAAAAACACAGAACACCAAAGCCGGAGGTAACATAGTAAGGCTCATAAAAAGACTTAGAACCACCATTTGATCATTTATTTTACGAGGGTGGGAGTGGAGGGCACGTAATCCCTCATCGTAACTCCTCGTAAAATAACGATCAAAACTTCGAACAGGTGAGTTCTCGTTTAATCTTACTATTTTACTTCGGAGTCAACGTGAGTGACTACGTGAAGAGTTTTTAAAGCTTTCTGTGTTTTTTTATGTCGTAGAATTAATCCGTACGACAGTCCGGCTAAGTAAACACATACATGAGAAAGCACACAAATGTTAGATCTTTTCATAATTAAGTTTTTTTTTTTTTTTTTTTTTTTTTTTTTTTTTTTTAATGGCTGAAAAACCATATAATACCCTCCTTATATTTGAGGGGAAAAAATGATTACAAGTGACAAAAGATATCAGTGACTACACAACTGATTATAGCAATTAATAGCAAACAAAGCAGGTGATTATAGTGCTCCCAACACCGCGTGTCCAAAGCTTGTCATAGTGTGAACAGGTTTGTTGTAGAACTTTGAAAAAGTTTCTTCTTTACTCCACCTGCGATTTTTTTTTTTTTTTTTTTTTTTTTTTTTTTTTTTTTTTTTTTTTTTAAATATGCTCGAGAGGTACGTCCCGCCCTTCTCCGCGGACCGTAGCTGCCGCCCTGGTGGAGTGAGATTTGAAGACATCAGTGTCTACTCCCGCTAAAACCAACACCTGTTTCAACCATTTTGAGATAGTTTTGAACTGAAGCTTTTGTGTGTGGCTTTTTGTGCGTAAGCAGCAATGTCTTTTCGTTTCCTCGAAAAGTGTCCGTCACTTTAATACATTGGTTCAAATGTCTAAACCACACACAAAGCAAGCTCAATATGAAAAGCTTGAAAGGTTACCTTTGTTCCAGATCTCCCTGGTCTACTTTGTTTGATCAGATCGTAAACATAGAATACAACGTTATCTGTAGTCACATGCATACAGTCTAAACGCAACATTTGTAAAGTTTGCACTCTTTGGGCTGAGACCAGTGACATTAACATGACCAATTTCAATGTTAACCTATCCATGACAACCCTTCAATTGGCGTCCATTCTCTAAGTAGAGCAAGTACTATGTCACATCCCAAATCTCTGTATATCTAGGTTTTGGCGGATTCATGTGAAAAAATTCCTTTCATGAATCGTGATATTAATGGATGCGACCCAATTGATTTCTCACCAGTCATAAGTCCTAAATAGGACGACAAGGCACTGCGTGCAGTGTTAATGGCACTGTAACTTAAATGTTTGGCCAAAGCGCAAATTGGCAAGGAATTCCAAAACATGAGTAACATTCACATAATCATCAGAAATATTTTGACTGTGTGCAAAATTCTTCCATTTCTTAATTATGTGTCATATATTGTTTCTGTGTGCTATCTCGCCAATGATGCGCCAAATTACTGTCAAGTTTTTGGTCCGACAATCCCAGTTTCCTGTAGTGGTCTGGTCAAAACCTGCAGATTAACAAATTCATATATGCATATAATGGGTAATCTTCATTTGTTACTGGATTAGTCAAGATATCACTACAGTTAAGAATCTGCATATACGGTTCTTTAATCATATTCAGCATAACTGGGAACCAAGGTTGAGTTGGCCAATTTGGCACTACCAACAATCCGGAAGCTGAATCTTGCTCTATTTTCTTCAAGCATCTCTGGATCAGAGCAAATGGTGGAAAAGCATAAAAGAACATTTTTCCCCAGTGTAATAAAATGCATCTACTGCAACTGCGTCCGGATCGTGTTCCCAAGACACATAATGAGGCAAGTGATGATTAAGCCTGGATGCAAACAAATCAATTTCTGGCAACCCAAATCGGTTCGAACAATATTCTTAAATATTGCTGGCTTAAATATCCATTCCGTATTTATCTTTAAAAATCCTGGACCTTTCATCTGCTACCACATTGTCTTTACCTGGAGTATAGCTTACTGCAATCCATATCTGCCGACCAATACACCATTGCCATATCTCATTGACCAGACAATCACATGATACTGATCCAACTCTCCCCATGTGATTAATGTAAACCACAGCTGTTTTATTGTGTAATTGTATTAACACATGCAGACCTTGTTTAGCACAACAATATGCTTTAAGCCCATAAAAGGCCCCCAATAACTCCAAATAGTTAATACCATACTCTTGGAGAAACACTTGTTCTTCAGTTTTCCATCTACCTCCACAACTGGAGGATAAATCTGTGGCCCCCCCATCCGAGAGCACTAGCATCTGTATGTAAAACCATTTCAGGCTGTTTAATCATAATATTTATTAGCAGCTTGTGGGACATTTTCCTTTTTTAACCCACCATTGTAAATTCCAATACAGCTTCTTTTGTTAATTACATAGGCCTGTCAAATGGCCTGCCTTCTCTTTGAGAGCTTGTATCTTGTACCTTCGAAGATATCAATAAATGTAATGAACCAAATTCTACTGCAGGAAAAATGCTGCTAGCAGTTCACCAATGGTTGTCACCATTTCTCGGATGGAAGGATAAGGTTTTGAATGAGATAATGACAAGTTACCAAAAATATCATCGACTTTAACTGTTGGTAAAGGTATTAACATAGTCACTGAGTTAATTACAAACCCCAAAAGTAAAATTGTTTATGCTGGCTGCAGCTGGGGCTTAATTAGATGAATTAAGAACCTTAGCTTACCACAAAGCTTTAGTAACTGAAACTGAGTCCTCAGCTGACTCCTGATAATCACTAATGACCAGAATGTCATTGAGATAAGCCATAATGATGTGCATTTTGTGCTCTAATTGGGCTAAACTGGTTTTCAACAGTTTCGTAAAGAGTAAAAAGCTGAACTCAGTCCATTTGGCAAAGCTTAACTGCCATAATTGTCACAACCAATTAAAATTTAAGTACTACCGAAACCTGATGCATAGGTACAGAATAATAGGCGTCTTTTCATCAATCTTAGCCATATAACAACCTGCTGAATTAAAATATTTTGCAGTATTCAATGACTCCATTTGAACATGTTGGTATTCTACAAACTTATTTAGACCTGTAAGGTCCAGAATACTTCTGCAAAACCATCATCTGTAATGCCTTCTAACATTAAAGACAAATTTATGCTTGTGTTCAAAAAATCTTTTCCATTACCTCTTTTCCAGATAAATTAGGCAATGTGAACATAAATCTCTGCTTTTTCAATTGCAGAAAACACGAAACATAAGCAGGTTTATTCTGTACAGGAGGATTAACCTCTTTTTTTTAAAAGTAATAGTAGTTAATGAAACTGCTCGTAATATACTGATCAAAAATAATAGTAAGCCAGTCTTAATAAACTTTTTGTAATCTCCCTCTAACTGGAGATTAATCCGCAGTTTCTTTAAGCAGGGAACAAGTCTTTAATTCCTCTGCATATGAGCGTGGTGGTCTCCTTATCCCCTGAATTCGGGTAAGTATTTGGTTGTGCAATACAATAAAACTTCCTTGACATATTTCTGCCTCTATTTCCAATATCAAATCCCCTTCTGGGCGAAAATACCTTTTCGTCCAAAGACGAAGGTTTTCATGCAGCTAAAATATTTAGCTTTTCATCCAATTTCAATAAGTTAGGCAGATTATTCCAAACAGATAACCAAGAACTTAAACACCACTTGCTCGACACAGGTATGCAACCTTGGGTGAAAAATGGGCCAAATAGCCATTTATATTATATAAAATTTCATAGAAAGAATTGCACAATAGCGTCTTTATTTTATGTTTTCCTTTCATCTGCCCAAAAGCCATAATAGCAGCAGAATAATTTGTGAGGATTTTTAAACCTCACTATTTGACGCTCTCATATTTGGAGTCATGGATGCCCATATTAACGGATAATAAACCGTAGGCTCTTCCAATGAGGCACAATTTCCTGTGCTGTGCAATTTTAATATTTCAATCAAATCACAAAATCATGAAGTTGGTGAGATACCATATATATATGTTGGCAGCTAGGATTTCTTCCATAGCCTCACCACTTCCTTCATATATATAGCAAAACCTTTTGCTAATTCCAGGCATCTTTGGCCTCTTTTCATATTTTTTCATTTTTATTTTTATTTTTATTTTGTGGTGTGCTTTCAAAATGCAAATCACCATCAACAGGGTCTGCCTTCTGCAGCCCTAAATCAATTGGGATTTCATCCCATGAGACTTCTTCCGGCCCAAATCCTGGGTCCGGAGTTCCAACTTCCAATTAGGCCCATGGCCATATTCAGAATAATTAAACCCTCAGGGCTAATTTTAGGAACCTTCAGGGTACTTTGACCCTAGTCTCATAATTATTTGGAGAACTTTCTCCATATGCTCCATAATCAGTTCCACATAGTTTACTTATCTGGAGGACTTTTCAATGTCAGAGTCATCAGAACCACGGGCCTCTCAGATTTTTTATTTTATTTTATTTTCCATTTTTCATATTCGGGAGCATTTCTCTCCGTGGTTATCATTTTGTAAACTAATTCGCTAACGGGTATATCTGCGGCCACCGGTATCGGAACCGGCTCCGCACTAGCTTTCCCTATATTTATTTTTCACCCCAGGAAGCATTTAACCGCGAAAATAAGTTTACTTCATCATCTGTGCTTAACCAGCACTAATATGACTCTGACACTGATTTAATATATTTCCTATACTGCTGGACCTACCCAGCGCCCGCTAAGAAATCCCAACTTTACTGTTCTTACCTGCGGGCCGTTCCGACCGCTGCGAGGAGCTGCTCCTTACTGCAGCTCCACCTTCTGCCGTCAGCGTCGACGTCATGCCGTTACCAGCGTGAGGCGGGCTCTTCTTCACGTAGTCACTCACGTGACTCGAAGTAAAATCAATATCGAAAAAGAAAATCATAAAGAAAGGAATAATTTACTATTAATTACATCGTAGGAGATAAGATCATGGAATATAAAATATAACTTTTCATCTATTCCTAAATCCAAGTTTCAGTTAAGGTTCCCTGCCGAACCATTCTACCCTTTTAAGTAATCAATGAAAGAAGACCATATTCTAACGAAAACTTCTTGTTTGTCCATTAAGGCAAATCTGATTCTTTCCAGGTGTAGGGTCTCCAACATTTCCGTAATCCACATATTAGTTGTGGGGGATATAGGGCCCTTCCAAAATTTTAATATTAGTTTCTTCCCAATTATTATACTGTAATCTAGGAAATTTTTTTGACTTGTTGTAAGAGTTAAACTTTGTTCTGATGTTCCAAGTATTATTAATTTTGTGTCCGAATCCAGTTTAGCATTAATAACTTCAGAAGTTATTCTAAAAATCTCAGTCCAGTAATTCTTAATTTTTATACAATTTGCAAAGGTATGTGTTAAGTTAGCCTCTGGATGTTGACATTTATCGCAGGTAGACGATATTTGTGGAAAAAAAATTAATTTAACTTTGGAATAATGTAATCTATGTAAAACTTTAAATTGTATTAGAGCATGTCTGGAGTTTAGCGAGCATTGGTGTATGTATTGTAAACTTTTGTCCCATATATCTTTCGTTATGGATTGATTTATTTCATTTTCCCATGTGTGTCTATATGATTCCGTCGATGGTATCTCGCTATCTAAAAGGGTGTTGTAAATATAAGTTGTTAATTTTTCTGTGTTAGGATGCTTATTCAGACATTCATCTAGGATTTCTGGTTCCCTATTCCTATAATCTTGTGAGTTTGACCTAACATAATCTCTGAGTTGTAGGTATCGAAAAAAAATATTTGAGTGTAATCCATAAATCTGTTGCAGTTCCTGAAATGAGAGATAAGTGCCTTTCTTATAAAGGTGTTCCACCATTTTGATTCCATAGTTTTTCCATTGTATAAAGCCTTTATCTAGCTTGGAAGGTTTGAATTAAAAAAAATTATGATTTGATTTCTCCACGCTTACAAACATTGTATAAACACGTTTATACTCAACAGAAACTCCCGGAAACTTTAAACAAATCTACAATAATACTTATACCTAAAACTGATAAGGATCTGGACGACCCGTCTTCATATAGAGCAAACAGCTCTATTAAATACTGATCAGAAAATATTAACTAAAATCCTATCTCATAGATTGAGCTTAGTGATTAACAAATTAATACACCCCGACCAAACAGGTTTTATCCCAAAATGTCACTCATTTTAAAATCTGAGATGATTATATACTCAAATAGAATTGCTAATGCAGATCTAGCAATTATTTCGCTAGATGCTGAAAAAGCCTTTGATCAGGTAGAATATTTATTTTCGGTGATGGAAAAATTTAAATTGGGAGAGAAGTACTGTACATGGGTTAAACTTTTATACTCTAACCCAACAGCTAGAATACTAACAAACCAAATGTTATCAACTAAATTTAACCTTTCTAGAGGTTGTAGACAAGGATGCCCGCTATCTCCATTATTATTCACTTTAGCAACTGAACCACTCGCAGAAAGTGTCAGATCTAATCCAGAAATACATGGGTATAATACTAAAGACACAATGAATAAAATCTATTTATATGCAGATGATGTATTCATATATATTACAAAGCCAGAAATTAGTATTCCAAATTTATTAAATCTAATAACTCAATTTGGTCAGTTTTCAGGATATAGAATTAATTGGAATAAAAGCGAAATCATGCCAATAACGGAACTCAATTTACATACACTACAACAATCACCTTTTAAAATAGTTGAGGAAAATTTTAAATATTTAGGTATGTAACTAAGATGTATACTTCTTTATTTAAATCAAATTTCCCACCTTTACTGAAAACACTAAACAAGAATATTCAATATTGGAAAACACTTCCCATTTCAATGTTCAGTAGAATTAATGCTATAAAAATGATCTTTTTGCCACAATTATTATACTTATGCCAGTCAATCCCGATATATATTCCAAAATCTTTGTTTTAAAAAGTAGACTCTACTGTTACAAGTTTCATCTGGGATTATAAGAATCCTAGAATAAGTAAAAAACATTTATGTAAATCAAAGATTAATGGAGGTCTAGCTCTACCAATTTTTCTGTTTTATTTTTGGGCAGTCCATATTAAAAACATGAATTTTTGGCTGGAAGAAATGGATCAACATCCAGACTGGTTAAGAATGGAAAAGGAGGACTGTTGACCTTTTGAAATCGGTTTGATTATATTTGCACCGACATTACTCAAAAGTTAAACTGAATAGAATCTTTCCACATCTCTCCTATCTGTGATAAATGTCAGCATCCAGTGGCTAACTTAACACATACTTTTGCAAATTGTATAAAAATTAAAAATTTCTGGATTGAGATTTTCAGAATAACTATTGAAGTTGTTATTAATACTAAACTGGATCCGGACTCAAAACTAATAATACTTAGAATGTCAGAACAAAATTTAACACTTACAACAAGCCAAAGAAATTTCCTAGATTACAGTATAATAATCAGGAAGAAATTAATATTAAAATTTGGATTATGGAAATGTCGGAGACCCTACACCTGGAAAGAATCAGATTTGCATTAATGGACAAACAAGTACTCTTTGTTAGACTATGGTCTTCTTTCATCAATTATTTAAAAGGGTAGACTGGTTCGGCAGCAGATCCTTACTGAAACTTGGACTCAGGATCAGATGAAAAGTTATACTCTACATTCCTTGATCTTATCTCCAATTATGTATTAATGGTAAATTATTCCATTCCTTATGATTTATTTTTGATTTTTTTCATCTTTTTTTCTCTCTCTCTTTTTTTATTACTCTTAATCTATTAAAAAAAAACTATTAGAGGCAGGATGATTCAATTGATAATATTAATAATGTATGATTGATGTACACAAAATGTTTCTACCATAATATGTTTGCCATTTTATTGCTTACCTCTAATAAAAATATATTTAAAAAAAAGAAAAAAGAAATATATAAAATAAAGGACTGGACAAGCTAGACGCAGGAAATGTGTTCCCAATGTTGGGCAAATACAGAACCAGGGGCCGTAGTCTTAGAATAAAGGGGAGGCCATTTAAGACTGAGATGAGAAAAAACGTTTTCACTCAGAGTTGTGAATTTGTGGAATTCCCTGCCACAGAGGGCAGTGGAGGCCAAATTACTGGATGGATTTAGAAACATAGAAATTAGGTGCAGGAGTAGGCCATTCGGCCCTTCGAGCCTGCACCGCCATTCAATATGATCATGGCTGATCATCCAACTCAGTATCCCGTACCTGCCTTCTCTCCATACCCTCTGATCCCTTAGCCACAAGGGCCACATCTAACTCCCTCTTAAATATAGCCAATGAACTGGCCTCAACTACCCCCTGTGGCAGAGAGTTCCAGAGACTCACCACTCTCTGTGTGAAAAAAGTCTTTCTCATCTTAAAGGATTTCCCTTAAGCTGTGACACCTTGTCCTGGACTTCCCCAAGATCGGGAACAATCTTCCTGCATCTAGCCTGTCCAACCCCTTAAGAATTTTGTAAGTTTCTATAAGATCCCCTCTCAATCTCCTAAATTCTAGAGAGTATAAACCGAGTCTATCCAGTCTTTCTTCATAAGACAGTCCTGACATCCCAGGAATCAGTCTGGTGAACCTTCTCTGCATTCCCTCTATGGCAATAACGTCCTTCCTCAGATTTGGAGACCAAAACTGTACGCAATACTCCAAGTGTGGTCTCACCAAGACCCTGTACAACTGAAGTAGAACCTCCCTGTTCCTATACTCAAATTAGATTAATTAATACATCGAGTTAGATAGAGCTCTATGGGCTAGTGGATTCAAGGGATATGGGGAGAAGGCAGGCACAGGTTATTGATCGGGGACGATCAGCCATGATCGCAATGAATGGCGGTGCTGGCTCAAAGGGCCGAATGGCCTCCTCCTGCACCTATTTGCTATGTTTCTATGGCAGCATCTATGGAGAAAAGGAGTAGGTGATGTTTTGGGTTGAGACCCTTCTTCAGTCTGAGTTTCTCCAGCAATTTTTGTCTACTTTTGTGTTTATAAAATAGTATGTGTGTTAAGTGAATTCTTATATACATTGTTTGCAGTTTAAAGGGAAATCAGCACCCAAACATTCTCATTCCGACGGTGTGATGCTAACGCATTAAGATGTTCACACAGACACACACAGTCCGGGTCTGCATTTTTGTAGAAGCTTCAATTTTTCTTTGCCATTTGAACTGAACCGATTCCACTCCAGCCTGAAAGACATTGATGAACAAAGAGGAGCAGAATGGTTGATGGTCCGTGCATCCAATTTACACTTGTTGACTTGTTGTAATTTAATTAACTATTTATGGTTACCATGTCTAATTGTGTTGGAAGGAACTGCAGATGCTGGTTTAAACCAAAGTTAGCAACAAAATGCTGGACTAACTCAGCAGAACAGGCAGCATCTCTGGAGAAGGAATGGATGATGTTTCGGGTCGAGACGGGTCTGAAGAAGGGTCTCGACCTGAATCGTCACTCATTCCTTCTCGCCAGAGATGCTGCCTGTCCTGCTGAGTTACCCCAGCATATTGTGTCTATCTTCGAACAACTTTATCTGGTCTCCAATTTTCTATGACCTAGCTTAGTACTAAGTGGAATACAGTCGCTCACTGTTTCAGCTATATTTCTCTTGCCTTCCTCAGTATGCTGCGATTGATTCCATCAGGTCCTGCGAGCTAATACACGTGAATACCTCTCAAAAGTCCACAATCCTCCTCCCAATATCAACACTCCCCTGAGATCAATGCAACTCTTCCTGATCTCAACATCCAGGTGCCAAAGTAGATTCTATTTAGGAATACCCACGTCCCCTGTGTTTGAGTGGACCGACCCTTTCCCCAGTTATCCTCACACTTTAAATATCCATACACTGCCCTGTGTAAACATATTTGGCATTCCTCTACTCCTTTTAGCTCTAATAATTCCTTGTTGATTTTCTTTCTTGCTCCCTTTATGTTGCTTGAGAGCCTTCTCTGATTTCAGCTTCCTAAACCTGACATATCTTTCACTTTCCTACATAACAAAATCTTCCCAAACCTTATCAGCCTTATCTGCCAGCCTGGAGACAGAAGAAACACAAGATGCTGGAATCTTGAGAAAAATACCAAGTGCTGGGTAAAGTCAGCGTGTCAGGAAGCATTAGTGGAGGGAATGAATATGCAATATTTAGGAATGGGTTGCTTCTTAGAACCGAAAAGTTGTTTGTCACACAGAGATTTGTGAGTCTGTGGAATTCTCTGCCTCAAGGCAGAGGAGGAGAAGGCCGGTTCTCTGGATACTTTCAAGAGAGAGTAAGATAGAGCTCTTAAAGATAGCGGAGTCAGGAGATATGGGGAGAAGGCAGGAACAGGGGGGGGGGGGGGGGGGGGGGGGGGGGGGGGATACTGATTGGAGATGATCAGCCATGATCACATTGAATGGTGGTGCTGGCTCGAAGGGCCGAATGGCCTACTCCTGCACCTATTGTCCATTCCCTCCAGAGCTGCTTTCTGGCCAGCGGTGTTCTTCCTGAACTTTTGTTTTCTTTAAATCTTCCATCCTGACAAAAACCCAGAGGACATGACAATACTGGTTAAATAGACTCTACAAGTTATATTTCAATGTACTCAACCAGTTGCTCTCAATCTACTTTCTCCAGCTCCTGCCTCCTCATGTCATAATTAACCTTTCATCTATATAGCCCTTCCTGCCAACAACCAGACTGATTATTATCCATCACTATCTTTACACTGACAGCAACACACACACTTACCAGATCCACTCCAGATTCGGGAGGGTCAATATGATCTTGTGCAGAATGGGGATAGATCGGTCTGTGAAGGAGTTTTCCCCGAGGTCCAGTCCTCTCAGTGAGCAGTTCTCACTGAGAGCACGAGCAAGAATTCCGATGCAAGAATCTGTGAGACCAACACGCCATAGCCTGGAGATCGAAGAGAGTGAGAGACACAGAGATATAATCCCTAGTTTTAATTAGTAATTAATATTAATCCCCACAAATCCCCAGTTTTAATGTGCAACAGAATTACTGATAATATTAATGTTTAACATCAGGCACTGTAAACACAATCTCTCTCAGTCTCCAACTTACCACAGTGTCTGTATTTTACAATCAGGCTTCATCAGAGCCGTAAACACCAGTGCCGCTGCCGTCCCCAGTTTATTGTTGCCAAGATCGACTACCGTCAGTGAGCAGTATGTACTAAGAGCGGAGGTGAGATCCTCGGCACAAGACTCTGTGAGACGATTGTTCCCCAGTCTGGAGATCAGAGAGGTAGTATAAAAATCACCAACATTCATCAGCAACACAACTACTGATTATAATAATCTTTCGTGTCAGACATCTAGTGAATGTAAAGATAATATTTTACAGTCTGCTACTTACGTCAGTTTCTGTATCTTACAGCATGGGTTCCTCAGAGCCGCAGTCACCAGTTTTACTCCAGAATCCCCCAGGTCGTTGCTCCCCAATCTAAACATAAACAGGGTAAAAAACAAACTGATTCAAGGCCAAGGTCTGATATAATAATTTCTCCCACACTGATATTTCAGGAAACATTAAACCCTTCAGAAAATTAGTGACCAGTTTTATCCTCACTTACATACCCCTCTGTACCCAGTTCCTGAATATTCATGAAATGCTTCAGAGAGAGATATCGCAGAAATATGCCCTTCAGCCTACTTGATCCATACTGACCAAGTTGGCATTCCGGGCTAGATTTAATTGTCTCCACTAAGCATTAGATATTTCTATATATCTAGAATTTCTAAAATCTTCCTTGCATATATTTGTCCAAATGTCTTTTTGAAACCATAAGCGCATCAGCATCCATAGCTTCTTCTGGTAGAGCAATTCCAGACAGACTAACCTCTGAGTGAACACATTGCCCAAGGTTTCTCTTAGATCTTCCTGAGCACTCAAGTTTTAGAATCCTCTACCATACAAAAAACAAAAGCAAGCGTTCACATTATCCATGCTTTTCATTATTTTGAATACGGTCAAGACCAGCCAGCTGGTTTCAAAGAAAATAAGTGCCAGCCTATCCGACTTCTCCTCATAAGCCATAAATGAAAGTCTAGTGGCATCCAGGCAAATTGTTTCTGCACCCTTTCCAAATTAATAGCATCGGTCAAAGAAATCGATGTCTAGAACTTCACAATGTGCTCCAGGTGGGGTTTCATGATGTATAGCTGCATCATTATGCCCCCATGCGATTTCTAATGAATGTAAAATGGCTGTCCTACTTGGGCGACCTAATCTGCGAGTCCAGAAGAGTGTCCTTGACCTTCAAGCTCGAGGGCATTCGCCTGGAAAGCCTCGAGCTCGACCGTCCACGTTGAAACCGCGAGCTGGATTGACCGACCGCACACACAAACACATCGCAAAGGTGGGGGCCAGGGAAGGAGGGGGAGTGCTGTCTGCACGATGAAGAGGAAGGTAAACGGCTGCCACAGTGTACAGTAAGTTCTTTAGAGAGCGCGGGGGGGGGGGGGGGGGGGGAGATAGGAGAGAGAGGGGGAGAGAAGGGCAGAGAGGGGGGTAGGGAGAAGGGGGGGAGAAGGAGTGGAGACACTTTTAAGAAGTTTAATAAAGTTTAGCGGGCATTTTACCTACTGGTCGGTCTTCCTTGGTCCTGAAAACTCCAATGAGGCAATCAAAATGCCAGATCAGCAATGGAGATTGCCTACGGTTGCCCACGACTGCCTGTAACTAAATAGCGACCCCACTCCACTGCACTACGAGTTAAAAAGACCCATGCCGACCAAATTTTACTTGTGGAAAATTTTTCAACATGTTGAAATATTTTCCACGACCTAGCTGAGGCCGCGAGTATTCGGGAACTTCCCTCGAGCATGAAGGAGAGTTCCAGCGACCTCATAGGACCTCCTAGGACCACATGTCGACCAAGCTGCGAGTTTGAAGGTCAAAGACACTCTTCTAAACTTGTAGATTAGGTCCCCCAAGTGGGACAGCCCCTTAAGCATGCAAAATGCTGCCTGCATCAACCTGTCCACTTGAAATGCAACTTTCAAGAAACTGTGTGTACATGTACTCCCAGATCTGAATGCTGACATACTAAAGCACAACACCCTTGTTGGAATTGAAATCCATTTGTAAATTTTGGCCCACCTTCCCAACTGATATAGAGACTGTTACAAACATATTTTCTCCACTATACCAATTTTGTGTCATCTTCAAATTTTATTATATCAAATATATATTGTCATGATATATCTTCAAGAATCCCTGCAATTTCCTCCCCAGCACCAATACAGTCTGAGGATGCACAGCCAGGTCCTGGAAATGTATCCATCATCATGTATTATAAGATCCCCAATACCTCCTCTTTGGCAATTTGTACGGGATCTAAGACATCACAACTCAGAATCCTTAATTCCCTAGCTTCATTAAATGTTCTTCTCAGTAAAAACAAATATCAATATTTTATTTACTAGTGCTCCGTCAGTGTGGCTTATGTAAAATTGTTCCCTTTATTCCGACTCCCTGACAATTGGAAACGTTTTCCTGGTGCTCCAGAGCCCACAACAAAGTGGCGCCATTCTGTGGCAACATGTTGCAAGCAGCGCAACAGCAAAGAAACAAATATAGCAGTTCTGAACTTATTTGGATAAAAGAAACAGCACAAATCAGTGCAGTAACTGATAGCTGCAATTTTGATTAAATGGTTTAGTGCTATTGCGATCTCTTAACTGCAAAGGAGCTATCGATTGTGAGGGTATTCCCGATTGCGGGAGATCCCGCAGCTCGCAGAGAATCGCAGGTACAGTGAGTACAATGTCAGGGAACACCGAGGAGGCCGCCACTGAATCCAATATGGCTGATGGGGCAGCCTGCAAGTAGGAGGGCCATGATCCATCCCTCCACCCCCCTAGCATTCTACTGGCCAATGTACAGTCCCATGACAATAAACGTGAAGATTTAAGGGCAAGGCTGCCGTATCAAACAGGTGAGAGAATGATGCGTACAATGTTTCATACATGGCTGACCTCCAGCAACCGAGGTTCAGCCCACCAACCCAACCGTTTCTCCATTCATCAATGAACAGAACGGGGGCATCGGCGAAAGAGAGAGGCGGTGACATTTGCCTCATGGTAACCTCTTCACAGTGCTCAGATGTAGCAGTCCTGTGCAGCTCCAGCTCTCCACACCTGGAACACCTGTCGGTGAAGTGCCGCCCCTTTTACCTCTTGAGGAAATTCACCTCCATCAGGGATATCCGCGGCAACAGGTGGGATTCAAGGATGGTGTGTTGCCTCCCTGGTGGCAGGATCCAGGACGTCATGGAGCGATTGCAGAGCATCCTCAAGGGTGAAGGTGAGCAGCCAGAAGTAGTAGTGCATGTCAGCACAAATGTCGGGAAGAAGGGGAAAGACATTCTGCAGCGTGACTTCAGAGAACTCGGAAGAAGTCTGAAAAGCAGGAACTCCAGGGTGTTATCTCTGGTTTGCTTCCAGTTCTTCGTGCTGGTGAGGGCAGGGACAGGGAGATAGCGGAACTGAATGTGTGGCGGAGCTGGTGCGGGAAGCAGGGTTTTAGATTGTTAGACCACTGGGATCTGTTTTGGGGGAAGGGTGAATTGTATAAAAAGGACAGGTTGCACCTTAACAGGCGGGGGGCAGCATTCTTGCAGGCAGGTTTGCCTCTGCTACACAGGTGTGTTTAAACTAAATAGTGGGGGGGGGGGGGTGGAGACAAACTGGAGATATAAGGACTGAGATAAAGGGAAAAAGAGTATAAGAAAAGTTAAGAAAGACACCAGAATTGACGGGACAGAAAGCTCAGGAAGGGTTAGGAAAGTATGGCCAAGTGAAATAGGAATCGATGTGAAAGGTGAGGGGTGTAATGGATCAAAAGTTTTATATATGGATGCACGAAGTATTAGAAATAAAGTGGATGAGCTTGAGGCTCAGTTATAAATTGACAAGTATGATGTTGTGGGAAATTACAGAGACATGGCTGCACGAAGACCAGGGCAGGGAGCTGAATATTAAAGGGTACACATCCTATCGAAAAGACAGACAGGTGGGCAGAGGGGGTGGGGTAGCTCTGTTGGTGAGGAATGAAACTCAGTCCCTTGTGAGAGGTGACATAGAATCAGGAGATGTAGTCAGTATGGATAGAACTGAGGAATTGTAAGGGTAAAAAGACCCTAGTGGGAGTTATCTACAGGCCCCCAAACAGTAGCCTGGGTATAGAGTGCAAGTTGAAACAAGAGTTAAAATTGGCATGTCACAACGATAATGCTACGGTGGTTATGGGAGATTACAACATGCAGGTAGACTGGGAAAATTAGGTTGGTACTGGACCCCAAGAAAGGAGTTTGTGGAGTGCTCCGAGATAGATTCATCGAGCAGCTTGTACTGGAGCCTACCAGGGAGAAGGCAATTCTGGACTCAGTATTGTGTAATGAACCGGATTTGATAAGGGAACTCGGGTTAAAGGAGCGAATAGGAGGTAGTGACCATATTATGTTTAAGTTTTAATCTACAATTAAGGGAGGAGCTGGCCAAAGTTGACTGAAAAGATACCCTAGTAGGGATGACAGTGGAACAACAATGGCTGGTATTTATGGGAATAATACAGAAGGTGCAGGATCAGTTCATTCCAAAGGGGAAGAAAGATTCCAAGGGGAGTAAGGGGCGACCGTGGCTGACAAGGAACGTCAGGGACAGTATAAAAATAAAAGAGAAGAAGTATAACATAGCAAAGATGAGCGGGAAGCCAGAGGATTGGGCAACTTTTAAAGAGCAACAGAAGATAACTAAAAGGGCAATATGGGGGGTAAAGATGAGGTACGAAGGTAAGCTAGTCAAGAATATATAGTGAAAGCTTCTTTAAGTATGTGAAGAGGAAAACATTAGTTAAGACCAAAGCTGGTCCCTTGAAGAAAGGTTAATTTATTATGGGGAACAAAGAAATGGCAGACGGGTTGAACAGGTACTTTGGATCTGTCTTCACTAAGGAGGACACAAACAATCTTCCTGATACAGTAGTGGCCAGAGGATCTAGGGTAACGGAGGAACGGAAGGAAATTCACATTAGGCAGGAAATGGTGTTGGGTAGACTGATGGGACTGAAGGCTGATAAATCCCCAGGGGCTGATGGTCTGCATACCAGGGTACTTAAGGAAGTGGCTGCAGAAATCGTGGGTGCATTGGTGATAATTTTCGAATGTTTATGGATTCAGGATCAGTTCCTGTGGATTGGAGGGTAGCTAATGTTATCCCACTTTTTAAGAAAGACGGGAGAGAGAAATCAGGGAATTATAGACCGGTTAGCCTGACATCGATGATGCAGAAGATGCTGGAGTCAATTATAAAAGATGAAATAGCGGCACATTTGGATAGCGGTAACAGGATCGGTCCGAGTCAGCATGGATTTACCAAGAGGAAATCATGCTTGACTAGTCTTCTGGATTTTTTTGAGGATGTAAATAGAAAAATGGACAAGGGAGAGCCAGTGGATGTAGTCTATCTGCACAATAGACAATAGGTGCAGGAGTAGGCCATTCGGCCCTCCTAGCCAGCACCGCCATTCAATGTGATCATGGCTGATTATCCCCAATCAGTACCCCATTGCTGCCTTCTCTCCATATCCCCTGACTGCTATTTTTAAGAGCCCTATCTTGCTATCTTTTGAAAGCATCCAGAGAACCTGCCTCCACCGCCCTCTGAGGCAGAGAATTCCACAGACTCACCACTCTCTTTGTGAAAAAGTGTTTCCTCGTTCGTCTCCGTTCTAAATGGCTAACTCCTTATTCTTAAACTCTGGCCCCTGGTTCTGGACTCCCCTAACATCGGGAACATGTTTCCTGCCTCGAGCATGTCCAAACCCTTAACAATCTTATACGTTTCAATGAGATCCCCTCTCATCCTTCTAAACTCCAGAATGTACAACCCCAGCTGCTCCATTCTCTCAGCATATGACAGTCCTGTCATCCCAGGAATTGACCTTGTAAACCTACACTGCACTCCCTCAATAGCAAGAATGTCCTTCCTCAAATTAGGGGACCATAACTGCACACAATACTCCAGGTGTGGTCTCACTAGCGCTCTGTACAACTGCAGAAGGACCTCTTTGCTCCTATATTTGATTCCTCTTGTTATAAAGGCCAACATGCCATTCACTTTCTTCACTCCCTGCTGTACCTGCATGCTTACTTTCATAGACTGATGTACAAGGACCCCCCAGATCCCGTTGTCTTTCTCTTTTCCCAACTTGACACCATTTAGATAGTAATCTGCCTTCCTGTTTTTGCTACCAAAGTGGATAACCTCACATTTATCCACATTAAACTTCATCTGCCATGCATCTGCCCATTCCCCCAACCTGTTCAAGTCACCCTGCATTCTCATAGCATCCTCCTCACAGTTCATACTGCCACCCAGCTTTGTGTCATCTGCAAATTTGCTAATGTTACTTTGAGTCCCTTCATCCAAATCGTTGATGTATATTGTAAATAGCTGCGGTCCCAGCACAGAGTCTTGCTTTACCTCACTAGTCACTGCCTGCCATTCTGAAAGGGACCCGTTAATCACTACTCTCTGTTTCCTGTCTGCCAACCACTTCTCTATCCCCAATACCATGTGCCCTAATTTTACCTACTAATCTTCTATGTGGGACATTATTAAATGCTTTCTGAAAGTCCAGGTACACTACATCCACTGGCTCTCCCTTGTCCATTTTCCTAGTCAAAAAATCCCAGAAGATTAGTCAAGCATGATTTCCCCATCGTAAATCATCTTTTATAATTGACTCCAGCATCTGCCCCACCACAGATGTCACGCTAACTGGACTATAATTCCCTGTTTTCTCTCTCCCGCCTTTCTTAAAAAGTGGGATAACATTAGTGACCCTCCAATCAACAGGAACTGACCCTGAGTCTATAGAACACTGGAAAATTATCACCAATGCATCCACGATTTCTAGAGCCACTTCATTAAGTACCCTGGGATGCAGACCATCAGGCCCTGGGGATTTATCAGCCTTCAGTCCCATCAGTCTATCCAACACCATTTCCTGCCTAATGTGGATTTCCTTCAGTTCTTCCGTCACCCCAGATCCTCTGGCTACTACTATATCAGGAAGATTGTTTGTGTCCTCCTTAGTAAAGACAGACCTCTTCAACCAAAGTACCTGTTTACGCTCAATCTGCCATTTCTTGTTCCCCATAATAAATTCACCTTTTGCAGTCTTCAAGGGTCCAACTTTGGTCTTAACTAATTTTTTCCTGTCTTCACATACTAAAGAAGCTTTTTTTACTATTCTGCTTTATATTCTTGGCTAGCTTACCTTCGTACCTCATCTTTTCTCCCCGTATTGTCTTTTTGGTTATCTTCTGTTGTTCTTTAAACATTACCCAATCCTCTTGCTTCCCGCTCATCTTTGCTACGTTGTACTTCTTCGCTTTAATTTTTATATTGTCCCTGACGTCCCTTGTCAGCCATGGTCGTCCCTTTCTGCCCTTGGAATCTTTCTGCCTCCAAGGAATGAACTGATCCTGCACCTTCTGTATTATTCCTAGAAATATCTGCCATTTTTGTTCCACTGTCATCCCTGCTAGTGTATCTTTCCAGTCAACTTTGGCCAGCTCCTCCCTCATGGCCCCATAGACCCCTTTATTATTCAACTACAACACTGACACCTCCAATCTACTTTTTTCCTTCTCCAATTGTAGATTACACCTGACCATGTTATGGTCACTGCCTCCTAATGGCTCATTAACCTCGAGGTCCTTTATCAAATCAGGTTCATTACATAACACTATATCTAGAATTGCCTTCTCTCTGGTAGGCTCCAATACAAGCTGTTCTAAGAATCCATCACAAAAGCACTCTACAAAGTCCCTTTCTTGGGGTCCAGTACCAACCTGATTTCCCCAGTCTACCTGCATGTTGAAATCTCCCATAACAACCACAGCATTACTTTTTACTACATGCCAATTCTAACTCCTGATTCAACTTGCGCCCTATGTCCAGGCTACTGTTTGGAGACCTGTAGATTAGTTCCATTAGGGTCTTTTTACCCTTACAATTCCTTAGCTCTATCCATACTGACTCCACATCTCCTGTTTCAATGTCAAGCCTTGCAAGGGACTGAATTTTATTCCTCACCAACAGGGCAACCCCACCCCCTCTGCCCACCTGTCTGTCTTTTCGATAGGAGGCATACCCTTGAATATTCAGTTCCCAGCCCTGGCCCTCTTGCAGCCATGTCTCAGTAATTCCCAAAACATCATACTTGCCAGTTTCTAACTGAGCCTCAAGCTTGTTCAATTTATTCCTTATACTTTGCGCATTCATATACAGCACTTTGACCTCCGTATTCACTTTCCCCCTCGAACCACTCGCAATTGGCCCTGACCTTACTCTGTTGTCCATTCTCAAGCTTTCCTTCCCATCAATTCGAGAATCTTTTGTAATTTTTCCTGTAGTCACTTCCCCTTCAGCTCCATCTTTATACTCCCAATTTGTCAATCCCTTCTCCCCGCTATTTAGCTTAAACCCACACATGTCGCCCTAGCTAACCTGCCTGCCAGAATGTCAGTTCCCCTCCAGTTAAAGTGTAACCCGTCCCTTTTGTACAGGTCACCCCTACCCCAGAAGAGATCCCAGTGATCTATAAATCTAAACGCTTGCCCCCTGCACCAGCCCCTCAGCCACACATTCAGATCCCCTATCTCCTTGTTCCTGTCCTCACTAGCACAAAGTACTGGAAGCAATCCAGAGATAACCACCCTAGATGTCCTGCCTTTCAGTCTTCTTCCCAACTCTCTGAAGTCATGTGGGAGAACCTCCTTCCTCTTCTTCCCGATGTCATTTGTGCCTACGTGCACAACTACTGCCGGCTGTTCACCTTCTCTCTCGAGGATGTTCTGAATTCGGCTCGTGACATCCTGAACCCTGGCACCAGGGAGGCACAGACCATCCTCGCATCTCGTCTGCCGCCACAGAATCTCCTGTCAGCTCCTCGGACAATGGAGTCACCCACCATTAGGGCTCCATAGGACTTTCAGAAAGCATTTGATAAGGTCCCACATAGAAGATTAGTGGGCAAAATTAGAGCACGTGGTATTGGGTGTAGGGTGTGACATGGATAGAAAATTGGTTGGCAGACAGGAAACAAAGAGTAGGGATTAACCGGTCCCTTTCAGAATGGCAGGCAGTGACTAGTGGGGTACCGCAAGGCTCGATGCTGGGACCGCAGCTATTTACAATATATATTAATGATTTAGATGAAGGGATTAAAAGTAACATTAGCAAATTTGCAGATGACACAAAGCTGGGTGGCAGTATGAACTGTGAGGAGGATGCTATGAGAATGCAGGGTGACTTGGACAGGTTGGGTGAGTGGGCAGCTGCATAGCATATGCAGTTTAATGTGGATAAATGTGAGGTTATCCACTTTGGTGGCAAAAACAGGAAGACAGATTATTATCTAAATGGTGTCAAGTTGGGAAAAGAGGAAGTACAATAGGATCTGGGGATCCTTGTTCATCAGTCACTGAAAGTAAGCATGCAAGTACAGCAGGTAGTGAAGAAAGGAAATGGCATGTTGGCCTTCATAACGAGAGGAGTTGAGTATTGTAGCAAAGAGGTCCTTCTTCAGTTGTACAGGGCTCTGGCGAGACCACACCTGGAGTATTGTGTGCAGTTTATCATCTCCAAATTTGAGGAAGTACATTCATGCTAGTGAGGGAGTGCAGCGTAGGTTCACAAAGTTAATTTCCAGGATGGCGGGACTGTCATATGTTGAGAGAATAGTGCGGTTGGGCTTGTATACTCTGGAATTTAGAAGGATGAGAGGGGATCTTATTGAAACATATAATATTATTAAGGGATTAGACACACTAGAGGCAGGAATCATGTTTCTGATGTTATGGGAATCCAGCACTTGGGGGCCACAGTTTAAGAATAAAGGACTAAGACACAATTTAAGAATAAGACACAGTTTAAGAATAACGGAGATGAGGAAAAACCTTTTTACCCAGAGAGTTGTGAATCTGTGGAATTCTCTGCTTCAGAAGGCAGTGGCCAATTCTCTGGATGCTTTCAAGAGAGTTAGATAGAGCTCTTAAAGATAGCGGAGTCAGGGGATATGGCGAGAAGGTAGGAACGGGGTACTGATTGTGGTTTAACCATGATCATATTGAATGGCGGTGCTGACTCGAAGGGCCGAATGGCCTACTCCTGCACCTTTTGTCTATTGTCTTTGACTGAGGTCTACATCCCACCCCAGGCAGACGCATCTAGCAATGGCAGAGCTGCACCCGTGGTCAACAAATACTAGATAGCATACCCTGATACCTTTCATATCATATATATTAAAATAAAATAGACAATAATAGTGCAAAGCCAAAAACAATGCCCCTAAGCCGATGTAGTTCAGAACAGATTTGGAGGTCGCTCCCAAACTACCACCAGCAGGTGGGTGTCCTGCAGCTCCAGAGGATCAAACATTTTCAACTACTGCTCACCATCAGACATGCCTATCGCTCCATCCCTCTCCCTCACTTTGTGGAATCAAAGCCCTTGCTGTGCTCCCTCTGCCTGTGTACAGGCAGCAACTGACGAGGGCAGCCCCAGTGCTGTGGACTGCACAGAGCTGGGCTGGGGAGGCAGAGGAATATGTTGACACTTCATAAGGAATTGGTCAGACCGAATTTGGAGTATTGTGAACTGGCCCCATATTGGTGGAAGGATGTGCAAACATTGGGGAGGGTCCAGAGGTTTACGAGAATGATTCCGGGTGTGAGTGGGCCAACAAATGATGAGCGTTTGACAGCACTGTGCCTGCACTTGCTGGAGTTTAGGATGTGGGGAAACCTTATTGAAACTTACCGAATCTTGAAAGGCCTGGATAGAGTGGATGTGGAGTGGATGTTTCCACTAGTGCGGGAGTCTAGGACTAGAGGTCATAGCCTCAGAATAAAAGAATGTTACTTTAGAAAGGAGATGTGGAGGAATGTCTTTCATCAGAGGGTGATGAATCTGTGGAATTCATTGCCAGAGACAACTGGTGGGGCTAAGATTAGGTATTTTTAAGGCGGAGATTGAGGAGATTTGGTGGGTTAACGAATACTCTCTTGAACTTCAGCAAGTGTACGGAAGACTGCATATTGACTGGTTGCATCACAGCCTGGTTCGGCAACTCGAACCGGGAACGAAGCAGCTAGCAACGAAGAACACTGAAAAAAGTGATGAACTCTACCCAGTTCATCATGAGTACTAACCTCCCTACCATCAAAGGCATCTACAGAACCCGCTGCTTCAAAAAGGCAACCAGCATCAAAGACTCACATCACCCTGGCCACGCTCTCATTTCACTCTCGTCAGCGGGAAGAAAGTACAGGAGCCTGAAAACTGTAACATTGAGGTTCAGGAGTAGCTTCTTCCCAAAAGCCATCAGGCTTTTGAACATTATAAACTCCAACTAAACTCTGAATTACGAGCTGCCTTGATTGCATGAGGGACTTGGGTCGTTTTTGGCCCCATATTGTGTTTTTTATTTATTGAACTTCTTTTTGTTGTTTATTACTATGTCTACTGAGTACAATGTAGACATACCTGTTGTGCTACTGCAAGTGAACAGGCAGGCGAGTGAATGAGTGTATGAGTAACACTGGGGAGAACGTCGCCAACACTCGGGGTACTGCACGGTCCAGTATGCACGGAGGCAATAGCGGGGGTTGGAAGGCGGTCTGTCCCACAGTGAGGAAGAGTGAGAAGAGGAGTGCGAGTCCCACAGCGATAGAGGGGGGTAGAGAGAGCTTGATGCGTTTGGGGGGGAAGCGGGCGTGCAGAGAACAAGCTCTCAGAGATGGAGAGAAGGGGATAAAGCTTAAATCCTGCATTGGGAGAGAGCTGAGGTTATGGGGGATGTAAACCTTTAGTATCGCAAAGCGGTGAGGGATATTTGACACAAAGCTAGCTTTGCAAGCAATATTGTGTAGACGACGTGACTGATATAAACTGAGCAATTTGATTACCACATTGATCTAACAAGCCTTTGTACACCACCATTTCACTAATTAACCCCTGGACATCATGTGAGTCATCTTCTCTGTGTATAAATATCTTGTTGTGCCAACGAACTTTAGAGATGTGATCACAGCCTTCGACTGAGACACATCAACCGTTGCTCAACTAAAATAAGCCTATTAATGATTCGAGTCCTTGAATCTTATTACGGTTGAGACTGTGACAGTTTCGTGGAGGTTCTACCGAGATTACTTACCTAGTTTAGGATGAGTGGAGACTAGGCAACCGCTCCTGTTTGTCCGCTGAGAGATCGCCCCGTGACCACCGATGTATATTTATACAGAGGAAATTTTCCACTGGCGGGTAGCTTCAGCTCTCTCTGTCCCAACCTGATTAGGCACAGCGACTATGGACTAAGTTTCAGTTTCTGACCTTTGTCTCTCTTAAAGATTATCTTAGAGCTCGTCGGCTGTTAAAGATAGCGGAGTCAGGGGATATGGGGAAGAGGCAGGAACGGGGTACTGATTGGGGATGATCAGTCATGATCACATTGAAAGGCGGTGCTGGCTCGCCTACTCCTGCACCTATTGTCTCTACAGAAAATCACTAAAGAGACTGGGATCGGCAAAAACGAATTGTGAACATTAACGCATCAGGGTTAAGATAATAGAGCATGCCACTTTGAGTAAAGTGCATCAGACATGCAGGAAGTGAAGCACGTCAGGGATGTCTGCTGCCAAAAGTGTAAAAGGAACTGAAAATTGGACAGTGAGAGAGCAGACAGGTGAGAGAATGAGCGAAAGCATGCCCCAGAGAGCTTGAGCAGGAAAGAGTTGAGTATACCCCAGAGAGCGCACAGGGAGAGTGCAAGTGGGAGAGAGAAAGCGGGTGGGAGGGCGGCAAGGTGCAAGTGAGATTGCCACAAAGAGAGGGGAGGAGCGAGACCAGCAGGGAAGAAGGTAAAGATTCCCACATAGAATGTTTTACAGCTCAGACTGACAATTCAATGATCCTCCTTTGCCCCTTCTCCATGGGGAAGTTGGATTTTCCAACACACAAACTGTTGGTGTTAGATCTGCCTGCATGCGAGCAACGGTCAGACGAAATCTCATTAATCAAGGTGTTAGATGCAGTGACAAAACAACAATTAACCTGATTAAATCATTGACCGTAGTTCACATTGAGACAATTGCAGCCCCTTCTATTGGAAACAGTGACTGCTTCTCTGGTCATTTGTCACAATTACTCAGAATTTGCATATCTATCGCTTTACTTACATTGCTTCTTTTCCTTCAGAAAGAAACAAAAAACGGGTACAATATTGCAATTTTTAACATGAGAGAAATGAACAGTTACCTCAACTCCTGACATTTGTGCAGACCAGGTCCGAGTCGCTCGAGTCCTTCACACCGAATGTAGCAGCGTTCTAAATCGATGTGTTTTACTGTATCACAGAAGCCGATGACACGAGACAGGATGGAGCAGTCAATCGGGGTCAGTCGCAATCCACTGAATGAGAGTGTTTCCACACATCCCAGTGTCTGTTGAATCAGTGCAGGATTATGAGACTCAAACAGGTAGTGCACTGTGTTCAGGAGGCTCCGTTTACCGGCTTCACTTCTTGCATTTGCAGCCTGACTTTTAACAACCTCCTTCACCCAGTCAATCACTCGGCAGGTTGTCTGATGAGAAAATGGACCCAGAATCTCCTCTAGGCCCCGAGCTGACCCTGGGGAGGAGAGACCAGCGACAAAGCGGAGAAATACCTCAAATCGCCCGTCTGCTGCACTGTGGGCTTTAGTGAGGAGTTTCAAGATATTCCCGGGATGTGGAGTCAGGAATTGTGCGAGTGCGGCTACAAACTCTTGGATGATGAGGTGTGGGAAGGTGTACACCACGATCCGGGCTGAATCCTCTGTCTCCAAAAGTTCCATCAGGAATCCGGACAGGAACTGGGAAGGCTGCAGATTGTATTTGATCAAATCTCCATCTGTGAATACAATTTTCTTTTTGGTCACTCCAGCGAAGGCCATCTGACCAACCTTCAGTAACACCTCACGGGGGCTCTCAATCTCACGGCCGTGGTTTTTCAGGAGGTTGTAAATAAAGTAACAATATAGCTGGGTGATGGTCTTGGGAACTTGCTGCTGGTCCCGGTGTGTTTGTGTGAAGAAGGGGCCCAGTACTAGGCCGAGGATGCAGCAGTAGGAGGGGTTGTAGCTCATGGTGTACAGGATCTCGTTCTCCTTCACGTGTTTGAAAACAGCTGCTGCCACCGTCTGATCTTCAAAATACCTGGTGAAACATTCCTTCCGTTCCTCACCAACAAATCCAAGGATTTCAGCCCAGGCATTGATCTCTGCCTTTTCCAATAACTTTAACGCAGTAGGGCGGGTAGTCACTAGCACTGAACACCCTGGGAGCAGCTTGTGCTGGATTAAACTGTACACAATGTCAGACACTTCACACCACCACTCGGGATCTGGGCACTGGTGCTTGGGTTCTGTGTCTCTCCGACTGTCAGCAAAATCAATTCTGCCATTGAATTCATCCAGACCGTCGAATATAAACAGCAATTCTGCTGGATTCTTCCACAACTTGCCCAGGCTATTCCCAAAGTAAGGATACTGTTCCAGAATCAGTTCCTTCAGGGTTACCCTGCTTTTAATGGAGTTTAAATCCCGGAATCTGAAACTGAAGACAAACTGGAAGCGCTGGTATATTTTCCCTGTGGCCCAGTCATGAACAATCTTTTGCACCATTGTTGTTTTTCCGATCCCCGGGGCGCCGGCCACTGCTACCGAACTCCCAATTCTGGATCGATTCCAAAAGAAGCAGCTGTAGAACAATTGATCAGTCCTGATTTTTTCCAGTTCTCTCTGGAGACATTTCTCTCTACACTCTTCATGGTCTCGTCCTCTTGCCCGCAGCTCATGTTCCACGAGCCTCCGATCTTGAACACTGGAGATGATGGTGAGCTCAGCGTATAGATCGACCAGCTGAAAAACCTTAACCTCCATTTTCAGGATTGTGTTCACTCTCAGTGTTTCAGTCTGTGCTCGCAGAGTCTCCTTGTGTTTCTGTTGGACATCTTGCACGGGAACAAACAGAAAATAGCCACAATGTCAATGTCTCAACTCAAAACTCAGGATTACAATAATAAGTTCAATGCTCTTGAATTAAATTGACATACTGCTGGATTTCAATGCAGTGAGTTAAACTTAATTACAGACACAGGAGGCGACTGCCAGATTTTGGTAGTAACTGAGCTGTGAAGGTAAGACCGTTCCTTGGACAGGTCACTAATCCCTGCCTGTCATTTAGTTGACCATCCCATGACAAACACAGCTACCACTGGTTTTGAGACAGACTTTGAAAACAGTGTTTATCTACTGAGCACAGATGGGGGAAAAGGACTTTGGGTGTTCTGTCAGAGGGACACCTAGAAAGCAGAGAGAAATAGGTGCAGGAGTAGGCCATTCAGCCCTTCGAGCCAGCACCACTGTCATTACGATTCTGGCTAATCATCTAAAATCAGTTGAAAACCCGTTCCTGCTTTTTCCCCATATCCCTTGATTCCTTTAGCCCTAAGAGCTAAATCTAACTCTCCCTTGAAAACATCCAGTGAATTGGCCTCCACTGCCTTAAATGACAGAGAACTCCACAGATTCACAACTCTCCACGTGAAAAGGATTTTTCCTCACCTCAGTTCTAAATGGCCTACCCATTATTCTTAAACTGTGACCCCTGGTTCTGGACTCCCCCAACATCGGGAACTTTTCCTGCATCTAGCCTGTTCAATCTTTTAAGAAGTTTATGTTTCTGTAAGATCCCCTCTCATCCTTCTGAATTCCAGTGAATACAAGCCCAGTCGACACATTCTTTCCCCATATGTCAGTCCTGCCTGATAAAGTTCACTACATAGAACATACAGCACAAAGGGTTAAAGGTAAACCAAGCCAAGCTTTACTCAATTCGTCATGACAGGTGTGGCGGGGAACACTGCAGCAAGTATTCCTGAGCTACTACACTCAGATACAGAGTTTTACAATTTCTTATATACTCCTGCCATCCCAGGAATCAACCTGGTGAACCTACGCTGCACTTACTCAATAGCATGAATGTCCTTCCTCAAATTAGGAGACTAAAATTGCACACAATACCCCAAGTGCGGTCTCACCAGGGCCCTGTACAATTGCAGTAGGACCTGCTTGCTCCTATACTCAAAACCTCTCTGAATGAAGGCCAACATGCCATTTTACTTCGGAGTCACGTGAGTGACTACGTGAAGAAGCCCCGCCTGGCGCTGGAACGGCATGACGTCGACGCTGACGGCAGAGCATGAGCTGCAGAGGCAGCTCCTCGACAGCGGTAGGTACGGGCCCGCAGGTAAGTGCAGGGGAAAAACACTTTCAGGGTCTAAAAAACTCCGTAGCTGGTATTGAACACCAGGAATTAAAACTAATTTAAAAGTAAAAAATATGTAAAAGTTAAAATAAAAGGAAATACTTTATGTAAAAAACAACGGAGTTTTAAAAGAACGTCCTAAGGGGAACGATCGGAATGGGAGATTATGGAGCCGGTTCCGATACCGGTGGCCGTCAAAAATACGTTAGGACGACTTTTTAGTTGCTCCACAAACTTTTGGCAGTGGGGAGGGGAAATTTTATAAAGTCAGAAAGGCCATAATTTTAAAAGGTTCAATAAAAGGCCTTCAGACTAAAAAAACTTTATGGCTTGGAAAAATAATGCAAAAAAGATTCCAAAAGAATAAAAATAAAATAAGTAAAGAATTCAAGCCAAAAAGGGTTAAAAGGCCCAAAAACATTCCCTAACCTACCCTAAGGGGGTTTCATATATTAATATATATGATGAAATGTTGTGGGAATATCTACCTCAGATATGTTTGAAGGTAGTCTCGAGGGAAAAACTCAGGAGTAACAAGGGCAGTAAAAATAAAATGGCCTGAATAAAAAGTGAGGCCATGGAAAATAACCATGGAAACCAAAATTAGTTGGTCTCTCACTAAAGCTGTTATGATTAAAACAGCAGAATAATAATAAAACTTTTATGTTTTATTAAGTACACTTCAGCACAAAATATATATGAGGTGTACTAGGTACGATACCTGAATGAATGAGTGAGGCCATGAAAAGTAAATATAGAAACTAAAAATTAATTGGTCTCACCAAAGCTGTTATGGTTGAAACAGCAGAATATAATAAAACTTTTAAGTTATAAAGATATCAACGGTGAATCCGTTTATGATATCCATGTCTCAATTATATGAGATATAAGGAAATATGATGTTAAAAGTATTTCAAACTGGTGCATGGCATTTCCATTCAATGGAAAACAAATAAAACATGGTGCAAATAACCAATACATTTGAAGTAAAATAAATGGCCATCAGTTTGTGGAGCTCAATGGGAAGAAATATATAATATTTAGGACCAAATCTGAACTCTAGATTTGCAGATCAATACAAATCAGGTTATGTTAAACTCCTGATTATTATGGAATAAAACCTGCCTTATGATTATTCAAAGTATTGATTACAAAAGAACAGACTATTGGTCTTTAAACTTTGGGGGGAAAAATATTATGATCCAATATAAAGATTTGATAATGGATCAAAACAAAGGCAGAAGTATGATAAATAAACATAATCAAACATAGCCTTATCCAAACCCATATAATTGGGAAAAGAAGGCTTGAAGTACGTTGAAGAGGTGCAAACAACTGTTACAAAATAAATTCATGAAATCTCCGATTGTGGGGGATTACAGGTGTATTATGATCATTAATTTAATATAACTAAGGACTACAAAAAATTGTTCAAAAGGATTGGTTCACCTGTATAAGAAAACGTAAAAAAATTGATTTTAGGTTTGCACCCAAAAGTAACTCCAATAAAGAAGGGGTACATACATATATATATATTAAATTACCTCAGTGTACAGATGTGATGGTATAAACCATACAAAACATCATTTTATATACACTTTCACAGTGTAAGAACATTTTATTAAAATGGAACATCTTCAACATTGAAATACAGTTGTTATTAACAAAGTGTTAATCAAATATTACAGGTGCTTGAAATTAATGGGTCAAGCGGTGCAAGTTAAAACATTGTCTAAAGGATTAAATCCAGTTTAAGGCTGTTAAACAGAATACTGGAAGAACAATTGCACTGATAAAAGATCAGCACTTGCACTAATGAGGACATGGTCATGGTTTATCTTGATCACATTTAAAATAGAGTCAGCTGCAAATTAGTGCTGCAATTTCAAGCCTGTTGAAAGGCAAGGACCTGACCCATCACATAAAGCCTATGTTTTAGGCATTCATAAATATTCATAAATTACTATTCTGGATTTAGGAGTAATTCAGCACCATAAGAGGGGGAAAATTGTTCCATGATACAAATATGTCTTATTGCTTTGTTGACATACTTTGTCCCTCCATTAGAAAAGAAGCCTAGGTAAGAGTAAATAAAGCTCCAAAAGAAGGAATACAGAAGCTTATAAGAATATGTATGCCTTTGTGAGAGGCTTATGCAAATACCATTTGCAATATATATATACACACACATATATATATATACACACACACACATATATATATATATATATATATGTATATGTATATATATATATATATATATATATATATATATATATATATATATGTATATATGTGTATATATATATATATATATATAATATTATAATATATATATAAATATAATATATATATATATATGTATATATATATGTATATATATGTATCCTGAATTGCCTTAGGCAATGGACTCCAATTCTATCAATGATTCAAAAAAGTTAACATTGAAAGTAATAATGCTGATGACTTTAGTATCAAGATAAGAGTGCAAACATTGCAAATATTACGTTATAATTGTATGTGGATACAGATTACATTATCATATATGTTTATGAATTTACCAAACAAAGCAGACCAAGAAGAGCTGAAACCAAGGTAAACCTATAAGCATATCCTGTCGGCCTTAAATTGTGTGTGTGTGTGAACATTGATGAAATATGTTGAAGTAAGTAAGAGTCTCTGTGGTGATGAGACAGCACTACTTATTACACATAAAAAACCACATTAGGTTTCAGTAAAAACTGATGGTTCTAGAGAAATGTATTCTAGATGGTTAAAAATTGAATAACACTCAGTGGAACTACACACTGAAATGTGGAAAATCACTCTGTTAAGGAGGTAGATACATTCACAGGAATGGCACAGGATGAGCCGCTCGAGCAAAGATGCAAGGCCACAGGAGGGTGTAAAATAAATATTAAATTAAATGGAACCAGTCATGGTGTCAGGATTGGACACGGAGTGTTGGGTTCGCTATAATTGTTGCTTTGTTCATACCATCAAATTATATATATCAATTGATATTTTGTGATAAACTTGCCTTTCAAATGGAAAGGGCATTACTTTTATTCTTTTATAATGTGAAATAATTTATCACATAACTTGAGGCAATGTTTGGGGGAAAAAATGTGTTATTGTGCTCATTACTGTGCTGAATGAGCCAGAGTGTCGTATGGAATGAGTCTACGACATAAAAAACACAGAAAGCTTCAAAATCTTCACGTAGTCACTCACGTGACTCCGAAGTAAAATAGTAAGATTAAATGAGAACTTACCAGTTCGAAGTTTGATCGTTATTTTATGAGGAGTAATGATGAGGGATTACGTGCCCTCCACGCCCGACCCTCATAAAATAAATGATCATCTGCTAGTTCTAAATCTATGTTGAGCCTTACTATCTTACTCCGGCTATTATGTTCTGTGTTTTTCATGCCGCTGCTTTGAAGTATGCCGTTCCAGCGCCAGGCGGGGCTTCTTCACGTAATCCCTCATCGTTACTCCTCATAAAATAACGATCAAACTTCAAACTGGTAAGTTCTCGTTTAATCTTAGTATTAGCTTTCTTCGCTAACTGCTGTACCTGCATGCTTACTTTCAGTGACTGATGTACAAGGACACCCAGGTCTCGTTGCACCTCCCCTTTCCTAATCTGACACCATTCCGATAATAATCTGCCTTCCTGTTCTTGCCACCAAAGTGGTCAACCTCACATTTATACACATTATACTGCATCTGCCACGCATTTTCCCACTCACCCAACCTATCCAAGTCACCCTGCCGCCTCATAGCATGTACTCGCAGCTCACACTGTCACCCAGTCATCCACAAACTTGGAGATGTCGCATTTATATTTCTCATCTAAATCGTTAACATCTATTGTAAATAACTGGGGTCCCAGCACTGAGCCTTGCGGCACCCCACTAGTCACTGCCTTCCATTCAGAAAAGGACCCGTTAATTCTTACTCTTTGCTTCCTGTCTGCCAACCAGTTCTCTATCCATGTCAAAACCTTACCTCTAATTTTACACACTTATCTCATGTGTGGAACCTTGTCAAAGGCTTTTTCAAAGTCCAGATACATCACCTCCACTGGCTCTCCCTTTTCCATTCTACTTATTACATCCTCAAAGAATTCCAGAAGATACCAAGCATGATTTCCCCTTCATAAATCCATCCAGGACCGATCCTGTCATAGATTTCCAAATGTGCTGCTACTACATCTTTAATAATCGACTCAAGCATCTTCCCCACTACCAATGTAAGGCTGACTAGTCTATAATTGCCCGTTTTCTCTCTCCCTCCTTTCTTCAAAAGTGAGGTTACATTAGCTACCCTACAGTCCACAGGAACTGATCCAGAGTCTGTAGAACATTGTAAAATGATCACCAATGCACCCACGATTTCTAGGGCCACCTCCTTGAGTAATCTGGGATGCAGACCATCAGGGCCTGGGGATTTATCTGTCTTCAATCCCAACAGTTTACCTACCGCGATTTCCAGACTAATGTGGATTCCCTTCAGTTCCTCCCTCCCACTAGATCCTCTGTCCCCTAGTATTTTGTGGAGATTGTTTGTGTCTTCCTTTGTAAAGACAGAACTAAAGTTCTCGTTTAACTGTTCTTCCATTTCCTTGTCTCCCGTTATAAATTTGCATGTCTCTGATTGTAAGAGACCTACATTTGTCTTCACCTTTTTATATATCTAAAGAAGCTTTGATAGTCAGTTTTTATATTCCCCGCAAGCTTTTCTTCATGCTCTTTATTCCCCCTCTTAATTAACCCCTTTGTCCTCCTCTGTTGAATTCTAAATTTCTCCGTCCTCAGGTTTGCCAATTTTCATGCCTATTCATTGGATTTACCATTATCCTTGATTTCCCTCGTTAGCCACAGTTGAGCTGCCTTCCCCATTTTTTCGTCAGACAGGCATGAACAAATTTTGGAGTTCATCCATGCAATCTTTAAATCTTTGCCATTGCATCTCCACCGTCAACCCTTTAAGAACAATTTGCCAGTCTATCCTAGCCAATTCCCATCTCATACCTTCAAAGTCTCCTTTCTTTAAGTTCAGGACGCTAGTCTCTGAATTAACCATGTCATTCTCCATCCCATGCAGAATTCCACCATATTATGGTCACTGTTGTCCAAGGGGCCTTGCATAATAAGATCACTAACTAATCTTTCCTCATTACACAATACCCAGTCTAGGACGGCTTGCACTCTAGTCGGTTCCTCTACATAATGGCTTAAAAAACCTTCCCCTATACATTCCAGGAAATCCACCTCCTCAGCGCTGTTACCAATTTGGTTGGCTCTATCTATATGTGGATTAAAGTCACCCATGATAATCACTGTACCTTATCTGCACACATCCCCAATTTCCTGCTTGATGTCATCCCCAAACTCCCTACTGCTGTTTGGTGGTCTGTTTAAACTCCAACAAGCATTTTCTGCCCTTGGCTATTTCGCAGTTAGAAACATAGAAAATAGACGCAGGAGTAGGCCAATTGGCCCTTCGAGCCTGCACTGCCATTCGGTATGATCATGGCTGATCATTCAACTCAGTATCCTGTACCTGCCTTCTCTCCATATCCCCAATCTCTTTAGCCACAAGGACCACATCTAACTCCCTCCTAAATATGGCCAATGAACTGGCCTCAACTACCTTTTGTGGCAGAGAATTCCAGAGACTCACCACTCTCTGTGTGAATTTTTTTGTTCTCCTCTCGGTCCTAAAAGACTTCCCCCTAATCCTTAAACTGTGACCCCTTGTTCTGGACTTCCCCAACATCGGGAATAATCTTTCTGCATCTAGCCTGTCCAACTCCTTAAGAATTTTGTAGGTCTCTATAAGATCCCCCCTCAATCTTTTAAATTCTCACGAGTACTATCCAGTCTTTCCTCATATGAAAGACCTGACATCCCAGGAATCAGTCTGGTGAACCTTCTCTGTACCCCCTCTATGGCAAGAATGTCTTTCCTCAGATTAGGAGACCAAAACTGTACGCAATACTCCAGGTGTGGTCTCACCAAGACTCTGTACATCTGCAGTAGAACCTCCCTGCTCTTGTACTCAAATCCTTTTGCTATGAATGCTAACTTACCATTTGCTTTCTCCACTACTACTGTTATGGGGCCTGTACACAACTCCCAGTAGGGTTTTCTGCCCCTTAGTGTTTCGCAGCTCTACCCATATCGATTCCACATCCTCCAAGCTAATGTCCTTCCTTTCTATTGCATTAATCGTCTCTCTAACCAGCAACACTACTCCATCTCCTTTTCCTTTCTGTCCATCCCTCCTGAATATTGAATATCCCTGGATGTTCAGCACCCAGCCTTGGTCAACCTGGATCCATGTCTCCGTGATCCCAACTATATCATATTCATTAATAATGCTCCTTGCATTGGAAGCTGACCCACAGCATTAACAAAAGGCAGCGGTGCAAACGGATCCTGGTGCGGGTCATTCCACGGACTCGGGAGTTAGGCAGTGTTCATATTGACTGAATGTGTTGGGAAACACAACCCCACAGTGACAAAGGGTAGAGCTGGGTATATAATGCAGATAAGATGGGACAGTGAAAGAATGACACCGATTGCAAGACTGAATCTTGTAGCAGGACTTGTCTGATTTTTAACTGGATGCGTGTTCCAGAACCAGGGGACAGTTTAAGAATAAGGGGTAAGCCATTTAGAACAGAGACGAGGAAACACTTTTTCTCACAGAGTTGTGAATGTGTGGAATTCTCAGCCTCAGAGGGCGGTGGAGGCTGGTTCTCTGGATGCTTTAAAGGGAGAGCTGGATAGGGCTCATGATAGCGGAGTTAGGGGATATGGGGAGAAGGCAGGAACGGGGTCGTGATTGGGGATGATCAGCCATGATCATAGAATCATAGAAAATAGGTGCAGGCATAGGCCATTCGGCCCCTCGAGCCTGCACCGCCATTCAATATGATCATGGCTGATCATCCAACTCAGTATCCTGTACCTGCCTTCTCTCCATACCCCCTGAACCCTTTAGCCACAAGGGCCACATCTAACTCCCTCATAAATATAGCCAATGAACTGGCCTCAACTACCTTCTGTGGCAGAGAATTCCACAGACTCACCACTCTCTGTGAAAAATGATCTTCTCATCTCGGTCCTGAAATACTTCCCCCTTATCCTTAAACTGTGAACCCTTGTTCTGGTTCCCCAACACCGGGAACAATCTTCCTGCATCCAGCCTGTCCAACTCCTTAAGAATTTTGTAAGTCTCTATAATATCCCCCCTCAATCTCCTAAATTCCAGCAGGTACAAGCCGAGTCTATCCAGTCTTACTTCATATGGAAGTTCTGCCATCCCAGGAATCAGTCTGGTGAACCTTCTCTGTACTCCCTCTATGGCAAGAATGTCTTTCCTCAGATTAGGAGTCCAAAACTGTATGCAATACTCCAGGTGTGGCCTCACCACGACCCTGTACAACTGCAGTAGAACCTCCCTGCTCTTGTACTCAAGTTCTTTTGCTATGAATGCCAACATACCATTCACTTTCTTCACAGCCTGCTGCACCTGCATGCCTACTTTCAATGACTGGTGTACCATGGCACCCAGGTCTCGTTGCATCTCCCCTTTTCCTAATCGGCCACCATTCAGATAATAGTCCACCCTCCTGTTTTTGCCGCCAAAGTGGATAACCTCACATTTATCCACATTATACTGCATCTGCCATGCATTTGCCCACTCACCCAACCTATCCAAGTCACCTTGCAGCCTGCTAGCATCCTCCTCACAGCTAACACTGCCCCCCCCCCCCCCCCCCCCCCCGCTTCGTGTCATCTGCAAACTTGGAGATGTTGCATTCAATTCCCTCATCCAGGTCATTAATATATATTGTAAATAGCTGGGGTCCCAGCACTGAGCCTTGCGGTACCCCACTAGTCACTGCCTGCCATTCTGAAAATGACCAGTTTACTCCTACTCTTTGCTTCCTGCCTGCCAGCCAGTTCTCTATCCACATCAATACTGAACTCCCAATACTGTGTGCTTTAAGTTTGTATACTAATCTCATTGAATGGCGGTGCTGGCTCGAAGGGCCGAATGGCCTACTCCTGCACCTATTGTGACCCAGCATCATAACAAAACACTGCCACGACTGCTTCAGCGTCTCTCATTTCTTACAAACAAGCCTGGAGATGGCATCTTCCTCAACTGACCAGGAACATATTGAGCAGGAAGTTTAGAAACCCCTCTTCATCTACATTGCTTCTATTTTTCCTATCCCATTTCATCTTTGGACATTAAAACCTTTCCTTTTTCACTGTATCAAAGATTTTGCTCTGAAGAAGGATGTCATTTGTATCTGTTCTCCAGAAATGCTAACTGACCTGCTGAGTTACTCCAGAACATTGCATTTTTCTGTAAACCAGCATCTGCAGTTCCTTGTTTCTACATTATATACAATTGCTCTGTTGACTTCCTCATTGTCCTTCCTGCTGCTTGCACATAGAAGAGTCAGCTGTCCAAATCCAAAAACTATATTTTCTGAATATGGAATGTAGATTTTCTACAAAAACACATTTTCACAATTTTGGGTAACTCTCATCAAATCCCCCACCCCTTCCCCACATGTGGTGCCTGAGCTATAGAGTATTTTCCTCTAGGATAGCCTGAACATCCTCGAGAACGAAGGAGAGCAACCAGAAATGCATGTAGGCAAAAAATTGACATAGATAAGAAGAGGAAGGAGGTTCTGCAACGTGAGTAAAGAGAACTAGGTAGATGCGAGTTATTGTTATTGACACATCACAGGACTGACAGATCAGAGCTTGGACACATGAGATGTTAACGTAGAAGCAATTTTAGGCCCCATATCTGAGGAAGGAAGTGCTGGCATTTGAGAGGGTCCGAGGATGTTTACGAAAATGAAACCAGAAATGAATGGGTTAACATATGATGAGCGTTTGACGGCGCTGGGCCTCTACCCACTGGAGTTTAGGAGGATGAGGGGGGACCTAATTGAGGGGGGAAAAGGCAGGAGAATGCGGTTGACAAAAGTGCTGGAGAAACTCAGCAGATGCGGCAGCATCTATGGAGCGAAGGAAATAGGCAATGTTTCGGCCCGAAAAGTTGCCTATTTGCTTCGCTCCATAGATGCTGCTGCTGAGTTTCTCCAGCATTTTTGTCTACCTTCGATTTTCCAGCATCTGCAGTTCCTTCTTGAACAGGAGAATGGGGTTGAGGGGGAGAGTTAGATCCACCATGATTGAATGGCAGAGTAGACTTGATGGGCTGAATGGCCTAATTCTGCTCCTATCACTTATGAACTTATGAAGAACAGCAAATAACTGGGAAACAAATCTATACAAGTGAACATATTGGGATTCGGAAGCAATGACATAAGGGATGAAAATACCCAGCAGACTGGTGGGAATCTGTTGGAATGTCCAAAGGAAGAAGAGCAGATGATGATGATGCTATGGACACACATTTGTGGAAATGTGACAGGAATTGGCATTTGAATGTGGCAGTGAAAACCAGTGCATCATCGGTCAGCCTGTAATCCGCTATCATAGAAACATAGAAATTAGGTCCAGGAGCAGGCCATTCGGCCCTTCGAGCCTGCACCGCCATTCAATATGATCATGGCTGATCATCCAACTCAGTATCCTGTACCTGCTCTCCATACCCCCTGATCCCTTCAGCCACAAGGGCCACATCCAACTCCCTCTTAAATATGGCCAACGAACTGGCCTCAACTACCTTCTGTGGCAGAGAATTCCACAGATTCACTACTCTCTGTGTGAAAAACGATTTTTTCTTCTCGGTCATAAAAGACTTCCCCCTTATCCTTAAACTGTGACCCCTTATCCTGGACTTCCCCAACATCGGGAACAATCTTCCTGCATCTAGCCTGTCCCCTTAAGAATTTTGTAAGTCTCTATGAGATCACCCCTCAATCTTCTAAATTCCAGCGAGTACAAGCCAAGGCTATCCAGTCTTTCTTCATATGGAAGTCGTGCCATCCCAGGAATCAGTCTGGTGAACCTTCTCTGTACTCCCTCTATGGCAAGAATGTCTTTCCTCAGATTAGGAGACCAAACCTGTACGCAATACTCCAGGTGTGGCCTCACCAAGACCCTGTACAACTGCAGTAGAACCTCCCTGCTCTTGTACTCAAATCCTTTTGCTATGAATGCCAACATACCATTCGCTTTCTTCACAGCCTGCTGCACCTGCATGCCTACTTTCAATGACTGGTGTACCATGACACCCAGGTCTCGCTGCATCTCCCCTTTTCCTAATCGGTCACCATTCAAATAATAGTCTACCTTCCTGTTTTTGCCACCAAAGTGGATAACCTCACATTTATCCACATTATACTGCATCTGCCATGCATTTACCCACTCACCCAGTCTATCCAAGTCATCCTGCAGCCTCCTAGCATCCTCCTCACAGCTAACACTGCCCCCCAGCTTCGTGTCATCCGCAAACTTCGAGATGTTGCATTTAATTCCCTCGCCCAAATCATTAATGTAAATTGTAAATAGCTGGGGTCCCAGCACTGAGCCTTGCGGCACCCCACTAGTCACTGTCTGCCATCCTGAAAAGGACCCGTTCACTCCTCCTCTTTGCTTCCTGTCTGCCAGCCAGTTCTCTATCCACATCAATACTGAACCACCAATACCGTGTGCTTTAAGTTTGTATACCAATCTCTTGTGTGGGACCTTGTCGAAAGCCTTCTGAAAGTCCAGATACAACACATCCACTGCTTCTCCCTTATCCTCCCTACTAGTTACATCCTCAAAAAATTCAATAAGATTCGTCAGACATGATTTACCCTTCGTAAATCCATGCTGACTTTGTCCAATGATTTCACCACTTTCCAAATGCGCTGCTATTCCATCTTTAATAATTGACTCTAGCAGTTTCCCCACTACAGATGTTAGACTAACTGGTCTGTAATTCCCCGTTTTCTCTCTCCCTCCCTTTTTAAAAAGTGGGGTTACATTAGCTACCCTCCAATCCTCAGGAACTACTCAGAATCTAAAGAGTTTTGAAAAATTATCACTAAGGCATCTGATATTTCTGGGACTACTTCCTTATGTACCCTGGGATGCAGCCTATCTGGCCCTGGGGATTTAACGGCCTTTAATCCATTCAATTTACCCATCACCACTTTCCGGCTAACCTGGATTTCACTCATTTCCTCCATATCTTTTGACCCGCGATCCCCTACTATTTCCAGCAAATTATTTATGTCTTCCTTAGTGAAGACAGAACCAAAGTCGTTATTCAATTGGTCTGCCATGTCCTTGTTCCCCATGATCAATTCACCCGTTTCTGACTGCAAGGGACCTACATTTGTTTTAACTAATCTTTTGCGCTTCACATATCGATAAAAACTTTTGCAGTCAGTTTTTATGTTTCCTGCCAGTTTTCTTTCATACTCCATTTTCCCTTTCCCAATTAAGCACTTTGTCCTCCTCTGTTGGTCTCTCAATTTCTCCCAATCCTCTGGTAGGTTGCTTTTTCTGGCCAATTTGTATGCTTGATCTTTTGTTTTGATACTATCCCTGATTTCCCTCGTTATCCACGGATGCGCCACCTTCCCTGATTTATTATTTTGCCATACTGGGATGAACAATTGTTGTAGTTCATCCATGCAGTCTTTAAATGCCTTCCATTGCATATCCACCGTCAACCCTTCAAGAATCAGTTGCCAGTCCATCTTGGCCAATTCACGTCTCATACCCTCAAAGTTACCTTTCTTTAAGTTGAGTACCCGTGTTTCTGAATTAACAATGTCACTCTCCATCCTAATGAAGAACTCAACCATATTATGGTCACTCTTGCCCAAGGGGCCACGTACAACAAGGCTGCTAACTAACCCTTCCTCATTACTCAATATCCAGTCTAGAATAGCCTGCTCGCTCGTTGGCTCCTCCACATGTTGGTTTAGAAAACTATCCCGCATACATGTTGGACGTCAGAGGACTGAGGAGGTTGATCACATCAACACTTCCGTCTCTGAACACACTCACTCTCACACACACATTTCCTTGTTTGTTTACCCTTAATTTATATAGTAATTGTTTTAAATTATACCTTACAACAGGGGCCTCCAAACTTTTCAGCATGAGGGCCACATTATGTATTTGGCACATTATTGCTGGTTGTAGGAAAAACAATAAAGAAATGTCAGTTTTATAAATTTAATTAACTAAAAAAACTTAAGTTAAAGAAATGGAAGAAAATTCAAATTTTATAGGTGCATCATTTCAGGTTTTGCTTGGGGGGAGGGCGACAAGCTAGTCTCCCAAGCGGGCCAAACAAGGTTATAGCCTATCACTACATCCCAGTGTTTAACTAGTACAATAAAATATATAATACTTAATTTAATAATATGACAAAATATTGCATACACTCACTAATATCATGCAATATAATTATCAAGCAAGTAAAGAAAGACGGTGATCATGTATTTTTACAGAGGTGCCGACCCGGCACCAACTCGCCCTGACTCTCCCGCAGATCTGGGCCTTCACACACATATTCTCACACACACACAGACTCACTCACACACTCCCACACACCTTTTTCAAGGACTTTCTATGATAAATCCAAGGACTTTCAAGGCCTTGAAAAACAGTTTCAAATTCAAGGACTTTCAAGGATTTTCAAGGACTGTGCGAGCCTTGCAGATAGCTCATTAAGTGAACGGTGCTTCAGTGTCAGTTTTTGCTGGAAATAACCGTCTCATCGCTTACCTCTCAGCTCATTGTCAACCATGGTGGAAATGTGAACGAAAGGAACAGAACCTGTTTGAAAATAAATATTTGTGAAAATCACGCAAGTAATATAATAGAATATGCTGTACGAGAATCATCAACTGAGCCCATCCTTGATATGATCTCACCATGTTCCTGTATCTCTTTCAGTAATCTGTCCAACTTTGGGACGGCATTGCGCATTTTCACAAAGGATTTCCACATTACTCTGCAGGCCTGGGGACCTCTGCTCATCACCAGCTTCAGGAGGAGTTTGGAACTGTCCGCACGCTCTTCCCGATCAGCGAGCTCAGTAATTTCCTGTGAAGATAGTAGATATATTGAGGAGAGAAAATAATGACCAGAGGTGAAGATTGAAATCAGGAGGATAATTCTGGGAGAGGGAAGGATCTCTGAGAAACTGCGGAAGTGTTGATGTGATCAATCTCCTCAGTCTCGACGTCCAACATGACAGCGGACTACAGGCTGACCGATGATGCATTGGTTTTCACTGCCTCATTCAAACGCCAATTCCTGTCACATTTCCACAAATTTGAATCCATATCATCGTTATCTGCTCTTCAAGTCAACTCTGCCATTCAATCATGGCTGATCTAACTCACCCCCTCAACGCCATTCAACTGCCTTTTCCACATACTAACACCAGTACTAATTAAGAATTTATCTATCTCTGCCATAGAAATATCCATTGACGGCCTCCATAGCCTCTGTAGCAATGAATTCCCCAGATTCACCACCCTTTCACTAAAGAAATTCCTTTTCATCTCCTTTTTAATGGAAGGTCCTTTTATTCTGAGGATATGACATCTGGTCCTAGAATCTCCCACTAGTGGAAACATCCTCTGCACATCCATTCTATCCAAGCATCTCACTATTTGGGAAGTTTCAATGAGGTCCCTCCTCATCCTTCTAAACTCCAGCGGGTAGAGGCCCAGCGCCGACAAACGCTCGTCATTCATTTCTGGTTTCGTTCTCGTAAAACTCCTCAGGACCCTCTCTAATGCCAACACATCATTCCTCAGATATGGGGCCCGAAATTGCTTCTATGTTAACATCTGATGTGTCCGAGCTTTGACCTGTCAGTCCTGTAATGTGTCAATAACACAAACTCGCTCCTTCCCCCTGAGACTCACCCAATGCTCCTGTCCACTTAAATGATTCTCATACGTTAGCGCTGAGCTGAGTCCGTGCACCCCTCTTTCCATTGCCTGCTCCAGCCGGTCCCGGTAGAATTCCGTCAGCCGCAAGAGATCAAAATCATCCCAATCTTCCAAGCGCTCAGTGATCACCAACCTCTGACCTGCAAAAGTGTAGAAAACTGGAGACAATCACCACCTCCTAGTGAGCAGCAACTGTCTCTCTGATATCACAGGATGGAGCTGCTCTGATCCACCCCGCAAAAACACAATCCAGAACATACCCTCACTATGATCTGTAACTGCTGCTCCATGTTAGTTCTCAAAGAAAGCTCATCAAATGTGTACAATGCGCTGGTCTACAGTTAACCCAACCCAGACCCTCGTGGGACATCTTCAGCCTCATCCCATGGTCACCGATTACACCCGCATTTACCTCCTTCAGCAATTTGCCTTTGCTGGGTGAAGGATCTCGACCCGAAACGTCGCCTATTTCCTTCGCTCCGTAGATGCTGCCTCACCCGCTGAGTTTCTCCAGCATTTTCGTCTACCTTTGATTTTCCAGCATCTGCAGTTCCTTCTTAAACTATAGGTCCTTCCTTGTGAGTTATAGCATTATCAGGTTAGGTGGATATAGTTTAGACAGTGGGGAATATGTGTCCTGTTGGAAAAGTTAGGCAGGTAGGAGAGGCTGAACAGGGGCTATGGCCATCTGTTCTTCTTGCCATTGGCGTTGATGACAGGGCAGGTTGCATGGACTGAGCAGAGAACACCCGCTGCTTTGTTGGTCTTTACCTCTGGAGAAGCTGAGGTGAGCACCAGCAATGTCAGCCTGATCCGGTGATGTGGGTGCGCAGATTCCCGGTACAGGTGTTTCTCCTGAATAAAAAACAAACTGGAAGAGTTGCGAGGAGGATGCGATGAGGCTGCAGGATGACGGATAGTTTGGGTGAGCGGGCATATGCATGGCAGCTGCAGTATAATGTGGATAAATGTGAGGTTATCCACTTGGGTGGCAAGAACAAGGCGGCAGACTATTATGTGAATGGTGTCCGAAAGAGCAAAGGGGAGGTGCAAAGAGACCTAGGTGCCCTTGTACATCAGTCACTGAAGGTAAGAATGTAGGTATAGCAGGCAGTGAAGAAAGCTAATGGCGTGCTGACCTTCATAACGAGAGGGTTTGAGTACAGGAGCAAGGAGGTCCTACTGCAGTTGTACAGGCTCCTGGTGAGACCGCACCTGGAGTATTGTGTGCAGTTTAGGTCTCCTAATTTGATGAAGCTCATTCTTGCTTTTGAGGGAGTACAGCATAGTTTCACTAGATTTATTCCTGCGATGGCAGTACTGACATTTGATGAAAGAATGTATCTTATATTCACTGGAATTTAGCAGTATTCTCCTATCTCGGAGAAACAAATAAAATTCTTAAGGGGTTGGACAGGCTAGATGCAGGAAACATGTTCCCAATGGTGTGGGCATCCAGAAGCAAGAAAGAGGGTAAGTCATTTAGTTTTAATGAGGAAAAATGTTTTCAGCCAGAGAGTTGTGAATTTTTAGAATTCTCCGCCACAGAAGGTATTGGATGACAATTCATTGGATGTATTCAAGAGAGAGTTAGATAAAGCTCTTTGGGCTAACGGAACCAAGGGATATGGGGAGAAAGCAGGACAGGGTACTAATTCTGGATGATCAGCAATGATCATATTGAATGGCGGTGCTGACTCAATGGGCCAAATAGTTTTAAAGAAGGAACTGCAGATGCTGAAGAAGGGTCTCGACCCGAAACGTCGCCTATCTCCTTCGCTCCTTAGATGCTGCTGCACCCGCTGAGTTTCTCCAGCTTTTTGTGGGCCAAATAGTTTGCCTATTTTCTATGTGCAGGCTGGGAGAAGAGGAAAGGGAGTGGCAATTGGAATACAGTGTAGCAAAGTGTATGATCATGAATTTTGTTAGAAGGATTAAAAGATGTACAATATTTTGAATGGGGGAAGGATTTCATATATAGGATGTGTAAAGAGACTTGGAGTGCTGGTGCATTAATCCAAACATATTAATTTGCAGATTGCGTCAATAGTAAAGAATAAAAATTTATGCAGCAAAGCTCCGCTCCGCTATAGGATCTTTGTTCTGCAGATCGCGAGGTCAGCGGCGCTCATGCACTGAAGAAGCTTTTCCTCAGTCGGCACAGCTTGTGAAGCCCCGCCTCTGTCAAGCCGCTTCTGTCTCTCTCCCGACTCCCCCCGCCCTTCCTCTTCTCACCTCCCCCCCTCTCCTCCCTCACTCTCTCCCGTCTCCTCTCTAACCATCACAGGGGGCGACCTCCTCTCCGGGGAGGCCCGATTGTCTTCCCCCCCCCCCCCCCCCCGACCCGGCCTGGCTGTGTCACGCTGGTGGGTGCGTGTGGGTGAGGGGGCCTTCCCTCTCTGCCCCCCCACCTCTCTGCCCCTCTCCTATCCGCCCTCTCTGGGAGGGGGTAGAGGGGTGGGGGGGGGAAGGGGGTGAAGGCAGCACCTACCCAGGTCGTAGAGCCGGCATTCCCACTAGGCGCCAGGCCCGAGTTAGGCTGCGGCAAGCATGGACCAGAGCGAGGCCCGGGGCGATCTGACGACGCCAAAGGCCGCACCCCATCCCCTCGCAACCGCGCTTTGGGGGAACAGGCCCAACGGATCTGCACCAGGCACGTGCCGTCAGGGTAGGCAAGGTAGGCACTGCCTATCCTGACTAAAATTATAACATGGTAATAACTAAATATAAATAGTAAAGGCATAGGAGAATTATGCCTATGTAAGAGATCGATCTCTTAGGTAGGCATAATTCTCCATGCCTTTCATCCGCAGCGCTCGTAACACGGGAAGCTCTGTGCAGCCCACGTGCCGCCAGCGCTGCCTGAAGCCGTCAATGATAATCGGGGCTGAAGGCAGCAGAAATTCTGCCTTTGCAGCACTGCGCATGCGCATCGGTCTACTGCGCATGCGCAGAGCAAGTTTCTTGGCGGGGTTTTCAAATATGTCAATATTTTAAGTGTATGTTAGGTAACAAAGAGAGAAGAATGGAGCTTGTGTACCAATAATATGGTAAGTACATTTTGTGTTTATGTTTTTAAAATACTGTATTTCCGGGGGGGGGGGGGGGGGGGGGGAGAGCTCCTTTCACAGTGTTTGGGGAGTCTGGCCCGGGGTAAGGTTGCGGGGAGGGCACGAATGTTATGAATGACGGGATTGGGATAATGCCACTTGCGACGCTCCTTGCACAGAGCCACCGCATTGAGGCCGGGGGGGGGAGGGAAGCAGCTCGGGTGGCTGAGCGGCCGCCAGGCCGGACAGCGGAACCAGCCGCCACCTTAGCTCCTTCTGCCGGTCCCCGCTCACCTCTGGCAGCTCTACGTCTAAAAACCTCTCTCCTGCCGCTCGCTGGCCTCACTCATGTCCTTAAATTCCGACAGCTGTGGGAATTTAAGGATTTGCAGGAAGCCGCTGACATGAGCGAAGTCGGCGAACGGCAGGTGACAGGTGTTCCGACGGAGAGCACTGCCAGAGGTGAGCGGGCCGGCAGAAGGCGCTGAAGTGGCGGCCAGTTCTGCTGTCGGGCCGCTCGCAGCTCCCCGAGCTGCTTCTATCCCCCGCGACAGTGCGGGGGCTTCGTCCCCGGAAAGCTGCGGCAGCGGTGAGTGAGTTTCTGGCATTATCCCCGACACCCTCCTTCTCAACACTGAACAATTGAGGTCAGAGGCTTCACAAATATTTCATTCTCCTCCCGAGAGTTTTGTTAAACAGACATTGGTACCATGTATCGCACTACCGAGCCTTTTCCTCCTTGAGGCATCCAGAAAAACTGCAATCACTTTGGCTGAAACTTACAATGAGGTATCAGTTTGCAATATGAGGCTGCAGCCAGAGCCATTAGGCTGTCTCCGTATAAAGCAGTTTCTTACATTGTGTCCGACCTAACTGGATTAGCCCAAATCGTGACATTGAAGAATTGGTGATGTTAATTGACTTTTCCCTCGGCTATATATAGTTTCCATAAAAAGGGCAAATTAATTCATTCAATCACATATTCCACCGAATGCAAGATTTGTTCAGCAACGTGTCCCCAGATGGTCTAGGACTAGGAGGCCTTGGGCAAATTGAAATGTCACTGTTTTTATTTATTTATTTATTTAACCGAGCGAAAAATCTGCGCATACGCAGTTTAATTTTCTTTTTTTAGTGACTGAGTGTCTACCCTGAGTAATTACTCATGGCACGTGCCTGGTCTGCACTTAGTCAAATATACTTTTAAAACTGTGGGTGGGTGTGTGTGTGTGGGTGTCATTTTGCCTTTGAAACGTATCTCCTCGAAAACCCGACACCGAAACGGGGAAATATTTACATATTTCAGTAGAGATTTTCCTTGTGATTTTAGAAATCCACTCCTCTGTACATTTGGTACATTATTTTCCTGACATTTTTATTCAAATTGTTGATCATTCTGACCTTTTTATAAAATCTGACTGCTGCCCAGTTGCTGACGTTATAATAACAGTGAATATTTTACATCTTCTGGTAGAAATTTTCCTTATGGTTTAAAAAATCCTATACCCAATCAATTTGGTCAATTATTTCCTGAGATATTTACAAAGATTTATCACCAAACTGACATTTAAAAAAAATAAAGCCTGTCCAGCTGCTGACCTCAAAATGCGTTTCCTCGTTCCCCACCCCCCTCCCCCCCCACTCTGGATTAATGCAGCTGCTGTCAATGCGCATGCGCAGTTTTCCACGAGGTACCTTAGCCCACGCACCCCTCCCCCGTTCTTCAAAAGGCGCAGAGAGGACGAGAAAGTTCTGCAGCAAAGATCCTACGGCTCCGCTCTGCTACAGGATCTTTGTTCTGCAGATTGCGAGGTCAGCGGCGCTCACACCCACTGAAGAAGTTTCTCAACGCTGCCCGTGCTGCTTGCGAAGCCACGCCCCTCCCCTCCCCCGCCCGCTCACTCAGCCGCAGGTTTCCAGAGAGTCAATCCCGTTCAGGCTCTCTGCTTTTCGCAGCTCACTCACTCGCCTGGTTCCCCTCCACTTCCGCCTCCCCTCCTCCCCTCTCCTCCCTCCCCTCTCTACCCATCACAGGGGACGATCTCCTCTCCGTGTCCGCGGCCCGATGGTCCGTAACGATGGCAGAAGTCACTATTGGCCGGTCCTCGCTGCTTTTGGCAGTCCTCATCGAAAGAGCCTATAGCTCGCTATAGGATCTTTGGTCCTCAGATCGCTCCAGCACGCTCGGGCCCCCGCGACCTGCCGCCCCACTCACTCTCTCTCTCTCTCTCCCCTCCCTCTCTCTCTCTCCCCCCCGTCACTCTCTCCCCCATCACTCTCCCCCCACCCTCCCCTCCCCATCCCATCCCCCCCTGCACTAAACCCCCTTCCAGCCCACCCCTTCTCTCCACCCCATCCCCTCCCCACCCTCCCTTCCCCCCACCTCTCCCCCCTTACCCGCTCTCTCTCTCCTCCCCTCTCTCTCCCCTCCTCCCTCACCCACCCTCCCTCTCCTCCACCCCCCACCCTCTGTCTCTTGCCCTTCTGTCTCTGCTCCTCTCTGTTTATCCCCATTCTTTCTATGCCCTCACTCTCTACCCAGCCCCCCCCCATCCGTCTCAAGACGCGCCTGCGAGTTGGGGGCTATGCATCTGTGGATAGGGCGGTTACGGGGTAAAAGCAAATTAATAATATTAATATGATAGCAAGGGGGGGTAGTTAGCGTGTCTGTGGGGTTGGTTAGTGTGTGTTACGCTGCATACACCCACCCCCCAGCCCCCTCCTCCCCCCCCCCCACCCCCCCGTGGTTTAAAGCATTGTTTATTTCTTTGTTTCAAAGCATTGAATTTTATTGTTTCTCTGTCCCTCTCGGTGTCCCTCCCCCGGCCCGGCTCTGGATTAAGTCACCCACCTGTTCATTAAAAGGCGTGAAAAGAACGAGCATGTTCTTCAGACCCCGAGGACACCTGCTTTCTTTTGTGAAGTCACGCCATTCCCTGCGCCACGCGCCCAGCCCGAGTGGCTCAACACTAAGTTTGATCGCGCCACGCCTCCCACAGCTGGACTCCCATAAAAGAAGTCCCCTCGCGCTTCGGCTCAGCTTCCAGAACATTGCGGCTGCAGCCTCAACTGTTCGCAGTCGGCCTCACTCGGCCCACGCCCGCCCACTCCAACGATGTGTGGGGGGTAGTTAGCGTGTGGGTGGTTAGCGTGTATGTGACGCCGCATGCCCCCACAACCACTCGGGACAGTAAAATTGGTCTAGTACACTATTAAAAATCTCGTCTGCCTGTGATCTCAAGGAGCTATGCGAAAACGGTTCACAATAGCGCAAAAATGTTTGTAGAATATTACTCAGCTTTTCCCCTCGTCGGCCTAATTAAGTGTCCTTCAGATTTGATGTGATATTTCACAATTTTTGATATTGCAAGGTTTAAAAAAAGCCAACTTCTTAACAAGATGTTTACGGTTAAAATCCTTGCAGCACCAGCTTCCAACAGACTTTGATACAAAGTTGCCATCATACAACAATTACTCCAGCTCCTGGCAGCAGGTGCTTCAACAGGAGGGGCAGATGAATTAGTATTGCAAGTGGGGGAGTGTAATTTAACGACCAGTGCTGGGGAGACAGTGCAGTGCTGGAATCTCACATTCGGCAACGGGTGGAGTTGGAGAACCACGCTCCCGTGGGGGCTACGGGTTGTATTGGGGAACGTGTTGCTTTGGACAAGGCCTCCTCCCGTGTGACAGGGACCTAACGGATCCCAGTTGGTCTAGTCTATACTATTACGAAAACTCTCATCTGGACCACTTCCGGTTTGCGGGTTTTTAAATTTGCGCAAAAACGGGAACCTATATCGCTAGGGTTTTTACCCGCCTTACTCACCTTTCTCCCCTGCTCCAAGGTTTTGTTCCGATCGGTGAAATATTAGAAAAGTTATGAAGGTTTAAAAAATCGTGAGATCAGCAAATTGGTGTGTTGGTACCCGGTCGCGGTGCCGACAGACAAGAGGCCGAAGCAAAGAGGCCCAAGAACCGAATGAAACGAGGCCAAAACATGAATGAACCGAAATAGTCCGAAGACAAAACGCCTACTAATCGAAAGGATGAGGCGCCTAAACGCCTACCAACCAAAAGCGCGGGACGCCTAAACGCCTACCAACCGAAAGCGCGGGACGCCTAAACGCCTACGAACGAAAGGCTGCGTCGCCTAAAAGCAAACTTACCGAATGGCAGCTCAGTCGATACGAGGGGGAATGGAGGTGGATAGGGGTAGGAAGAGGGATGGCGAGGTAATGAAAATATTAAATGCAAAGTTATTAACTTGAACCTAACTTCTGCCGTTAGTGCGGGACCGTCACCCGATCATGCGCAGTAGGGGACTTTGGCTTTGTGGTGGAATATTGAGTTGGGCACCAGGCCTCCCGTGTGACAACAGGACCCAACGGGTCCCACTTGCTATAGTTGTAATTAAAATGTGATTACACAGTTGTGTTGTAAAATTTGACAGTTTTACATGCTTAATTAGATCTGATCTACTAACCTGGAGAAAAAATGTGATGACGAAAAAACAAGTGAGAAGGTGATAAGTCAGGTGATGGGCGTGAAGGCGGGGGTTGTGAAGGCGGAGGTTGACTGGAGATGCCCCCCACTGCAGCCGATATCCAACCTGCAAAATAAAGTTTTAAAAGACATCGTCATCTTGGTCACTACATTAGCCATCTCCAAAGTGAAAGACAGCTCTCTCTCTCTCCACCCCCCCCCCCCCTCTCTCTGAAATTACAGCAAGCGAAAAGTGGTAACAGCATGAATAATAATCTGATTTGGTGTTGAGTCGAAACCTTTCTTCAGACTCTTGTTTAGTAAGGGTAACAAAGTTATGGGAAGGCAGGAGAATGGAGTTGAAGGGAAAAATAGATCACCCATGATCAAATGGCACAGCAGACTAGATGGGCCGAATGACCTAATTCTGCTCCTATGTCATGATCTTTTGATGACAATCTCTCACCACTTAAATGAATACTCAACATTTCTCTTAGTCCAACCAAAGTGTAAAATGTTATGCTCTTGGCGTATTCCGAGTGGCAGGTTGTTATCCACTCACTCGAAGTCATTATATCCGCTGTACCTCCTTGCATCAGCATCTCCGCTCACATATCTACTTAGATCTCCTAAATGCATGACTGGCATTTAATAATTGTTTCATAATATGACATTTCATCTATTTATCTATCTATATACTATTAAGGGGAAATGTTTACATATTTCAGTAGATTTTCCTTGTGATTTTAGAAATCCACTCCTTTGGTACATTATTTTCCCGACTTTTTAATTAAAATTGTTGACCAATCTGACCTTTTTTAAAAATCTGACCGCTGCCCAGCTGCTGACGTTACAATTAAGCTTTAAAAATTGTAAAAACCGCAAAAGCACCGATTGGTCTCCTCTTCTGTCAGCAGATTGGTCTTCCTTCCTGTCATTCGCCGGGACACCAGCGCCCCTTCCGCTGTCAATCACCGGCAGCGAGGAGAATAAAGCTGAAGGGGTGGAGTGAGCAGAGTGCGGCGAGCGAGTGGGGCTACATCTGCGGGCGGCCACCACGATGGGCCGGAATCCACTGACTGAGGCCGGAGGCCGACAGCCACTGAATGAGGTCTGGGCCCGGAGCCGCTAAGTGAGGCTGGGGCCGGGGGCCACTTAGTGAGGCTGGGGCCGGGGGCCGCTGAGTGAGGCCGGTGCCGGGAGCGGCTGAGTCCGGCTGGAGCCAGAGCCGGGATCCACTGTGAGGCTGGGGCCGGGAGCCATTGAGTACGGACGGAGCCGAGGCCCTGAGGGGCTGAGTGAGCTCCCGCTACCCCCCAACTCCCCTCTCCTCCTCCTCCTACCCCCTCCCACTCCCCTCATCCCCACACTCCCACCACCTTCCACCACCACAACCCCGTCTCTACAACACCCCCCCCGCCCACACAATCCCCTCCCAACAACCCCCCAGCCCACACAGCCACCGCCCAAAAACCCCCCCACCTCCTCACCAGCTTGCCCCCCACATCCCCCTCCCATGTACTCCCCTCCCCCTCCTACACCATCCCTTCCACCCTCCCACAAACACGCCTCTCCCCTCCCCCCCATTCCCTACCCCCGCCCACACACACAAACCCCATCCCTCCCACACACTTCGCCCACACACCCATCCCCACACAACACCCTCCGCCCACCCCACACACCCTCCACCCCCCTCTCCTAACTACGCATACCACATGCACCAATTCCCTCTACAACACACAACCTACACTCCCCCCCTCAACCCCCTCCCCCTCCCCCCCTCAACCCCCTCACCCACAACACCCCCCTTCCCATACAACACCCGCTGCCACACCTCGCCCCTTCCCCCCCCCACACACGCTCCCGCCCACACACTCCCCCACGCCAACACACCCCTTTTTCCCCCCCACCTCCCAATCTCACATCAACCCCCGCCCCCCCCACAACCCCACCCCCCACCCCCACAAACTCTGACCTTGTGCTCTTCTGGTTTGAGTGTTTCTTTTTGTGCAAAAACGATACACGATAGCGCTACCTAACACACCATTCTCCTGTGCTCAAGTGCAACATGTTTTGTTCTGATCAATGGTATATTATAAAAATTATTAAGGTTTAAAAATCTTAAAAACCCAGCATGCGCACATTGGTCTCCTCTCTGTCAGTCAGCACCGCACAGATTGGTCTCCTCTGCTGTCAATCACTGCAACAGCGACGCCCCTTCCTGCGTACCGCTCATCGCCTTTACTGGAGCTGAGGCACGCTGTGGGCAGTCGGTGAAGAATCTGATCCCGGCGGAGGAGAGCGACCAGTTACTGATCTGCCCGCTGTGAATCCTCACCACCCTGCCATCGCACAGCCCCACAGCTGCAGCCCCACTTGCTGGCTCCTGACCCCCACCAGTGACACCCGTCTTTTATCCTATACTCTCTCTCCCCCACACCAACCCCCTCCCCCCATCCCCTCCCACCAACCCCTCCCCTCCTCTCACAACCCATCCTCCCGCACAGCCCCCTCCCACTCCACACCCACCTCCTCCCACCACAACCCCTCCCCCCCCTCCAACACCCCCACACCACACACACCTCCCACCACAAACCTCAGCCACACACCCTCCACACCCCACACAAACACAAGCACCCTACCCCCACACACTCCTCCCCCCCACACCCCCTCCCCCTCCCACCCCACACCACCCCCACACAACCCTCCGCTCCCACCCCATATCGCCTGGCACACACCTCCCTCCACCCCACACCACCCGCCTCCCCCCGCCCACACAGACCAACAATCCGTCTCCTCCCCCCCCCAAGCGCCAGTTGGTTGCATTTAGAGGGTCACCAAAAGGCCCAATTGGGTTTGCATTTAACGGTACAAACTACTGCGCGAAAAAGGTTTAAGGGTGCAAACCTCTGCTGACTTAGGGTGGACGGGCCAAACCTCTCCATGGGCGTCTGAAAGAATCAGGATACCAGAGGATCACTAGACCGCATTCTGACCCGTCAAGAAATGTTCAGATATTCTACTATGTTAAGGAGCTCTAACATCATGAGGATGGTCTAGAGTCCCAGCTCTGGCTGTGATGGAGTTTTTGAGAGTCCTTTAGTGGCTTCGGTTGTCACAAACACGAGTAATACTATCTCTCCTAT